>JANHMN010000012.1:53999107-54046942 GCA_030674055.1 Rhabdomys pumilio
CCAATTCTTTAGTAACTTTAAATAAGAAACATTTTTATAATTGTAAAAGCTAAAAAAAAAAAAAAAGATTATAAAATTACAGAAGTCTTTAGGCACATAAGACCTTTCTGCCAAAGTTTATGCACAAAATCTCAGAGCATTTTATTATTACTGTTTATTATTTCTTTTATGTGTAATTGGAATTGCTGTGGCTATTTAATTTTTACAGTAGACACAGAATACCAAAAAAAAAGCAGAGAAAACCCAGGTCACAACTGAAAGCATTTTCATGTGTAAAGAAGAGAAGAATTGTACTCAGCTTCTAGTTAGAGACCAGATCTTGGCTTCAGACTCCATATTAGAGAACCTGACCTAAGGTTGAACTCTCTAGCACCAGTTTCCAGGTTACTCCTCCAAGTTACAAGCCTACCCTAGTTCACTTCATACAAACCACCAATCAGGAGGAAAGCAGAAGTTAAGTTTATGGTTTGGTTCCCAGCACCAGCCAATTATTTTAAAGGACAACAAAAGTCCATAAGAACCCCCCAATTAGGCATGTGCCAGGCTAGAAACAACCTTGCTTGCTTGCCATTTCCTACAAAACCTTGTCCCACTGATGGCTTGAATAAAGACCCTAATGCGATTACATCAGAAGCAGCTCCTTGGTGGTCTTTTGGGGGTTCACAAAACATGCACAGCACTAGTTCAGTCAGGGATTGTTTAGGACTTACTTGAGCAAATTCCTAAAATTTTGTAGCCTCTGGGATCCACTACCTCGGTATTTTTGACATGGGAAATGATGTTAAATTTAATTGATTAAATGTGAGAACATTGAGATATGCACTACCCTCCCCTATTATTACTTAAAAAAAAAAACAACTTTATGAAACAAAGTTTAAAGAATGCTACTGGAAAGACACTAAATAATATCATAATCACACATAGATTTTAAAAGCCAAATTCAAAGATGAATGCTCATAATCATGGCTTTTGATTAAATTAAGTTGATAGAAATAATCAGCAGAGTCTAATATACAAAATTTTCAAATTTACCTTGTATGAGTAACATTTTCAGAACAGGCGTACTTTGGTCCAGCAGAATTATCTGTCCCTTTGTAATAACAACAAGTGACCCTTCCTCTGGTGGCAGTTTTCCTCCCCATGAGGAATTGGCAGACCAAACATCAGCATATAAGAAGTCAGCATTCTCCTGTAACAGAGTGCGAGAAGTCAGAAAGTTCAGAGAATTTATCAGAAAATTTCTCAAAGAATGAAAAGCTGAAACAGGATATATTTATCCAAATAATAAAAATGGAACTCAATTTTAAGATGTTACAGATGACTTGATTAGTTCATGATCATGACAAAGTTTAAATCCATTATTAATTATTCCACAGACAGAATAATTAAAATATCAAATGAAACATGAAGAGTAAAGAACAGAAATATTCACTGTTTAAGTTTAGCACAGGCACAGTTCAATTATCTGTTGGAGACAAACAAGATATCTACCAGTAATCAGCCCATCTCCAGCATGCTAGATTTTCATTGCTGTAGTTACTATACTTAACTGTCATTACCGATTTGGCCATGCCGATGTTTTTGATGTTGACATGAACTGGAGCCCACCCTGAAGGTGTATGAGCACTTGTCATGCAGATGATATGTGTCTTGTTGGAATACTGGACATCACATTTGCTGTTGGCTATGGTGACTTGGACATCCTGTGTGTTGTCACTGTAAAGGAAGAAGGTGTTGATAAAACATGCTTACCTTAAATTTCTATTTCACATATTAAAAGCCCTGCATTTATAAGTTACTGGAAAAGCAGTGATTGTATCTTATGGCTTATCAAAGTACAGGCTGACACCATATTAAGATTCAGAAATATTTGTTGAGAAAAAGTAAAGTCTTTAGGAAGTCAAGGAATAGAAATATACCAACCAGCAAGTGCTTCAACATTGAAAGAAAGACTGCTTGGGTTCAAGGGATTACAATTCTTTACGGTCTTCAATAGCTGCATTTTGCAAATTATAAAACTTGCTCATGGAATTTTTTTCTTTTTTAAGCACTGTCACAAGCCTTAGAATTTAACCTCTACTTGAAATGTATGTTCAGAGTATCTGTAAGCACTTGAGAAATTAATCAAGCCTTCCATGGTTTGAAGTCAGCTTTGTTCACTGAAGAGAAAGCGCAGTGCAGCTGAATCATGGGATCAGAAAAAGAGCCTGGCTGGTTTCAAATGAATAGATTTGATGAGGGAAAGATGTTTCTTTGGATCAATGAACCATGTTTAAATTGGAGATGAGCTGATGACAATAAATGATTTATGTTGGTGAGCTTACTGCTAAACTTAGGGCAAATCATTCTGTCTCTTTCCCCTTAACCTCCTGAACATGAAGTGGGGTTAAAACACTTTTATAAGGCAAAGAAGGAACTTTCTGTGGATAGGAAGGTCTGTAGCATGGAGTATGCATTCAGTTAATGTTATTGTTAGTACTATTGTACCTCAAGCATGGCTTACAGAGAAGATCCACACTACAAGACTGTACTTAATTACTCTGAGACAAAGATGAGAGCAAGTGTGACACCTTGCACCTAGAAACAGGTTGATGTGTGATGTGTACCTGTGTTAAGACGGTACCTGAATCCAGATCCAGTGACTGTAAGCCTGGTGGCTCCAGCAGTGCTGCCTCTCCTGGGAGATATTTCAGTGATGAATGGAGTCAGGGACAAGATGTATGTAAATACCATTGTGGATTGTGATGAGTCTTTTCCGTTGACCACACTCACTTCACAGACTTGATCGGGTCCCTTGCCTATGAGAAGAAGGAAGTCAACTAGAGTAGGGTTCTGCCATCAGGACCAGATTCATCGCCAAAACCCCTAAATAGTTTTATTATTGTCTTGTTTTTGCCACGAGTATTTCACAATGCACATTGGATATACACAAGCTAGCGAGATCCTCTAGCAAAAGTTAAAAATATCACATATCCTTTATACTCTATTAAAAAGGGAATGGGGAAAACCACTCAGACTTCTCCTGTGGACAACTCTTCAAACCTACCAGCATAGTTTTACAGTAATAGAAGATCTAATACTGCAGATTAGAGCTGGAAAGTGAAAGACAGAAGCACAGGCAACAGAGGAGGCAAGAGAGGAGCTGAGGAGCCCATGTAGAATAACAAGAAGAGGAAGAGCCAAGCCAGTGTTGAGACTCACTACCTGGCAATTTTTTACAATACTGCTACATATTTTTTTTTAATCAAAATACCAACTCTAGTGTTGAAGTGACAAAACTAATCATTAAAACATCAAGTAAACTAAAAGTTCATAAAAAATATCAGGTAAGCAAAAGTACATGAAACTATGTAGCTGTCTACTCGGAGGTCTGCCAGAGTCTGACATATCCAGAGGCAGAGGCTCGCAGCTATCTATTGATCTGATCAAGGATTCCCAACGGAGAAGTTAGAGGATGGAAGGAGCTGAAAGGGTTGGTGTCCCCAAGAGCAACAGTGCCAGCCAACCAGAGCTCCCGAGGGTCTAAACCACCAGCTTGGGAGCACAAAGGGAGGCACCCATGACTTCACCTGTATACTTAGGGGAGGATGGCCTTGTCGGGCATGGGTGGGAGAGGAGATCCCTGGTCCCATGAAGGCTAAACACCGAGCCAGAAGGAATTCGAGGGTGGGAAGGGGGGAGGAGGGGTAGGTGGGGTAACACCCTTGTGAAGGCAGGAGGGGAGACGGGATAGGGGGTTCCTGGGTGGTGGAGGGAATGGGGTGAGGGGATAAAATCTAAAATGGATTTTTAAAAAAATAAATAAATAAATAAATAAATAAATAAATAAATAAATAAAACTAAAAAAAATATTTGCACATGAAGCATTTTTATTTATCTAAAATATCATTTTAAAATCTTTTTAAATTTTGCTGCCCAGTGGTGGTGGCATATGCCTTTAATCACAGAACCCTAGAGGAAGAGGTAAGCTGATTTCTGAGTTTGAGCTAGCCTAGTCTAGAGAATGAGTTCCAGGACAGCCAAGGCTATACATAGAAGCCCTGTCTCAAAAAACAAACAAAAAAATAACTAATAACTAAACTCTATCTCCAAACTGTTAAATAATAATTAAAATCTCTACATAGTACTAGATAGTTGATCTTCACAACTAACCAAATTACGGCTAATAATGTCTCCAGTTAATAGAAAAACTGTAGTAGGGAGAAGTTTAGTAATGTGGCTATAGATAAAAAGGAAGTGGTAAAATTTGAGATACAGTATTACCCAGAGCTCAGGTTTTATTTTTCAATCAGTAAAAATAAGCAAGACTTATAATAACAACAATAATATCTAGATCCAGATATACTTCTATATATGCTAACCTCACAATAATCCTATGAAGAATGTCACTATGTTAAAACCAATTTGATAAATGAAAAATCTAAGGTAGAGAGAGGTTCAAAATATTTCCAAGAAATATATAAAGCCCAAATCCTTTTGATGACTGCCCAGGTTAATACACAAAAGCATTACAGCAATTTATCTTTTTTAAAATAACTTTTATTTTTTGAGATTGAACTCTAAATACATAATTTTCCCCCATTTTCCTTCCCTCTAAACCATCCCGCATACCCTTCTTTGCTCTCTTTCAAGTTTATGAACTTTTCTCATTAATTGTTGTTACATTCATATATATATATACACACACCACACACCACACACCACACACACACACACACACACACACACACACACACACACACACACACACATATATATATATATATATATATATATATATATATATATATATATATATATGCCAACATAATTAGTCTATATGATGTTAATTGTATGTATGTTTTCTGGGCTGACCTTTAGTTTCCTTTAAAGAAAATTTGACTAACAAGAACTAATGTCTTGTTCTCCATTGGGATGCTCAACTGAGAGCCATCAATTGCTGTCACAAACCAAAGTTCTTAAATTTACACAGGTAGAAAATACAGTTCTGACCAAATTGCTTGAAGTCAGGATGGTAATAAATCAGACTCAATTACTTCAAAAGAATTCAACAACCTGAGAAAAGACTGTAATCTTTCTTTTTTTGTTTTTGTTTTTTATTTTTCATTGGATATTTTCCTTATTTACATTTCAAATGTTATTCCCTGCCTTGGTTCCCACCCACCCCCCAGAAACCTCCTGTCCCATCTCCCCTACCCCTGTTTCTATGAGAGTGTTCCCCTACTCACCCACCCACTCCAGCCTCTCAGCTTTTTCAAATTCCCCTATAATGGGGCATCCAGCATTCACTGGACCAAGGGCCTCTCCTACCATTGATGCCTGACAAGGCCATCCTCTGCTACATATGTGGCTGGAGCCATGGGTCCCTCCATGTGTCCTTCTTTTGGTGGTTTAGTCCCTGGGAGCTCTGGGAGAATATGGTTGGTTGATATTATTGTTCTTCCTTTAAGGTTGCATACCCCTTCAACTCCTTCAGTCCTTTCTCTAACTACTCCGTTTAGGACCAGTGGTTGGCTATGAACATCTGCATCTGTATTCGTCAGGCTCTAGAAGAGCCTCTCAGGAGACAGCTATATCAGGCTCCTGTCAGTATGTACTTCTTGGCATCCACAATAGTTTTTGAGTTTGGTGACTCTATATGGGATAGATCCCCAGGAGGGGCAGTCCCTGGATTGCCTTTCCTCTAGTTTCTGCTCCACACTTTGTCTCCATATTTGCTCCCGTGAGTATTTTGTTCCCCTTTCTAAGAAGAACAGAAGCACCCATTCTTTGGTTTTCCTTCTTCTTGAGCTTCACATGGTCTGTGAATTGTATCTTGAGTATTCCAAGCTTCTGGACGAATATTCACTTATCAGTGAGTAACCATGTGTGTTCTTTTCTGATTGGATTACCTCACTCAGGAAGATATTTTCTAGTTTCATTTATTTGCCTGTGAATTTCATGAATTCATTGTTTTTAATAGCTGAGTAGTGCTCTGTAGCGGCATATTTTTTCCTCAAGTTGGGAGTAGCTAAGGTGGGAAGAGTAAGGAGAGAAAAAGGAGGAGTGAGGAGAGGAAGAGGAGAAGAAAGAGGAGGAGCTAGGAGAGAGAGAGGAGGAGAGAGAGAGGGGAACATGGAAGTGGACATGTGCCTGTCTCTAGCAGTCAAAGGTACTTGATATATCTAGGTTGTGTATTGGGTTACACCTCTAATTGTGTGGTCATCTTGTTATGGAGCATTACCAAATATATAAAGCCTTTGGATAATCTAAGCATTAGAATCTCATTCCTACCAGGCCGGTTTGGATGGCAGGATGGTCTAAGCAAAGCCCAGCCTTGCAGAGACAGCATGAAAGATTGGCAGAGCCATCTCCCATGCTGGCTTATTGTGAGTGGCAGGGCTGGAGTCTCTGGTGGCCTGAGCAGATGGCAGGAGCTGAGCAGCAGTGGTATACCATCACCACTGGTGACCACAGACCTAGGCTAGTCAGGAGCATGGCAGTCCTGATTCACAAGACAAATCGGGTGCCGCTGTTTTAAAATATCTCCTGCAACAAGTGGTGCCCAATATCTGGCACAAATTCACTAGAAATTTAAGTCTATTTCACCTGAGAGTAAAAGTTGTATTTTTTTTTAAAGAAAATGAATGAGTAAGCGCTGAGATAAGTCACATGACTCCTAGCACAGGAATACTGAACAAAAAATTGCAGCTGAGCTTCCCTGCTGTGAGGAAACGCAGGTTGCTTTTTGTTAAGAATAGAAGGAAGTAGCTTATTTCTATGACAGAGAGATATGAATTGAGAATTAAAGTTGAGATTATTTGTTTTTAAAATAGATTTAGAAACAGTTTTGTCTAATTCATGTGGTTTGGAACAAAGATAGGTAGAAAAAAAATTGTCTGTGGCTCTAGGCACAGAACCACAGACACACACAAACTTTTTAGCCAAGAGAGCTAAATAAATGAACCTCCATTGTGGAGCAGTTACTGATTTAAGTATAAAGTTAAAATATAGGGATTATTTGCTTTTAAGAAAGATTTATAAACAGATTTGCCCGAATCATGTGGGAATTATCACCTGCAGTTTGGAACTTAGATAGGGAAAATTGTCACTTGCTCTAAAATAAAGAGTACAGTGTATAAGTGGAAGTTGCTTGAGAGTACAGAGCTAAACAGATAGATGGTATAAATAAAAATCTGTTCCAGGCAGAGGGCCAAACAGGAAGATAATGTAAATCAGGTGTATTCAGATGATATAAAGTTATATTGCCTCACAGGAGACTCTGGTTCTGTCTAACGTGGGCCCCGTGGGAATTATGGGTTCATTTTCTGCTTGGTAAATTATGGAAGGCCTAAAAAATAGGCACACATAGTATTTTAGTTATTAAATTGATTTTATTTTCAATATGGGTGTAATTTTCAGTTTTGTGGTTATATTTTTCCTCTGGGAAGGAGGTCAAGATAAAGATTTTTCTGGTTACTGGCTCAAGGATATTCTGTTTTGGGAAAAAGATTTCGTCTTTGTGTTTTCAGAAGAGATGATTGAGGTATTTTCTGGTTATTGGTTCAAGGAAATTTTGTTTTTGGAAAAAAGTTTTGTCTGTGTGTTTTCAGAAGAGTTGATTAAGATATTTCTACCTCCCAGAATTATATGGATTAGACATGACAGAAGCATACTGCCAGAAGACTAGATTCCAGAATTCAAACAAAAAATTTGTTTTGAGAATTGTATATTGCAGAATACATAGCCTTGGTATATCTACTCATCAAGCAAACTGAGCAGACCTGCTTGAACCTCTGGTGTCCTGGAGTTTCAGCTGGATGCAATGAAGACACAGACATCAGAGGCTTATCAATTTACTTTTCCCCACCCCTCTTCTAATATCTCAATGCCCAAATTCAGCTTGAAGAAGTTAATGAAGAGTCGGCACCCCTATTCCCTGGGCTTAGGGACTGAGGTGGTTAATATTGGGCTGTCCTTCTAGGGAAAAGTAGTGGTTTTATTGGAACAGGGAGGGATAGTTAGAATTGATTACATAGCCATAACCTATTTGGTAGAAATATGTATAATAATTATTAAGTTAAGGTTATATTTCTTAAATGGTACAAAATTTACTTTGATTTCAAATTCAAGGGTTTCATTGTTATGTTTTCTTCTATTAAGTCAAAATTGGTGAATACAAGACTTAGACCCAGTCCTTTAATTTTTTTAACTGATCTGAGATGGTTAGACTGTGAGTTAAGGGCCTATAGATTCATGGCTATGAGTTTGTTGTTAGGGTGTTTTCTATATTTTAATTAAAAATACCTGAGAGGAGTTAACGGACAACAGTCCAGATTGCCTTACATAGATAGTTGGTTTTCAAAAACATCAGAAGTCCACAGAATTGATGTTAGAAACATTTCTGTATTAATGTTCATTTTGACTAGAGACCTGTATGCTCCTGACAGCTTCCTGTCTTGGATTCTAAGAAGAAATTGAGTATCTTTGGAGTTACTCCAGTTGTGGTGAGACAGCCACTAGGCAAGATTTGACTCTCTTCATCTACAGACAAATGACTGTCCAGAAAAGGACACACTTGCAGAATAGTTGTCTGATTATATCTACCAAGACAGCATAATCAGCCTTTAATAATTCTGCATTACTAGGGATGCCAGATGATTCTGGGCCAGAAGGCTGAAGATCAGATGCTCCAACATTTTGAAGTATAGGGACTGTCCAGGTGTTCAGCAGTCTCTATAAACTGGCTAAGTTTTAGAAGCTATGCTTTGTGCTTCCCATAATTTCAGTTAATTCAGTCATTCTGGATTTCTGATGGGGTTGAAGACTTACAGTCTCATAGCCAACCTAGGCTATTTACTTTGGGAGAAAAGATTTGAGAAGATGGTTTTCAGCTGACATTCATTCTAAAGCCAGGACACAAGCCAAGTTCAGAACTAAGTCTTTTAGTTAGGAGAGATGAAGGAGGTTCTGTTTAGTTGACAAAATTGATGGACTGAGTATTCGGTCTGTCTTGTACCTTACTGATACAAATTGGCATAGTTGTGCTCTAATTGTATTTTGAGAGAAAGGGTTTTTTTTTTTTTAATTTTATCAGGAAGAATGATATGTAGGAGGAGCTAAGGTGGAAGGAATAAGAAGAGAAAGAGGAAAAGGAAGAGGAGGAGTGAAGTAGAGGAGAGGGCAGAGATGTAGGAAGACGAAGAGCCATGCAAGTATGGAGAACAGTCATGGATAACAACTTATATTTAGGTTAGCTAATTGGTAAACACCTCTAATTGTATGGGCATATTGTTATTGAGCATTACCAAACATATAAATCCTTTGATTAATATTTAAGCATCAGAATCTTATTTTCTACCAGGGCTGTGTGGATGGCAGAATGGTCTGAGCACAGCCCAGCCTTGCAGAGACAGCGTGGAAGATTGACAGAGCCATCTCCCATGCTGGCGTCTCATGGGTGGCAGGGCCCAGTGTCTCTGGCTGCCTGAGAGGAGGGCCCAAGCTGTACTGCCTCTGCTCCTGGCCACAGGCCTAGGCTAGTTGGGAACATGGTGGCTGATTAAGAAAAGCCAGATTGAATGTTGCTGTTTTAAATATCTCCCACAACAGTTCTCCATTGTAAAAATGTACCACATTTATTGTATCCATTCCTCTGTTGAAGGACATCTGGGTTTTTTTCCAGCTTCTGGCTACTGTAAATAAGGCTGCTATGAACACAGTGAAGCATGTTGGAGAATTTTTTGGGTACTTCCCAGGAGTAGTATAACTAGGTCCTCAGGTAATACTATGTCCATTTTTTTGAGGAACTGCCAGACTGATTTTCAGAGTAGTTGTACCAGTTTGCAATCCCACCAACAATTGAGGAGTGTTCTTTCTTTACATCCTCACCAGCATCTGCTGTCACCTGAGTTTTTGATCTTAGCCATTTTGACTGGTGTGAAGTGAAATCTCAGGGTTGCTTTGATTTGCATTTCCTTGATGACTGATGATATTGAACATTTCTTTATGTGCTTCTCATCCACTCAGTATTTCTCAGTTGAGAATTCTTTGTTTAGCTCTGCATCCCATTTTTTAATAGGGTTACTTGATTCTTTGGCATCTATCTTCTTAAGTTCTTTGTATATATTGGATATTAGCCCTTATCAGATGTAGGATTGGTAAAGATCTTTTCCCAATCTCTTGGTTGCTTTTTTGTCCTATTGACAGCGTCCTTTGCCTTACAAAAGCTTTGCAATTTTATGAGGTTCCATTTGTTGATTCTTGATAAAAACTCCTAAACCTGATAAACAGCTTCAGCAAGGTCACTGAATATAAAATTAACTCAAACAAATCAGTAGATTTCCTATACTTAAAGCATAAACAGGCTGAGAAAGAAATTAGGGAAAGGACACCCTTCACCATGGTCACAAGTAATATAAAATACCTTGGTGTGATTCTAACCAAGCAAGTGAAAAATCTTTATGATAAGAACTTCAAGTCTCTGAAAAAAGAAATTAAAGAAGATCTCAGAAGATAGAAAGATCTCTCATGCTCATTGATTGGCAGGATTAATATAGTAAAAATAGACATCTTGCTGAAAGCAATCTACAGATTCAATGCATTCTCCATGAAAATTCCAACTCAATTCTTCATAGACTTAGAAAGAGCAATTTGAAAATTTATTTGAAAAAAAAGAAAGCAGAATAGCAAAAACTATTCTCAACAACAAAAGAACTTCTGGGGGAATCGCCATCCTGTATCTCAAGCTGTACTACAGAGTAATAGTGATAAAAACTGTATGGTACTGGTACAGAGACAGGCAGGAAGATCAGTAGAATAGAATTGAAGACCCAGAAATGAACCCACACACCTATGGATTGTAATCTTTAAATTAGCATTTCTCGTAGGCTCCCATTTTTTAAAGTACTTACCATTATTAGGTGGACTCTCACAAAACAGCATTGTAGAGTCAGAACTAAGTTTGTCCACTGCACATTCAGAGTCACAGACCAATATAGTTGAATTCCATGGGTCAAACCCCATGCCTGTCACAGTCAAGGTTTGCCCACCACCAAAGCTCCCTGAAGAAGACAAATACAAGGAGAATCTGAGTGAATGTGAAGGAAATGTTCCCTCTGTGCACGTTTGTTTTAGTTTAAAAATCTGAAAAGTAAGTTACTTTGCATAACTTTCTTAGATCTGAAATGTGTTTTACATTTTATATCACACTTTTTAGAGATTTTTAACCATTAATTTTCAACTAGAAACAGTGTTTTCTGTGAAAATAAATTTATTTCTGCTATACTAAATATGCTTTTAAATTTTTTACATGTAATTTCAAAAGAATTCAACTTTAATTAAATGATAAAGCAGTAACAGAAATATAAAAGTTGTTATTTTGGGAATGATTGGTTAATACCCCCATTTTTTAAAATTTGCTAGACAAATGAAAGTAAGTAATTTTAACCTTATAAGAAATACAAGTTATGACAAGGTTTTTAAGATTATATTGTTTCTAAATGAGTGCTGAAATAATATAAACTATCTGATCACCTTGTCTTGGATATATATTCTGAATAGAAAGCGGGTACTCAAATACAACAGAGGAGATGGCAAAGCCTTTTGTCTTATGAAGCATTGTCACAGGAAAAATGCCCCCTGCATGTTCTCCCACAATGCACTGTAACACAGTGTCATTGACAGTGGTCACATTACATACACTCTCTTTTATCATCACTGAAACATCGGAGATAGCAAATCCAAGATTAGACCCAGTTATTTCAATGTCAGTTCCTGGTGGACCTTAAAACAAACAAACAAACAAAAAAGACATAAATACACAAATACACATACCTACTAATGTTTTTATAAGCACTTAAAGATACGCAACTTTCCTGCTATGAATAAAATAATATCTAATTGATCCAGGTAGACCTTGACAGTCAGCTTCTAAGAGGCAGAGGTAGGTGGATCTCTGAGTTTGGAGGCTAGCCTCTCGCCTACAGAGCAAGTTACAGGAGAGTCAGGGATACATAGAGAAATCCTGTCTTGAATAAACTAAAACCAAACCAAACCAAAATAATATCCAGCATTTAAAACCTATATATGACAGTACACATGATGTGCTGTGTATATTTTTTACTATAATACATACAAACCTATAACACATTCACTACAAGTGACTTATCTCAATGTTTGCTGTTTCTCAGCCCTTTCATCCATGATAACTTATAAATTACCTCTTTAGTCTTGTAGAGAAAAGGAGAAGAAAGAACTATAGATTTCTGAGCATGAATCTTAGCATTTTGTGCTATTTTCTCCTTTGTAGCAATTCTTTCTGAGAATGGGCTATACTTTCTTTTACTCGAGTATTTTCAGTATCTACATTTTGAGAACAAATATGTCATGATATACAAATAATCAGTTATAGTAGAAAATAGAGGGAAAGGAACTAATTTAAAGATTTTTAAAATAAACATTGATGTTAAGGTTTTAAGTGAAATATAAACAAAACCCAAATGTTCATTTTTATCTGTTCTTTTATTTCTTTTTTGATAAAATAATAGTGTTTAAAAACATCTCCATGTATTTTAGTAAGTTTTTAAATGCCTCTTACTTTGTATAAGGGCAGTAAGGCACAACTCTCTTTCTAGGGGTAGAAAGATGGCTCAGAAATTAAGTGCACTGGTTCTCTTACAGAGGACCTTGGTTTGATTCTCAGCACCACATGTTAACTCATAATGGTTCTACAAGTGGGACACATACATACGTATAGGCAAAACACAGCAATAAAATAACATAACAATAGAATAAAAATTTGTAATTGCCTTTAGGTTTTCATTATTTTTAATAACATCACTGTAAACATATTATTATTTTTTTACTTTTCTGTCAATCTTATGTTGACTTAATTATCAAGGAAAATCAGGACTCTAAGATAATTTAGAGTATTATCCTCTTCGATAGCCCCTCCTTCACATACAAAATTATTTTATATCAAATTATAATTATCTGTAAGACCAAATATTGTACATGTGAAATTTCTACCTACTTCTCAATTTGTATATAAATTTTCTTTCTGCTTTTCAATTTTATCCAATCCAAACTTGTGTTATTTGTTGTCCAAGTCAAGCTATAGATGTCTTTAAGTAACTATTAATGTAATCATTCATAATCTGTTATTTCTGTTGAAATTATTTAACAGTACCTCATATTTATTGAATAAAGTTCATTATTTTTAAGCAAGCCCAACAAGAATTTACTTGTTCAGAACTTTGTTTATCTCTACAATCTCACCTTCAAGTAATTAACTCTTGTTTTTTAAGCAAATATACATTGAGGGCACTAAACGTGGAAATTCCATAGGGCAAATTTCTAAATTTTACATGAATAGATAGTAATTTTTATAGACTATTATAAATTAAAAATCTACAAGAAGCAGTCACATTTAATTCTTATAATAAAAATTACTATATGATTGCCTAATGAAGTAAAAATTATGACAATAAAAGTAACTATGGGTCATTACCATAAAATTATACATATTAACAAAAATCCATTCTAGCAATATTTTCAAATACAAGCTAAATCATTTTTTGAACGTTAAAATTTTGTTTGACATTTCAAATGTTGCATTCTTTTAGAGTTATCAATAGCCTATCACATTATTAAACAAAGTAACCCTGGTCTCTCTTTCTATAAGCTTCTTATTAATCACAGATATTCTTTAGAGGATATACAAAAAGACAGAGGGAAAGAACTGTCATGGGAGCAAACAACATATGCCATTGCTGATGAGGTCAATACCAACCCTAAGCAGGTGCCACAGATGTGCATGTAGTCCTAGGTGGTATAAGAAAACAGGTTGAACAAACCATCGAGATTAAGATTAAGCAATGTTCCTCCACGGGCTTTTGTTTCAGAACCTGCCTCCAGCTTCCTGCCTTTGGTACCTAGATTGACCTCCTTGTATGATGGATTGTGATAAAGATTTGGAAGCCAAATAAACCCACGTCTACACAAGTTTCGTGCTGTTTTGAATCTGGATGCATTACCCCAGCAATATAAAGCAAACTAAATGGCCATGCTCTTGACTGTTATGCTGCATCTGCATCTGTAGGATCCCTCACATATATGAAGAGTATTCAAATACCATGGACACTAGAATCTGTGGTACCAGGCAAAGGATAAGATGCCACCTCTATTGGAGCATGTCACTTCCTTGGAAAGAATTTTGTTGTAACAATAATATTTAGCTGGAGCTCATAGAAATAAAATATTCTGAACAAGATTTAGTGTTAATAAGATCAATCACTCATGAATCTTAACAGTTGTTTCTCATGCCACATCAGTATTAACAACATATCCTACTCATTCTGCTCCCAAGACAGTCATCTGTTTCTTCTTCATTTGTAATTTAGACCAAGTTAATGGACATTGTGTTTCTATATTAAAGCTGGAATTTTATACTGAAAATGTATGAAAAAATACAAAATTAAGACTGCACAGAACTTGAATCCCATGCATTATATTAATTGGCTTAAGGAAGACTATGTAGAAAACATACTTTAATATCATAACTCCATAATAGTCAATATAACTGTAATGTGACATCAATACAATAAATGAAAGAGCATGTAGATACTGGAGTACCTCTATTAGGGATGATTCTTTGGAGAAATGGAGTATCTTCCATGGCATATGTAAATGACAAAGGTGCGTAAGTGACTGCGTTGACTTTGATCTTCAGATTGTCTGTACCAGCTCTCCCAGCTGGGGTGCTGCAGTGTACCTCACTGGAGTTGATGAACATAATTTGACAAGGCTGATCCCCAACAGTAACTGTGGTGTTTCCAGGAGAAAAGCCATTGCCTGTGATCATCAAGGTTGTTCCACCAGCAATGCTTCCAGAGGTTGGTGAGACAGAAGCTACTGCAGGGCTGCTGATGGTTAGATTTCCCAGAGCCAAACCCTTAGACCCAATAACAACACTTAGTGAATGAAGTCCAGCTGCTAGTGGAGTCATGAGAACAGTAATATTATTCTCATTAACATCTATTACTCTGAACTGTTGACTTCCAATAAATATAGAAATCTCTTCCAACACTGTCCCAAAACCCTCTCCTTTGATAAGGATATTTCCAGATCCTTGGATCGAGTTTGGGAAGACTCCTATTACATAAGGTGCAATGTTTTCTAAATATGAAAAGCTGCAGTTGCCCTGACATTGGGCAGGCACTCCGTGTATTAGAAGGTCTACAAGAACAAGCTGCTGAGGAGCAGGAGATGTCTCACATTCAATAGCTGTGTAGGTCACAGATAAAACTTTACATGGGAAATCACCCATAAAGACTTCTACACCTGCAGAAGAAGCCATGAATCCAGAGCCTTGTATGGTCACCCTTGTCATTCCTGTAGTTGACCCTACTTTTGGCATCACCATATCTATGCTTGGCAAAAGTACAAACCGCCTGTCAAATTCATTGGGCAGTGTGTTGATAGCAGTGCCCAGGTTGTAGACAATCAAAGTAACAATTTGTCTAATCCCAACATCCATTGAGTTTTGAGGGTCAATATGACACATAATAGAATTTTCATTACTTTCTTCTACAACACAAGGGTAGTTACCAATTGTAACCTGAAAGAAAAATAAATATAAAGTAAAATGCATTGATACATTACTCTTAAATGAACTTCAGGTTTGTATTAGCATCACTTATATTTTTAAAATGGTAATTCTGTGAAAATTTTGTATTCATAAAATTAATTTGTGAAATTGATGAAGACATATATTAAATTGACTTTTTGTCATGGTTTTACAAATGTGTTAATAATTGAGTTATTCACATTAGCCAAAAAGTATAAAAACTAAAGTAACCATCAATTGGATGAACGAATAGATTCTATGAGATATACATGTCATATAATAATGTATTTATTCATCCATGAAAAGAAAGGAAGTGCTGAAACCTTCATGACCTTTCAGGATATTATGCCAAAGGAAAATAAGCATTCACAAAAAACTTCATATTATAGAAAAATGTTCAGAATAGGCAAATCTATATAAAGGGAAAACAGGTTAGCAGTTACCAGTGTGCTGAAATGGGTGAAGGAAGTGGGTGATATCTAATAAAGTTTCGTTCATGATCATGACATATTCTAAAACTTATTCCACTCAGAGGTGCACAATTTCATTAATATACTGTTAAATATACACACATATGTGCAATTGTAAACTTTAAGTGAGTTAGTAATATGCAAGTTATAGATCATAAATCTGATGAAATTACAGCAAGGAATTGTGGTCAAAATACTCTTTTTATTGAGTATGTGGGCACTGAGAAGGGACTCTATTTTCTTACCTTATTAGCACATGGAAGACTACTGAATCCATGTCCAGTGATAGTTATGAGTTCATTTGCTGTTCCGGTAGAGGGAGTAATGTTGATTATAGAGGGTGAAATGCAATTTGAAAGCTCGAAGAATAATTTATTTGAATGTTTAACCCTTGTATCATTCAGGCCACACAGGGGTTCTGTTGCTAGGCAGGCCGCTGCTGTACTTGCCAACTGTAAATGTGCAGGGCCTGCTTTAGACAAAAGAATCATTTGTAAGTCATGTACACTATCCTAAAACAAGAACTCTGTTCAGACTCTATGACTGTTTACCTCAATTAAGGGGGTAGATGGCTTTAAATTCTGGAGGTTTGTTATCTTTGGAATTAATTTTAAAGTGTTTTAATTAATTTATTAAATTATTAATTAATTAGTAATTTTAGATAATAAATTCTAGCCTTGGAAAGAGACAAAAGTGGGTAGATCCAGTCATCTGACATGTACTCTAAAAAAGGTCACTTTAAGCCAGGTCGTCTGGTGCAGTTTTCATGTTTAGTCATCTTACCTGCAGCATATGTTGCTTCAATGTTTCCCACAAACAGGTGCAGGGGAATGTGCCTGGTTTCAGCTGGAAAAACATTAATGACTCCTTGGAGAGATATGGAGTGAGTCTCATCCACATACCCACTGCTGTAGTAATGAATTCCAGGAGATGTGAATTGGTAAGAAAATGAACCTGCCGTAAAATAAGATTATACACAAGAGATACAAGCAATTAATGAATTTCTGAGCACTAGGTGAGGAAGTCGGAAATTATCATTTCAGTGGAAGTGTAGATGACAGTTTTCTTATTTTTTGTTTCTAATAGTGAAATAGGAAGTAGCAGAGAATGAGTCACTGGCTTTAAAGATTTTCTTTTGTCTGTTTTTGTTTTTGATAATGAAATTACATACAAGAAAGTCAAGATCTAGCTTTACTTTTTAAAGAAAACCATGGAAAGTCTGGTATAATTTTTCAAATTTTAAGAAAAAAAACATACAATGAACATTTAAATATATTATTAAAAGCATAGAACAAACTAGTTATCTAAAGGGCACAATCACACTTAGCTGTCCTATAAGAAATGCTGATAAATTGATTACAATTAGCAAAAGTTCACTATTTATTATCAGGTTAGTGTGACTAAAATATATAGTCCTATTTTCATAAAGTCTTAGTCTACTTTGTTGCTCAATATATGTTGATCAATTATCATGCAATCAGTGAAGTTTATACAGGTCACAGAGCATACTAAATGTCTTAGTATGTTTAAGATAATTGCTTGAATTTATTTATAATGTTTTCTCAATAGGCATAAAACACCAGGTAAACTAATTTCTGGTTTATTTGCATGACAAATTCATATAAAAATACTTCCTATGAGTAAGAAAAAGCAAGACAATGAAAACTTCAACAAAACAAATCATACCTGATGGAGATTTTTGCCTTCCATTTGTAAATCCTTTGCCATCATAAGTCACACTTCCGGGACTGGAGACTGAGAAAACTCTGTACCCTATACCCCTAAGAAAGGGGTGTGCTTGCCAATACCACACCACAGTATTGCCCACAGTCACATTTAAGACTGATGGTGACCAGGCATAACCTAGTCCATGCACTAGGAGTAAAAATTGAGGCAGATTTTAAAAGGAAAAAAATAAATGTCTTAATAATTAACCATGAAAACAGTCATTTTTATAAAGAACAACTCTCAAGTTAGTATTGTCCATTTATGCTTATACATAATTTAAACTCAACAAAAATAAAACCAGGATCACTAGAAAGCAAGATTGTGATATGCAAAGGAAGACATAAATTGTAGCTAATAACTCCAGAGTCATGATCAAGAGACACTGAAAAAGAGTTGGATGCTCAAGGAATAAGTTGTTCAGAAATGTTACATGGAATGCTTCTAATGTTCTTATAAACTATTTACACAGAAGAATTATTGGAAACAACTACTCATGCTAATAATTTCAACTTGAATATTCATTCTGAAACTCATGATCAGTAACTCAGGAGGTTCTGGACCGCAGCAAAATCACTAGAAATTTTTGAGCATGAAATTATAAAGCCTGGCCTTGACAACTCAAGCTTATGACATATGTTACTACTACATTTGTTGTAAGAATGTGACTTTTAATCTCATTTGGAGAACACTGCAAAAGTATAAAAGAAACAACACTGATTCTTTACAACTTGAAATACAAAATAAAAATCAGCCTAATCTCAGCATAAACTTTCTCTTCTTTTTTTCAGATATATAAACCTTGGTTGATACCTAAATGTGAACCATTGTTGGTAATTCTGAATACAGTCCCTGTTGAATGGAGAGTACATTTGATGACGTTTTCTGACGATGATGTAGTGTCGCACGGGAAGGAACCTAAAAGTATAAAGGTAGGAAAACCTTCGTCAGTTGTGTTTTGTGAGGTGATGTGTCACTCGTAAAAGAGCCATTGCTTAACATAGCTCTCTTACACAGCAGGATCTTTGATACTTTGCTTCTGATGGTGATTATGTTTGAGTGTGTTTTCACACAAGCGCTTTTTTCACATTAAATACACAATGATAATGAAAGATTCAGAAGCAGAGTTGGTCATTGTCTCATTATCTCTTTAACCACAAACACTTGGCCTTGTCTACATTAACAAGAAAATGTATTGGAGAGAGGGATCAGTAGTTAAGAGCTCTTGCTGCTTTTCTATAAGCTCCAAGTTTAGTTCCCATCACTGATATTCAGTGGCTGACAGTTACCTATAACTCCAGCTACGGGGTATCCAATGTCCTCCTCTGATCTCATATAAGTACCAATATGCATGAACCCTCCTCCACAACACATTATAATGTAGAAAAGCAATTAATACTGTCTGTGTAACCTTTCTTATAATATTGAAAAATGACTGAAAATATTTGTGTAACAATCCAGTTCCTCTAACAGATAATTTTAGTCAAAGAAAACATTAGTAAGTTAACTCTTTCAGGACAAAGGTTTTACCTAAGAGAACAGAATTCTCAGTTGGTATTGTGCTGAACCCAAAACCCATTATAGTGATTTCAGTGCCACCATACAGAGATCCTCTCTGGGGAAACATGTGGGTGACTTCCAAAATGTACAGTATGGAAGCATTTAACTTGTTCCTGAAAAAGACAAATAAAAAAAAAATAGATTTCCAATGAGCTTCCTTACCTCACTCCATAGTGTTTTGGGAATAGGAAATAAATGACTACATATACACAACTAGACATTAATTTTCCAGACGAGATAATCTCACAATCATCTTTACTTTGGTTAAATGTATATATTAATTTTGAAAATCAAAGTTTTGAAAAATCTAATAGCAGAACTATGTGAGATGCAAAGTCTTAAAATAATATAGAAGATAAGATTTTAAGAAATGAGGTCACAATAAATAAATGAAATTCCTTAAAGTATTTAAAATTTTTTACTATAGTAAAATGTGAAGACAGATGTACATGCTAAAAAAAGTAGCAACAAAATTGCATACATTATAGATGTAATTAATTGTTGTGCAATTCAGTTTAAGTTTTCCTAGTTGTTGAAAACTTGTCAAAACTTCTTATTATCTCAGGGAAAACACTTATTTTATTTTATTTTATTTTATTACTTTGTTTTATTATAAATGATATGTCTGCTAAGGCGCCATCGAATTGTGCAAAGTTCTGACCTGATACAGAGAGTTCAACTTCTTTATCCTCGATCCCACCATGACAGCACACTCTGTAGATTCCAAAGGGTTTTTGTATTGTTTTATTTAACTTCTTTAGTTTGCTGAAGTAGCATTTTCTCCAACTACCATCTTAATATACAGTTTGGGTTACACTGTATATATCATCCCCAAACATCAGAAGCCAGTAGATTTCCACAAACATTATGAACTCCTCCCAGTAATTCCAACAGGGGATGCAGTTCTAGTCTATGCTTACTGGTCCCTACTTCCTGTAAGATTTGGGCAATCGTCTGTCCTATTCTGACACCTGCCTTCTCTACCTTCTTTTTAAGCCATTATTTTAATTTGCTGTTCTTCAAAGTATTCCAAACTAGCAATTATCTCAGAGATGAACTAAAATTTTGCTGTTAACAGTTTCAGGGAGGAAAATTCAGAATTCATGTGGGAAATAGAATCAATGAGGGATTATCTCCACCGCTTCCTTTAGTTGGCCAAATCCTGGCTTAACTATCACCTTTCCAGGGTATTCTGCCCTGTTCCATGGAATGCTAGTTCACTTCATATACATTCTTGTTAAACCAATGATCTAATATTCATACATTTTTACATTCCTAATTGTTACAAAATTGTTTAAACATTGATGAAAATCGGGATATGTAACATTAGTGCAGGAAATTACTGTAAATTCGGAATTAAACAACTGTTCTCCCTTCACTGACAAAACTGCTTGAAAAACCTTTCCTAGATGCATGCAAATTACATGACCGGTACAAAAATTCAATTGTGCAAAGAATTTTTATAACTTGTCCTAAATGGTTGGGTTAAAAAACTAAAGTGGTATTGTGTACTTTATGAGCACTTTAAAGAATTTGTTCTATGAGGAGATATAAAAGGGTAAAGAAAGCAATCAACATATTTGAAAGTTAATGATTAAATTTTTTCCTATCCCAATTTTAGTCCCAAGCATTCCAAAGTTTTATCATTTATAACCAGTATCAGTATCATACCTTGTTGATGCGAAACCCCAATTTCTGACTTTGACATAGATGTCATGTTTTCCTGGAGGCAGCGTGGGCAAAAGGCATGTAATGTCTGTGAAGTTTGAGTGAAGAACCTGGCAGGGCTTTCTTCCAACGTACACCATATTTTGTGCGAGTTCATTTCCAAAGTTATAACCCTTAATTGTTAAATTGACATTTCCTATTGTTTTAAAAGAAAAATACAAATTGTTGTATAAAAGTTTATCTTTGTATCCAGATAAAATTTTCATATTAACCAAGCCAACATGTTTATCTTTTATGAGATTTAGAAAAGTTTTCCACTTTCAGAGGCCAAATTCAAAAGAATGGGTTTATGCTTCTATGTACACAAAAATGCATGTTTATTTCATAAAGAGAAAAGCACTGAGGTAGTATTTAAAGATATAATATTTTTCTCACCATCGTGCATGTTCAGAGTAAAATTTTAAGTTGACTTGTTTGTATTTAAAGTAAATGAAAGTTAAGAGCATGTTTCAGCATAATTAACAAAACTTCAGTGAAAACCTATGCTTAGAAGGAATTTCTGGTTTGTTGTGTGTGCATGTGTATTTGGACTCAAGAAAAGTGGGGATTGTGACTTGTAGACTCAAAATTCAGCAATGTGATATGAACTATAAAAAGATATACTGTACTATAGTTTGAGATTACACAAAAAACTACTACAACTTATGAAGACCTAGACATCCATTGATGATAGACAGTGAAAATGTAAACATGCGTGATGAAACTTTATTCAGAGGTGAAGAAAAAGGAGATTATGAAATTTGCATGTAAATTAATGGAACTTGAAATTATCATATTGAGTGAGGTAACCCAGACCCAGAAAGATAAATGACTGACCTCACTGAAGTATTTCTTACCCAGAATTGTCCGTTCTTTTGGGCTGAAATCAGTGACAACTGGTGTTTGTAAACAGCTGTAACTAAAACTATCCTTCGCTGTGGCTTGAATTCCATTGGTAATGACAGAAATATCAACTGTACCCTCAATTCTCTGAAAAAAAAAGAAGAAAAAAAAACAAAATAGAAAAATTAAAGTGATGAAATATTTAAACCCATTCACTTTGTTGTGAGGGGAGTGGGAGCTAATTCAGTCAGTAAGTGTTTACGTTGCAAACAGGAGGACCTAAGTTTGGTCCCTACAATGCACATTAATAAAGCAGAGAAACAGTGGAAAGAATCCAGATGTGATGTCTTGACCTCCTATCCTAGTCTTGTTGGGAAGATCTAGCCAGGGAGATATCATATCTGAGAAAATATGGTGAACAATTCCTGAGTAAATATATCCAAGGCTGTACACATACACATACACACACACACACACACACACACACACACACACACACCACAGCACACCACACCAAAACAAAAAACTCTAAAGGCTGAAGAAAAATAGAATCACTATAAAAATGTTTCATTTCAGTCATGAATCAGAGTTAACTCTCAGATACTTAAAGTTGATTTATTAACTATAGGTTACATATCTAAATTCTCAAGGTAAAGCTCTAATTGTCCTGCGCTGTTTATGATCTGTCTAACAGCATCCATATTATTGCATTTTAAGGTTTCCATGGGGCAGCTGAGATGCTCCGGGAGAATGGCTCTCTAACTGACAAAGGATAGGAAATTTGTCCTTGTTCTCTTGCTATAGACTCAAATCTAATTTTTCTACTTCACTCACAAACTAGGCTGCATATTTAGCTGATCAAGTTACATACTCTAAACTCTAACACTAGAAACCATCTTATATTTTCAGAGATGGCAACTGTGCAATTCTCAGTAAGGTAGTCTTGATCATCTCATATTTCACTAATGCACATGTTATGTTGAGTCCTCATGAATGATTTCAACAAAATGCATTTTCATATTGTCAAAGCCCCTAAACTCTTACTCTATCATTCAGACCAAAACATACTCACTGATTTTTTTCCCTACATATCTCACCTATGTCTTCACTTACTTTGTTGTATTTTGAGATTTGGTGTCAGTGACTGAATCTGCATTTATCATCTCTTTGCACATAATTAGTGAACAAGAGACCTAATTTAAATCTACGGTTGATTTTTTAAAAAGTAAGGAATTCTTTTATCCTGTAACATACTCCAAATTTTTGCCAACAAATTGAAATTTTAGCACGTGTTACCATAACTTTGTGGGTCAGATAGATGGTTAAGGGGTAAACATGCTTGCTTCCAATGATGGTGATCTGTCTGATTACAGGAAGATCC
The DNA here is from genome assembly GCA_030674055.1 of Rhabdomys pumilio. Classification (NCBI taxonomy): domain Eukaryota; kingdom Metazoa; phylum Chordata; class Mammalia; order Rodentia; family Muridae; genus Rhabdomys; species Rhabdomys pumilio. The sequence goes on from JANHMN010000012.1 coordinate 54,022,401, forward strand.
CAGGAAGAGATATGCTTCTCTGATCTCCACATATATGCAGCAAGAGTCATGTTACACTCACGCATGTACACAAAAGGTAAATAAATGTACACTTTCAATACAAAATACAAATAAAAATGAATTTCTTTCTAAAAAACTAAGTATGCTTAGAGTTGTTTCTCTGAAATCTACAAATTAGTAATATTGAATTCTTTTCATCTTTCAGTTGATCTGCCAATTTCCTGGTGACTCTCAGGTGCTGACTAGACATCAAATCTTTTATGAGACTCCATCTGACCTCCCATCGCCACTGAATTTCATCTTTACTTTGTATCTACTTCTATTATTTCAGGTGAGATGCCTTGTTTACTTGTGACTATCTTCATGATGGTTTTTAAATGTCTCATATGTAGAAATAATATTTTGGATTTAGATTTTAGTTTACGATGATGAAGAAATGATTTTTACAGCTAATAACGAAAGCTCTGAAATTTGGAGAAACATGTCACATGTCTCCCCAGCCTTCTAGATGTTTCCTAGTTAACAAGGTTAGGACTACTGGGGGTGAGGAATGATTAAAGTTAAAGGTCTTACTTTGGAGGTTCTGCAGGTTATCCTATTCAAATCTCCTTCAATCACATTACAGGTTTCATTTCCAACTAAGACAGTTGAATTTTCACTAAAACCAAATCCAGATACTGTCAGCAGAGTACCACCTTTATAAGAAAAACAAAGAAAGTAAAACCAAAAATGAGATCAACTAGGACCAAACAAAGCTTTGTCCCTATCTAACTCATCATTCCCAAGTCATCTGTGATACCAGATAACAGCAAGTGGAAGGAGAAGCAGCTCTGCACAGCAGTTATCTGCACAAGCCCAGCTAAGCTCTCAACTGCACAGGCTTGCCCATATTGGCAGCAATTGCTTCGTCCTGGAAATAAGTGACACGATTTCTATTTAGCCAATGTGTCCCAGATGAGGGTGAATTAAGACTTAAACTTTAATATCTCTAAGCAAGAAGAAAAGCTAAGAGAAAGAAAAACAAAATAAAGTAAAAGTAATATAATTTTTAAAAGACACAAAAATCAACACCAAAGCACAATTTCTACTATTAATCATGGTTTAAAAATATATAAAGTAAGTGAAACAGCACAAGAAAAATGTGTTATTGTCTGTTTATCCTCTTTGTGAGACTTCCTTTGTCCTGTTCTTCCCAGAACTTTATTCTAGGTTGAGAAGCTCCACTGAGACTCTGGTTACAAATGGAGCAGCTGGTAAGCAGAATAATAACTAATAAATCTTATCTTGACATAATTAATGAGGTTGTTATAGGAACATGTAATAATTGATGATATTAATTCAATAACCTATGATGTAAGCATAAGCAGATTCCTAATTGTGCTTCATAAGGCAAAGAATTAGCCAGCCATTTAACCTCTGTGCCTTTCAAAAGGACATTCTCTTCTGGGCTATGAGGGAGCCTTGGGTTTCTTGCTTTTCTCCTAGCTCTAGAATCAAAGCACTGGAAACCCAGTCAGGAAAATATATGCAATCACCTCTTTTGAGAGTTGTTAGCTATTACCTGCCAGGCTTCCAGAATCAGGCCAGACATGTGATATCTGACTCCGATAAACGAAGTGGGATCCCACACCCTCTAGATTCTGTGCTAGCCCAACGTCAGCAATGGACACAGCAACTGGTGCAAGTCCAGCACTTCCGCTCAGAATCTGGCACTTGATCTCATTTTCTTTTGATAAAAAAAGAAGAAGAAAATAATAAAGCAAATGTGGTGGTGTTTTCAGATTTTTTTTAAAAAAAAAAACTCACTAAAATTAATTTGTAAATGTTAACTTTAGTCTTTGTTTTGCTTTTTTTCAAAATTTTTTTATTGGATATTTTATTTACATTTCAGATGTAATCCCCTTTCCCCATTGCCTCCCCACCCAAGAATCCCCTATCCCATCCCCCCTTCTCCTGCTTCTATGCTTCCCCATCCGCCTTCCCACTTCCACCTCCCCACTCATGATGGTCTTTGTTTTTAAGACTCCAAGAAATATATTTACATTAACTACTACTATTCTGATGAAGACAGGGAAATCTTAGTGGGGAGGTAGGATCTATGAATTACTTACTTCTATGAAATTGTAAGCAAATTTGAAAACAAATCTGGAAACCTTGTCCAAAGAAGGTCTACATCAAAGTTATTATAATTTACATTTTTAATTAGAAATTTTAATGAATTTTTACTAAAATTTTCATTCAACATTTTATTTCCATCCACAACTGAGTAAAATAAAATGTTCTATCAACAAAAGTGATAAAATCAAATAAAAACATTTTCTTCACTTTACTATAGTTAAATAATACCTTTATAATATTGGCTGTTTGACTTCAAGAACACATTTAAATAAAAAATCAACAGAAATTACATGGTAAATAGTTTTGCTCATGTGATTTCAATCTGATTAAATTATGAAAAAATATCTAGGATTTTGAATGATAAGTTTCAGTGAAATTAAGTAACTATGTTTCCACCATGTCAAGAATTTAAAATTATAAATAATCTTTAAATTCTGAATAACTTGAGAAGCCTTGGTGAAATAGAAATCAAATAATATGGTCATGTCCTCTTACCTCATGCTGACTATTATGGCATTGGCACAGCACAAACAGAAAGGTGATGTAGTTTTTGGTAGAACATTTACCTAACACGCCTTAGGCTCTGGGTTTTATACCCAGTACATACAAAATCAAATGAACAGCAACAACAATGGACATGATCTGAGACCATGAGAGAAAAGAGACATATTTTGAGTATCTTTGTGGCCTAGAGATACAAAAACACTTGAAATATTTTGTGATCCCACTTTGTAAAATATATATGAATGGAGGTATGGTGGATCACTCTTCATGTGATAAAGACATTGTATAACACTCAAATAGTCTATGGTCATAATCAATTTATAAATATAAATATAAATAAATATAAATATAAATATAAATATAAATATATAAATATAAATATAAATATAAATATATATGTGTGTAAATATATATGTATATATATGTATATATATATATATACACATATATATATATACATATATATATATGTGTGTGTGTGTAAACATTTTTCAGGTCAGGTTGCTAATTGTATGACTCTAAAATATATACTAGAAGACAGTTATATTTGTGGTAGTTCTTCCTTCCAATTTCTTTAGGAGAAAAAAAATCAAACTTTATGACAATGGACAGACCTACCATCCACAGAAAGAAGAGAGCATCTGGTAGACCCGACAGAGACGGATACAGCTGAGGTGGGAGAAAATCCAGAGCCTGCTATGGTTAGAATCGTGCTTTCTGCATAAGACCCTGAAAGTAATAAACTTAAGTCACTGCATTTCACATAAAAAAAAAAACCTTAGAATCTGTTATTATAACTTAGAAGAGAGCAGTGACCAATAGGATGAGGGAAAGGAGAGAAGGTAATTGAGGATGTGTATGATTGAAATACATTATTGCATTATGAAGATATCATAATGAAACCAATTATTATGTATTATTAATATATTCTAATTATAGATACAAGTAGACCTCTCCTGAGAAATGACGCCTAATATTGACCTTTCATTCCCAACACACACACACACACACACACACACACACACACACACACACCAAAATTACTATTTATGTATCTCATGCAAAAGGCGTTAAAACAGAATGAAAGAAAACATACAAAATTAATTACTGTGGTTGCCTCAAGGAGCTGTGGAGGCTTGGGTAGTGATAATACTTAAGGAGAATTTTAGCTTCCCATAATATTTCTTAAGCTGGTGATTGAATTATGTATTACAGTATGTAAGCAGCCATTAATTGTCAGTGAGGAAAATGGCTAGTTTGTATTGTACTCATTATATTTTTCCATTATTTTTAACTTGATCAAACATAATAGAAAAAAAACAATTCAGGTTGTTAATTATTTTGAGCCTAAATAATTTTGGATAACTACATATGAAAATTGAAAATTACTAGCAAATGAAAGGGCACAAACCAGATGAGGTTTACTATCAGCTACTAAAACTACATATAAGATAATGATTTCTGAATTCATCACTATGATTAAAAACTCACCCTTTACACCTTATCCCTTCTGCTTAGTCACATTTTTTAGGAGCTCACACAACAAACACAGTCACATTTTCCCCAATAATAAGACACACCCTAGTATGGGATGAGTTCTTGGCATTAAATTGTTCTTTTCTCAAAGTGAGTGTTCAGTTCTTTTCTTTTGTTACACTAGAGCTATCCTATTGCTTGCCTAGTTGCTACCTCTGCTGGGAGAATTCTCACCAGATGAATGTTAATACACAAACTGGTCAAGCACAAGAACAATGTCTCAAAGTCACAGGGAAATCATAGAGACTGTAACTTGTAAAAGTAAAGAATAGAGATATTAATGACATACTTTGGCTTCATAGACTTTTTTTTCAAGTAAGTAATGAGTATTTTTCCATAATTTCAGCTGCTTAATAGTTCTCATTATATTGAGCTGCTTTGCTTGCCATAGTTAGTGACAGTAATATATATTTAAAGCTCATTATCAGAGGTTACATTTTTCTAGCTACCCTCCACTTTGTATTTTAAGAGTAAAAGAAAAGTGTTACCTTCAGAAGGCGTTGCTGTCAAGATCAGGGGAGTAATCATGGCATCCCATGTAAACCCACAGTCACCTGAACATTTGGCTGGAATTCCATTGACATAGACTTCAACCTACAAGTCAAGAAAAACAGAACCAAGGTTGAACAAAGCTAAAGAGCCAGCAGAACTCAGTGCAATATACATAGAATTTATTAATGAAATATAGTAATAATTCCAGAGCATATATACTTTATGCACTGGATTTAGAACAAATAGAATGTTATTTGCCTACAAAAATGTTTATGCTCTCGCTTTGACATCTCATTTAATCATGTATTCATTCATTCATTCATTCATTTATTCACATATTTATTTATATAGTAAATGTGCCATTAGGTTTCTAATGCAGTTGTAAATAAGAATAAAAGAAACGCCTGGAAGAAAACAAATGTCATCCTTGCTGTCACCCAACTTGTAGTAAATGTAGGATAAAAACTTACATAAATTAAGTCATAAGTCATGAAAGCATTGTTTTAATTATTTCTATAAAGATAACTAGAGGTTGCTTTATGGAAAGCCAACTATTCTTATATATTTTAATATTCTCATCACTAAAGCAGCAACATTAATAATTATATGACATAAATGCTGTAAAGATTAAATAGCATAATATAGTTACTAATGTCAGTGACAGATTTAAAAAAATTCTTTCATCATTAGGAAGTTAATTTTCTCCAAATGTAGAAAATAATAAGTTGATCAACTGGTAAAAAATATTCACATGAAAGTACAATTGAAAACACTTTCATTTTACAGGGTCTTTTATACATTGGTAAAAATTAATTATACATTTGAAATTATAAATGTTATGAGAAAAACTTGACTCATACCTGTGGTTGCTGATTTGGTGTACGAAGCATATCTCCAGGGATGCGTTGTCTAAATAAGCCACCTTCCTTTATTGTAGAAACTGTCACATTAGCCTTTTCTCCAACAATGTTGGAATCATTGACCTATTTTTAGACAAAATAAATTTATAAAATAGCAATGGAAAATAGAACCAATTTAAAAATAAGTGAAAGCTGAGTAAAAGCTTATGTATGTAAAACAATTAAATTTAGTCATATTTGTTTGAAAAACAATAAATTGTTCTAAAGAAACAATAATCAACTCAAGGAAAATAGTAAGATTATTGGACTATAATATATTGCATTAATTAAGATATAATGGACCTAAACAAAACAAATTCATTTAATTTTATGTTTGAAAATGTTTTCTGTTCCTTCTTAATATAGTTACTTTGGTAAATCATTCATAAATAATTAAAAAGTTGAGCTAATTTTTCTTTTTTAGCATTTTTCATCTCTGGCTATCTTGCTGAGTCATTCTGGAATCATGTTTTACTCTAGTCATAAAAGTAAAGCCAAATTACATCCATATGTATAATCTGGTCATGTCACAGTCCTTATGCTAGAATGGTAACCTTCTGATATCTAAAGGCACTAGCGATGCCTCCATGATGTACTACACATGAGCTTGTGATGAAGAAAAGCAATAGTGAATAAACAGAGGAGACTGGAGCAAGAAGAGAAAAGATGAATACAAGAAATGAGCAGAGCTAGCAAGAGGAGCCCATCTCAATGAGAGAATTTTAGAATTCTAGTATCAAGCATTTGCCAGTAAAATAAGCCCTGTGGCTTTATAACATATTTTGCACAATGAATTTTGTCTATATACTTTTATGTGATTTTCATCTTCTACTTTTCTATCTCCTCATTCAATAAATTTCCTGAGTACAGTTCTGTACCTTCTCCACCTTGTCATAGCGTATGGCTACAGAGTAGTCAGTAAAGGATTCTGTCATCTTGACGATCATTCTCCCATTAAAGATATTTAACTTTCTACAGTTTTATGGGGAGAAATGATGCAGTGGTGACCACATCTTTGGTTATACCATTTTATATTTGTATTACTGTTTCAGTAGGGTGAAATTTTATGACAGATTGCTGAATCACAGGTAGCTATATATTAAGAAAGCACTACAAAATCTGCCAAAAACTTGGCCTCCTTTACATTCTAACCAACAGGATATGAGAAGTGCTTTCTCATACCCTCACCATTGCTAAGAATCATTATCCTTGTGTGTGTGTATGAGTGTGAGTGAGTGTGTGAGTGAGTGTGTGTGTGTGTGTGTGTGTGTGTGTGTGTGAACATGTGCATAAACCACAAATCCCAAAGGGTTCCACTCTATCCTATTTGCAGAAGCCTTGTTTAAATTTTAGATTCTGTGAGCACTCATTCTTCTAGAGATATACTGGTGTTCAGTCGTCTACTATGTGTAAAATATCACAGTAGATGACAACTTTAGACTTGATTTGAACAGGTCATCTTTACAATAACTAAAGCTTTCACAGTTTCAGAAGAACTATGGGGAATGAAGATAATTATGTGTGTGTACTCTCTAAATTAAAGATGAATATATTTATGAGACATCTGTATGCCATCAAGAGTCTTCTCACAATTTCTCTTGGCTTTCTCCATATATTTAAAGTAGCAACAGCTAATCTCTTTGGAAAAAAAATTCCTGCCTGCTCATTCTAATGCAGAATAGTTTTTTTATGTTCAAATAATTTAAAAAAATCATTTAAGAGTTTGGTGTGGTGGCACACACCTTTAATCCCAGCATGTGGGAGGCAAAAGCAGGTGGATTTCTGTCTATATTTCTATCTACACAATAGCCTGGTCTACATAGCAAGTACTAGGCCTGCCAAAGATACAAAGTGAGACCCTGTGTAAACAAAAAAAAAAATTTGTTTATAGTTTGCTTTTGAAAAATCCACAATCTCCAGTTCTTTTTAGGATAAGGAAGAATACAACTTAGCAAAGAGCACAGAGAAGGACACAGAAGCTGTACTAATGCAGGGACCTGCAGAGGAGGCTGCTTTCCACAGGGGCTTTTCCATTTGATGCTCCATGAGTAGCCAGCACAGGTTCCCTCTCTGCTTACTGAGACTTGTTCTATTTCTTCCAGGCTCTGCAGGGCAAACTGCAAGTCTGCAGCTGGCACAGCAGCAGGGATGCCTGCATCACAGAATGGAACAAAAATTCACAGACTGAGCACTCTTCATAGTACTGTGTATGTAAAGTATCATTCTTCAATCGCATTCCCATCAAAAAAATGTTTAGAGTGTTTATCCCAAGAGTTTATGTATTATCAAGAAACAAAAAATATATGAGTAATGAATCTAAGTGTTGTCTTGGTTTTGATATTTTTATTTGAATGCCAGTTTGCTTTAATGAATACTCTGTAAGTCATGAAAGTAAGATAAACTTTTAGAAATTAAAACAATCATATTTGATAAGGAAATGAAGGAAACACTCAAATGTCATTTATTCTAGATAATCTTGGCTCTTGTGTGAATTTTAACATATAAATCAAGAAAGTGTCACTAAAAATAAGTGTAACAAAAATATATATCACTATTGTTTAAATTAGCACTCGCTGTTTATATGGTAAAGATTGGGAATCATAGACATAAATTAATATTTTTCTAGTACTAGCAGTAATATTTTACAAAGTAAAACTAAACAGATACTAGAACTAAAACTAAATAAGTATAAAACCACACACAAATATTATTTATTATAACATATGGTGGTTATTTCAGTCCAAGTGTTCAGTGAATACACAGTGATAGGTACCATTTTGGACAGGACAGAAGATATTTAAATAGTTTAATTAAAATTGTATTTTAAAATACTATTCAATCCAATTTTATACTATTTTAATATTATAGCATTTCTGGATAGCAGTCATGATTTTTCAATGTATGTGTTATAAAAGGCCATAATTTCTATATTTTTACTATTATAACTTTATACAAGGCCATAGTTTCAACCACCTTCAGAAAAAGGATTTTTAAGGAGTTTGCTATGATTTTACTGACATTTTGTATATTACTTTTACAAAATGGATATAAGTGATAACATTGGCTTCAGATGGGTGAGTTCTTTACTAAACTATGAACAAACAAATTTGAGACAAAAAATGCTATTACTAACTTCAACACGGTTCATGTTATTATGTGTTATTTATTTAGATGTTTGAATGTAAGATAACTGTACACAATAAATATCAGGAACAATAATATTGAACACTTAGCAAACAATGTATACATGTATACTTGAAAAATTTTGGTATGCCTCTAATAATTCTGAGCATTTCATATATACCTTTCAAGGTATGTTCATAAGCTTGAATATCAAAGCTGCCAGTTATAGGTGGAGACGCTTCTTGAATTCTTTGAATACGAATCTTTGACTCCCCTGGCCAATTATTTCCTCTGTAAACCGACTCATTCTTTGTCTCGTCTGTGGTTATCTAATTTCCAAAATAAATATTGATAGAATGATTAAACTTAACAATGGCTAACACAGTTTCTATTTCATCACGTAAGATCCTGTGACACGACATAAATGAGCCTCATATATTCAGGATTCTTCACGGCATTAACGAGAGATCCATAAATCAACACAGGCCATGCCTATACAGCTCAGTAATGAGGCCAAAGTCAACCCAGTCATCTGTGCAGCCATCAGCTGGAATCACAGTAATACCTCATTAATTCAGAGCATACCCTCCATCACTCAAGGAACAAATATTTATCAAGCAAGCACTCTGTTCCAGGTACAAAGCACACCACTGTGTGGAGGCAAAGAAGCATGAGATGTAATCATCACTATCAAACAGCTAAACTACCTTTTAGAGAATAACTATAAATATACAACCAACAATACAAGGAGTTACACAGCCAGTAGAGTGACTGCCAGGACTCATTAGACAATTTTAAAGTATTGAACACTAATCGATAGACAAAAGTAATATGTGTTATATTCGTAGGTTGTAAGTTTAATAGGGGCTATGGTAGTCTCCAATTTCTGAACCTCAAAGTCTCTGTCAGTCTTGAGGAGTTAAAATTCATGAAGAAATAAATAGTATAATTGAAAAAAAAAGTGTGTGTGTGTGTGTGTGTGTGTGTGTGTGTGTATACATGCCAACTTTATCCATGCCAAAGATTAGAAATAACACAAATCTCTACCAATAGAAAGGACAAACTTTGCTCTTTTTGTACTATAATATAGAACAATTAAAAAGAATGAATTATTGCTAAAGGTAACAAAGTAAATCTTGAAATATTGATAAGGAACACTTGATTAAAATAAAGTGAAAACTTATGACTTATAATAAATAATAAAAATAATAATTTTCATGATAAAAATACGAAAAGCAAATTACTGATGATAGATGGCAAAATAGTAATCATGGGGAAAGATCCCACGAACTAAGGCTTTTTTTTTTCTTTGATCTAAAGTAATCTCAATAATCTACGTTACTTCTTAAAAACTCAATGAGTTCATCAAGATTCAGGAGAACAGGATGGAAACAAACAACAAAAACTCAACCATATTTCTGAGTAAAATCAAGGAACACATGGAAACCATAATTTAAAGTACAAAACCATGTATACATTCACTTATATGTGGATATTAGCTGTTAAGTAAATGATAATCAGCTACAATCCACACACCCACAGAGGACAGGTAAAGTGGAAGACTGGAGTGGAGTGTGGGAGACGGGGGAAGTGTGGGTATGAATCACCCTCAGAAGGTTTTGCAAATGGTCTAGGAAAGATGAGAACTGGAGCAGGAGGGATCAGCTGAGAGAGAAGAGATGGAGAAATAGAGTGTAGAGGACGATGGCTAGAATTGGAGGGGCTGTATTTGGGGGAAAATGTGGAGACCTAGTGCACTGGAAATTTTCTGAAATCTATAAGCAAGACCCTTATGAAGACTCCTAGTAATGGAGGATATGATGCCAAGTCTGAAGTGGCCGTCTTTTGTAGCCAGGCAAGACTTTCAGTGGTGGGCTGGGATTATTTTTGGTTGAGTTATTGGGGTCCCATGGAGATTCCCAAACAACCCAAGCTGATGCAAGGACAGAAAGCTTCTCTCTGAAAACTTACAGTGGAGCCCCAAGGACAACATCCACAAAGCTCATTGAATGCGAGGAGGTTCAGTTGGTGCCTATATAGATAGAGCCTTTGCCCCTACATTCTAGTCTTGTTGATGCTGGAAGGTACTTTTCAGGAAACATGAACATCAACCTACTTTTTTAGGAAACATGGACACCAACCTAGACAAAAAAAAAAAAATCTTCAAACCTACAATCTGTTTTGTCTGTAAGATGTGTTGGCTAATGGTGGGGTATAACTTGTGGAAGTGACCACTGTTTGGTTTAACTTGAGGCCCATGTCATGTGGAGAGTATAGTAGAACAAAACACTACTGATTAAAAAAAAAAAAAGAAGAAGAAGAAACCAATGAAATAATTCCTAATGATACATTGCTATACTCAAATATTTGTATCTTGTCCAGTCATCATTAAGAGGGCTTCCTTTGGCAGAGATGAGAGTGGGTGCAAAAACCCACAGCAAGACATTATAAGGAGAGGAAGTATAAATTGGAGTTCTTGATCATGTCTCTCCCTTTAGAGCTCACAGAACCCTGCAGAAGACAGGGAGAAAAGATTAAAACACAGCAGGAGAACAAGGCCCACTGAATAAACTAAGTGGGGCTCATATGGACTTACAGAGTCGGAAGCAGCAAGCACTGTGCCTGCATGGGTCTGCACCAGGTCCTCTGCATATATGTTGTGGCTGTTAGCTTGGTTTTCTTTTTTTGGGACACCTAACAGTGGAAGCAGTTGCGTCTGACTCCTGAAAGGTCTAGGGACTCTTTTTATCTTATTTAGTTCCCTTGTCCAGCTTCAAACGAGGGCTTTTTCATTATCTTATCATAACCTGTTTTGTTGCACTTGGTTGTTTTCTCTTGAAGACCTGCTTCTTTCTGAAGAAAAAAAGGAAGGGGAGTAGATCTGGAGGAAAAGGAAGATGGGGTCAGGGGAGCTGGGAGGAACGGAGGGAGGGGGAAACTGGGTGTGGTGTGCTGTATGAGAAAAGAATTTGTTTTCAATAAAATACAATATCATGTATAATTGCTTCAAATTTTAAATAGCTACAAAATAGTCTAACCAAACATGTTCTAGGGAATGGTGAGATGGCTCAGCTTGCCGTGCAAGCATGGGGACCAGAGATTGTATCCCAATATCCACATAAAAAGATGGACAAATCCTCAAATGCCACAGAACCCACAACTAAAGAGAAAGAGACAGGAGTATAAATGCAGTTTGCTGAACGTAGCAAGATAAGGTTCAGAGAGAGACCCTATTTCAAGAATATAGGGTTGAAACTGATAGAGCACAACACCTTATATCCTCTTTTGACCTCCACTTATATACTTGCACACACACACACACACACACACACACACACACACACACACACACAGAGAGTGAGAGAGAGAGAGACAGACAGACAGACAGACGGACAGAGACACAGAGAGAGACAGAGAGAGACAGAAAGAGAGCAAAACCCAGGTCTGGATCTGATCTAACAAATTACAAAAGTCTAATAAAAAGTCATGAAAAAATAGCTAAGATTCTATTTTTGTTAAAACATAAGATTAAAGTAAATGAAGAGAGACATTTCATACACTAGAGGACTCAACACAATGATGGTGCTATTATAAAAAAGAATCTACATATTTAATTCAATTGTTATCAAAATATCAACAAGACATTCTGTAGTTACAAAAAAAATCTAACAGAATTTCTATGAAGACAGAACCTAAAATAAAGTACACAAAAGAATAGCACAAAAGAATCCACTCTATTGCGTGTTCAGGCTTATGTAGCCACAGTAACCAAGAGAGTGTGGTATTGGTGGAAGAAAATATGTAAAAGCGAATGGAGGAGAACATATACCTGTAAATATAACCACAAAGTGTGCTTAAGTAGTGCTTCCTCAAGTGCATAGAAATAATCCAATAGAGGAATGAAAGTATCTTCCATAACTATTGCCAGAGTAACTAGAGTCATAAGCAAATATGTACTACATTAAGACCAAATCTTCCTAAAGACTGGCTCAGCTTGGAGGGAGTCATACCATAAGTATGAAATATATAGTTTGTAGAGCAAAATCTCAGTGAATATTGTCAGATTTGACTTCAGTCATCCAAGGCAAAAATTGTAAGTTGGAACCAAACAAAAGCAAGGACTCTCTGGGCAATTTTACAGTGAAGACAAAAGGGAAAGTTATGGTCTAGAAGAAAATGTTTATTGAGAAATATATAAAGTTGGAAAACTTTTAAAAAATGAGCAATAAACAGTCCAATTAAAGAAGTGCAAAAGCTTGCTGCACCCATTTGTCCTGCTCACTGAGTCCTTGGGGCATCCCAAGCTGCCCTGAGCAGTCTGCTATCTCTGGCAAACCTCCATTCTCTTGCCACCTCTCCAAACTCACATTCATCACACCTGCAAAGCCTGAACCAATGTATCTACCCTGCTCACTGAGTCCTTGGGCATCCCAAACTGCCCTGAGCACCCCCTCCTGCTATCCCTCCTGCACCTCCATCCTACCCTCACCTCTCCATTCACATTCATCAGACCTGCAGATCTTGAACCATACTGACATGCAGATCTAGAACCATAAAATCTAAGGACACACATCAGAGGCCTGCTTCACCTGGACCATTAAGGTTAACTCCTCTCCCAATACCTACTAAAACAGGAACACTCAGGGAACAAAGCTATCCAGATGATTAAAAGCCCTTGAAAGAGCACAATCAAGAAAGCCCAGGGCAATATGACACCTTCAGAGCACAATTACACTCCTACAGTAAGCCCTGAATATCCTAACACAAGCAAAGTACAAGAAAACAACCTTAAATCCAATCTTATAAGAAGATAGAGGCCTTTAAAGAGGAGATAAAAAGCTTGGTGAGAGTCTATTGTGCATCTGTTCTGTGGAACAATAGCCAGTTTTTTCTTTCTGGTTTCTCCTACACTGAAGAGTATGTTTTCACCTCATAGAAGACTCAACAGACACGAACATGAGCCCTCTTAGGCCTCAGAACTAACTTTGCAGTCGAGAACTAAAGGCAAATAAAGATTATCACTTTAAAGTGGATAATGATGAAAATGAGCATTCATTATCATTAAGAACAGTCAGTTTAGGGGCAGGGGCAAAAGATGAATCACACATCGTAGAGGCAGAAGCATTGAACCACGTGGGCAGTCTAATAAAAGTAACACTGGCAACTTTGAAAATATCTGTACAACCAACAGTTTTCTTTGGGGGCTTTGAAATTACACCACCTGTGGTCTTAAGGTTCTAGTGTGGCTCAGGCCTTGTGCACATTTTTAGACAGCACCTAGCAGCTGTAGAGAAAGATTCACAGTGTGAATATGAAGATGAGGAGGATGTAAACCTTTTAGGCATATCTGGAAAGTGATCTGATCCTGGAGGTGGTAACAAGTTTCCACAGAAGATGATGAGGATGAGAATGAAGATGAAGATGATGGTTTTGGTGAAGAGAAAACTGAAGAAAAACTCACAGTGAAAAAAATCTGTATGAGCTACCCCAGCCAAAAAAAGTGTACAAAAATCAAACCAAAATGGAAAAGACTTAAAACCATCAACACCAACATTAAAGGGTCAAGAGTCTTCCAAAAACTGAAACAACATCTATAACACCAAAATGGCCTAGTTCTATATTAGACATTAAGGTAAAAATGCAAACAAGTATAGCAAAAGGTAGTTTTCTTCCCAAGGTGGAAGCCAAATTCATTAATTATATGATGAATTGTTTCCAGATGACTGATCAGAAGGCTATTCAAGATCTCTGGCAGTGGAGAAATTTAAGAAAACCGTTTAAACAGTTTGAAATATTCCATCTTATGTCATTAATCTAATATTTGATATCTGGCTGTAGTTTTAACAATAAAAAGTGAGAACTTTCCCTTCTAGGTTTAATAAATGTTGTCCAGGTTCATTGCAAAGAATGTGTTGTGTAAAATGCTTGTTTAATTTTCAATAGTCCTCACACTATTCCACAAAATAGAAACAAAAGAAATATTGTCAAACTCATTCTATGAATCCACAGTCACCCAGACACCTAAACCACACAAAGACTCATCAAAGAAATAAACCTTCGGAATTATTTCTCTTATTGACATTGATGCAAAAATTACTCAATAAAATACTCTCAAACTGAATACAAGAACACATTAAAAACGTCATCCAAAATGATGAAGTAGGCTTCATCCCAAGGATGCAGGAATGTTTCAACCTATGAAAGTCCATCAGTGTAATGCATCAGACAAACAAACTGGAAAAAATCATATCATCATCTCATTAGATGCTGAAAAGGCCTTTAACAAAATCCAATACTCCTTCATGTCAAAAATGTTAGAGAGATCATGCATCCAAGGTACATACCTATATAAAATCAAAGCAATACACAGCAAGCCAACAGACAACACCAAGCTAAATGAAGAAAAACTTAAAACAATTCCACTAAATCAAGGATAAGGCAATGCTGCCCACTCTTTCCCTATCTATTCAATATAGTACTTGAAGTTCTAGCCAGAGCAATAAGACAACTAAAGGAAATAAAGGGGATACAGATTGGAAGGAAAGAAGTCAAAGTATCACTATTTGTGGATGATATGACAGTATACATAAATGACCCCAAAATTTCTACCAGAGAACTCCTACAGCTGATAAACATCTTCAGCAAAGTGGCTGGATACAAAATTAACCCAAAGAAAGCAGTAGTCCTCCTCTACACAACCAATAAATAG
This sequence comes from Rhabdomys pumilio, assembly GCA_030674055.1. Lineage (NCBI taxonomy): Eukaryota > Metazoa > Chordata > Mammalia > Rodentia > Muridae > Rhabdomys > Rhabdomys pumilio. The sequence continues at coordinate 54,037,782 of JANHMN010000012.1, forward strand.
GCTGAGAAAGAAATTACAGAAACAGTACCATTCACAATAGCCACAAATAATGTAAAATATCTTGGTGTAACTCTAACCAAACAAGTAAAAGTTCTGTATGACAAGAACTTCAAGTCCCTGAAGAAAGAAGTTGAAGAAGATATTAGAAGATGGAATGATCTACCATGCTCGAATAGGTAGGATTAATATATTGAAAATGGCCATCTTACCAAAAGCAATCTACAGTTTCAAAACAATTCTCATCAAAATTTCAACACTATTACACTAAGTCTTACAGAAGAGAAAGTGGGAGATAGGCTTGAACTCATTGGTACAGAAAACAAACTCAGGTGATAGCAGATGCTGGCAAGGATCTGGAGAAAGAGGAACACTCCTCCATTCATAGCAGTTTTATGTATGGTGTCCAATATCACCAGCCATCAGAAAATATAAATTAAATCCTAATGAAATTACATCATCTATTTTAAAGGCTTAAATGAAACAAATGATGAAAACACCAAATTATGGAAAATTCTTGTGAAATCTGGATCTTTCATGTGTTGCTGGAAGGAATATATAATAGCCCAGCCATTTTGTAAAAGAGTATACAGTGTCTTATAGAATGGTAGATTTATTTACCAAATTACCCCATAATTGTAGCTGTTATTCAGACAGCACCACAAAATGAAAAGAATTGTTCCTATCTGAAAAAACTATACAGACAAAAATGGAGTCTTCTCCATTTTTCTGGAAAAGGAAATCCAGCGACAGGCCCAAAGTGGGATTCAGCTCAAGGGGAGGCCCTAAGGTCTGACACTATTACTGATGCTATGATGTGCTTACAAACACATCATGGGATAGGGACCTATCATGACTTCCCTCTGAAAGGCCTAACAAGCAGCTGAAAGAGTCAGATACAGATATTTACACCCAACCAATGGACAAAAGCTGCTGACTCCTGTGGTTGAATTAGGAAAAAAGCTGGAAGAAGCTGAGGAGGAGGGTGGTTCTACAGGAAGACCAGAAACCTCAATTAACCTGTACCCCCAGGATCTTTTAGACACCTAGCCACCAACCAGACAGCATACACTAGCTGATGAGGCCCCCAACACACATGCAGCAGAGAACTGCCAGGTCTTGGTTCAGTCAGAGAAGATGCACCTAACCCTGGAGAGACTGGCAGCCCTAGGGAATGGAGAGGTCTGGTGAAGTGAGAATGGGGTCGAGATATCCTCTTGGAGATATGTGGAGGAGGTGTGGAATGTGGAACTTCAGAGGGTGGACTGGGAGGCAGATAAAGTCTGGACTGTAAAAAAAGATTAAAGAATAATTTTTTAAAAAAAAAAAGAAAATTTTTTGTTTCTAAACTATGAATTAATTCCCCCTGATCACATTCAAAATAATTCTGAACAACAAACAAATGCCTTTCATTAAGGCAATAGTAACCTCATCATGACATGTACATGACTTTAAATCCTACTCTCAAATCACCAGTAAATATGGATGGATTGAATAAAAATTATACACTGAGAGAAAAGCATTCTTAGGAGCCTGTATGACATTTTATCATATAAGGTCTCAGTCCGTTTATACAGTATCTTGAAATTACAAAATTGTGGAGACAGATTGATGGCTGTCAGATATATGTGGCGGGAACCTTGTGGGGAAGGTGGCTGCAGATGTGAAGCTATGTCAAAATAATTTTTTTTTACAACTAGATGTGATCTTACAATAATCTCAAAGTTAAAGTTTCTTTAAACATTGTCTTTGTGAAGGTTTGAAGATGCTTGGCTCAGGAAGTGGCACTATTTGGAGGTGTGTCCTTGTTAGAAAAAGTGTGTCATTGTGGGCTTGGGCTTTAATACCCTCATCCTAGTTCCATGGAAGTCAGTCTTCTCCTGTTTGCCTTCGGAACTAGATGTAGAACTCTCAGCTCCTCATATGCCATGCCTACCTGGATGCCACCATACTGCCACATTGATGATTATACTGACCTCTGAACCTGTAAGCCAGCCCCAAGACAATCTTACATCTGAAAATGTATTTAAAAACACAAAACAAGGTCTATATTCTCTAATTGAAATCTTGAATAAATAACTAAGACCACATTGCAATTAGCAAATATTGGTGTAAATGAGAAATCTTGGCAAAGGCTTGTGTTTTACGAACATGAAGTCCCAACTCAGCAAATTTTGTACTGCTATTTAGTAAAGCATTTACAAGAAATATTAACACAATGAACATCTTGAAGACTAAACCCTGGTCCAGATTGAGGTAAAGACAATATTTTGTAGAATATTTACTTCTTCCTTATCTTCAGTTACGAAGTTATTTATTTGGTGACAGGTTCTTTGTAGTCTCTAATTACAAGCATTAATTAAACTTTAATCTTGAGCTTTCCTGTATTTGTTTTTAATTTGTTGTGGAAACAAATCCAATAAAGGATATAGGTATGTATGTATTTATTTATTTATAGGAAATTACATTTTAAAATGTTCATTATATTTTTAGCTTTGAATTCTGGTTGAAGTTTAAATAACTCAAGCAGTATATGAACTTAACATTCCTTTGGATCCATAGAAAACTACATCTTCCTTCTTTGTACAGATTTTGATGCAAGCAAATGAAAGGCTGTTCATAACATAAATAACTAAAACATTGGAACACTCAACTTTTCCTTCAACAGTATATATTTATATTTAAGAATCTCTTTTGGGGGCTCAGAAATGAACAACAATGGCTGCCCTTCCAAGGGCACAGGTTTCATCCCCAGCACCTACAAGGCAGCTCACAGCCATCTGTAACTGCAGTGCCAGTTATTCGACACCCTCTTCTGGCAGCTGTAGTCATTGCACACAGGTGGTGTTAGACATACATGCAGGCAAAACTGCCATACACATAACTAAACTAACCTAAAATATACTTTAAAATGAATTTTAAATGGAGAGCCAATGAGTATTTATGTATATAAGGAAAATTTTATTTAAATCTGACACTTTTCCTTTTATCATATTTAATTTATTCTCTCTCTCTCTCTCTCTCTCTCTCTCGTGTGTATGTGTGTGTGTGTGTGTGTGTGTGTGCGCCATGTGTCATGATGTATTTTGGAGGTCATAAGGTACCTCACATGACTTGACTGTCTCTTTCAGTTATACAGGTTTCAGGGGTTAAACTCAGGCCATCAAGACTGGCAGCAGCAGCCCTCCCCCTCCCTTACATACTGAGTCATACCATAGGCCTCCGGTCTTGATGTTTATGGATATTTCTCTCTGTTTTTTCTCCATAGACACATTATTGAGGATTTTTCAAAGTATTTTTCATCTACAACCTCAATAAGTTTCTAAATCATGAGCATTGCTTCAGCATAATAAATAATATTCAATTGTATACATGATATGTTTTAGTTAAGAAGATACACTATATCAAATCTGATGGTCATGAAGTTAAAAGTAGTACCCATAAGGTTCTAAGCTTACCTGTGCAAAGCTCACAGCCATCATAGGTATCTTGTGACTGCAGTTATATGAGGTTATGGTAACTGAATACTGAATCGTCATAGCTGATCCATTGAATTTGGTCTGATTAACCTGAAAATGCTTTAAAAATATTCCTTTGTTTGCTAAGGCTGGAGGTCTCCTCTTTGGCATTTCTGAAAAAAAAAGTGGGAAATAAGATTACAGTGTTAAGGTTTTGCTCTGTTATTGTCAGAATTTCTTTATGCATGACTCAAACTTGATAAATGAATAAATGATGCTAAGACATAGAAATGAAATTTTCACTTTTAACATTAGCATTTAAGTCTACATAAAATGACTCAACGTACCATCCATGACTGAGACTGTAGACATCTGTCCAATGTACACTACATCTACATAAAAGGAATGGAATTCTGATGATTTTTGTAAGCTAATCCTTTGTAAAGAAAAACTTGTTCCAGAATATTTGGTTTGTAAAAAATCTAGAAGATCTATGCAAGTGTAGGTCCACCTGAAATACATTGAATAATTTGGTGTTCATATTTGTTAGATAGATAGATATAGATAGATAGATAGATAGATAGATAGATAGATAGATAGATACACATATACATATATAGTCTAAATGGTGTTACAATTTCAAGAATAGTGGCCTAGAGAGATGGCTTTAGTTTGAAAATGAATGTTTCACAAACAAAAGGATCTGAGATCAGGTCCTCAATATACTTATAAAACACTGGTGCCATAGTCTTCACTGACAGTACTGGAAAGCAGAAACAGGAAGTGCTCTGGAGTTCATTCCTTTTAAAGTCTAGCACACCTGGCTCACTTTAAGACTCCATCTCAAAAATAACATGGACAGTGACGAAAGAAAGTGCCCAATGTTAGCCCCTGCTGTTTACATACATACACACATTTCCACGTGCACCCAGAGGTACACGTACACACATATAAGAACAAATACTACCTCTCAAATTTTATAAAACACATGATTTCACTTTCAGTGAAAATGTACTGTTGTGTACATATACAGATTCTTTTTGTAGTCTTGGTATTAGTTATAGGGATGTAAAGTAACTTTCTATCATGATATGTAGGAAGTTAAAAAACACAACTGATATAGAACACATTAACGAAAACAAGTTAGGATAAATTTAGTTATCATGTTAAATATGTGGAAAATAGAATAAAAATTCTTGTTCTAATTGTAGTGGGAATGCTTTGAGTTTTTCATTTTAATATATATTGTTGCCTATAGGTGTATCATATGTATCCTTTATTAAGTGAGACATGTTCCTTCTATTTCTAATCTCTGGGACTTTTATCATGAAAAGATTTTGGATTTTGTCCAGTCTTTTCTGCATCGATAGCAAATGTCTTGTGATTTCTCTTCTTTAGTCTATTCATGTGGTGAATTGTTTACTGATTTGCATATGTTGAGTTGTTCCTGCACCTCTGAAATGATGTCAACTTGATCATGGTGAGCAAAAGAAATGAAACCACCTTTACAGACTATATAGTATAGTATAGCTTGTTTTGAACCCATAATGTATCTTACTTATTTCCAGAAGCAAAGTTATATTCAAATTGCACATCAGCACTTCTAATGATCTTGCCACTGTCTTGATACTTGAACTTCAAGCCAATGAAGTTGGCCAGAGATCCTTTGTATGCTAAACACAACTACATAAAAAATATGAAAGAAGACAATAACAATATTTTACAATTACTTTGTATTATAACAATTCAAATCAATACAGTGCAAATCAGTGTATATTTATTGAATGTTTTTATAGTGAGTATGTAAGAACATTAAAAACAAAACAAACCAGTAGATTTTGACCGATTAGCTGTCAGAGAATTGAGAACTTTCTCTTATGGAAGACAAGACTTAAGAGTGTTTTTGTGTATTTGGATTATATTTTCTTTTTAAACTAGAAGATATTTTACACCCTATGAGAGTGAGTAATCTATAAATTCCTATTAAAATTTACAAATAAAATGTCTTATAAAATTATAAGATAAAGCATAAAACATGATGATAGATTTCATTCTTGCTATTTCTCTCACCCTCCCTCCTCCTCTTTCTTCTTTACTCTTCTGAGAATCACCAGGAGAAAGATCACAGAAGCCAGAATATGAGTCATTACTCCTGTCCAACGTGACATGATTCAAAATGGCAAGCACTTTTCTTAACCTTAAATTTTCATGAAATTATATTAGCTATTTATTTCCCAGATTCAATTAGCATATAGTTTTTACAAGCTCACCTGATTATAAGGAAATAATAAAATGTCTCCATATGGTAATTTGTTTGGCTTAACATCTGTTGAGTCCAAAAGAACAGCTGGGTTTTTCAGGGAGTAACGGCCACAATATGCATCCGTCTCAGCTGTCTTCTGCCCTCTATTAATATGTTCCTATTGAAACAACAATATTTCAAATAAAAACATGACTGCAATAGTCTTGCTTTTCTTACAACACCTGCAACTGAGTTACTCGAGGTTTTACCCTAATCCCATTCTTTCATCAGTACTGTAATTTAAAACAAAAATCTCTCCTATGAAATGCTTCATATATTCATTCCAATCCCTAACTATATAATCCATTGTACAGTTATTGTATATTGCCTCTATATGTCTGCTTTCCAAGCCATCTCATCTTTCTTATACTATAAGCTAATTAAAGATATTTATTTGTTTTCCATTTTTGTTTAGTAATTACTCTGCAACAGTATTTTGTTAGTTCTGTTTTTATTGTATTATTTTTAGTTCAAGTGATGAAGAGCACTATTCTTACATGAAAGGGGTAATGCTAAGGGCAAAATAGCTAAGGATTCTGTTACTCTTGATGAGAGGCATCTAACTCATGTAAAAGCAATCCCACTGGAAGAGGCAAATGAGTTGCCTTTCAAGATACACGGGAATTGTTCATATCAGAGAAAAGATCAACAGACTTCAGAGGATAACCATCTGTGTGATGCATCAAAGACAAAGGAGCCTGGTGTTAGAAAATGAAAACATTTGAAGTTAAGCAAAGCACAGAAATGAATGTGGGGATAGTGGTGGGAAATGCTGTAGTGAGGAATGGAACATAATCTAATCCTTACAATCATTAAGACTGTATATATATATATACAGTCTTAATGATATATATACATATATATATAATGATATATATACATATATACATATATGTATATATGTATATATATAAATGTTTTCACACATATATATAAATGTATATATATGTACACACATACATATATATATGTATATATATACACGTATACACACACATTAAGTTGAGAAGGCTGCTACTATGCTGTAAAAATTCCATTTTATCATTATTAAGTCTGTTAATGTAAAATATCATGAAGTATATGTAAATGACTCATAGTTATTTCTAGATTATTGATTTTATTTAATTACCTAGACACTATATCTTATCTCTGTGTATGTGTGTGGCGGTAAAATATATCTAGACCTAATGCTTTATCTTTGTGTATGTGTCTGTGCATGAATGATTTGTGCATGTATGTTTATGTGTGAGGTGTACATGTGTCATGGCACATTATTAGAGGCCAGTCGACATCTTCCATCTTCTTTGAGACAGGATCTCTTCTTTGCTGTTGCATTGCAGCTACAGGGTAGCTAGTTTGAGTTGCTGGAGAGTCTCATGTCTCAACCTCCAATCTTATTATACAAGCACCATTTATATGGGTTCTTGGAATACAAACTTAAGTTCTCCCATGTTTACAAGTGTTTCATTCACTAGTTTCTCTCCTCAAATCTGTGTTTGATATTCCTGGAGTATTATTTAGAAAGAATGTACATCTAGCTTCCTCCATTATTCAAATAAAAAAAATAGAATGTTATTTTTTAAAAAAATATTTTCCTTTATATACTAAACAAAATGTTTATATCTCATCAAGAAACAAACAAGAATTAGATAGACACTGTAATAATTGACTGATTGCAAAAGCATAAGTAAAGGAATTTACTATAACCTAATCTATAACTTATTCCAATATAAATTATATTGTCTAAAGCCAGTGAAGAAGAGAACGTATTCTCCAGTCATGTGAAGAAAACATATAAACATAATCCAAAGTTCTTATCTGTATCCATTGTGTCCACTGTCTACAATGGAAACACTGCTTTCCTCTTAGCTTTAGGGAAGATGCTAAATGAAGCCTTGCCAGCAAATCTATAACAAAATACTTTTGCAGTTTGACTCAGAATAGTACTAGCAATTAATGCTAATTCAAGACAAAAAAATCACAAAATCTCAAACACTCATGGGAAATTTTATTTGTTATGGATAGCCCTGATGCTGTGTTGTATTTTGATGCTAATTTAGCTTCTCCCAGAGGAGCTGCCTGGAGTGAATCCCAAACTCAGGACTTCATGTGACTCTTCTAATGAATAAAGAAACCAATCACTGGGCCAGTAGATGGGACTTCCAGGATGGAGGGAGGAAGAGAGAAGGCAGAAAGAGATACCGGCTTTTGGATGGGGACAGTAGGAGGACAAGATGTAGCTACTAGTGACCCCCCATTTAGATGGTGAATCTGTCAGGATTCATCACCAGATGATTTAGATTTAATATGGCTTACATGATTAGGATTCTAGTTGCACCCAGCGATTGAGTTACCATTGATTCTGAACTAAATTTGTGTGGTGTTTTCCTTCAGGCAGTAGCTTGAATGGTTTCCAGAGAGAAAGAAGATGGGTTTACCAGAAGTACACCCCAAAAGGCAATGGGAATTTTGAAGCATTGGGCTGGTGAGGTAGCGACCAGCCAGTGGGAATTTAGTGCACTGGGTGGAGAGATTTTTGGAGCTCTGAGTCAGTCTCCACAAGATGAGAACAGGCTAGTTATGCCTGCTAGTGCCCGGCTGGCCATCCCACCCGGGCTTGCCAGTGTAGTGTGAATTCCATTTTTAATATTTCCTACAACACTTATTCACTCTCTTTCAAGGTTCACTAAAAACAACATACCAGTTCAAAATCAATTTCGTAGTTTCGGAAGTATTTCACTAGAAATCCTTCTTCCAGATGTGCTATTTCTGGTGGACACTTGGCACTCACCATCTCTTCCACAGCTACCTGAAACTAAATGAGAAGTATGTACTTTAGTAGCTCCTTTCTGATGAATTTAGGGTGTTAGTGACTCTACTATTTATTTGGCTAGCAAGTTCTCTATCAGAATATTTTCATGAGCTAATTCCCAGTGAGCCACAATTAGTATACTTTCCAACTATAATTTTGTAAGAATTTTCAACCTAATATGTGATTGTTGAATCTTATCAAGAGTTTCTTTTAGGGTAATTTTATCCAATTGGCTATTATTATCTTACTTTCATATCATGCAGGTATTTTATTAACTACTGTTTTAAGGAGATCAATAAAAAAGAAATAAAAATTATCTAATTAAACAAATTCTAAATAAATGATTTCCCTAATAAATTCAAAATTAACTAAGAAAAAAACTATATCCTCAAATGTTTTTCAGAGAACATATCAAACCCTGTATGCCTAAATTTCCAATTATCTAAAATACTAAATATTTTGGATTAAATGAGAATTATTACGCACTCATGAGTCTTATAACTTTAACGTCTATTTGTCTAGCAAAGCACAGAAAATGATTGTTACTTAGGAATTAAAGGCTTAAGGCAATGCATAATATTTAATTCCCAAG
>JANHMN010000012.1:54047342-54086741 GCA_030674055.1 Rhabdomys pumilio
TGTGAAAGGATTCAGAAGAAATACATAATAGAATGTTCATGGAGCATACTTCAACTTCAGATGACTCTGGGGTAAGAGGCTTAGAAGCAATCCCATTCCAGTTTAATGTGAACGTCTCCAGACTGGGTTTTCCTTTGGTTTGTTCTGTGATATTCAGTGTGACATTACTCCCCTCAAATACTTCATAACCAAGCAGATCAAAGTCTCCTGTATGAGGTACCAAATAGAACTTTAAAATGATAATTAACACAACACATATACATCTAAAAGAGACTTTCAACTGTAACCAGTTTTTGGAGCTGCATCAACACAAAAGAAGGAGGAATTGGGAAAGATGGAGAGTATTTCAGTAGAGCAGATTTATTCACAAAAGAAGCAGGCAAATATCATTTGATTAATTTAAATGCTACTTATGGGTTAACAGGAAACATTAGAAAAGCAGGTTACAATTAAATCAGGCAGTAAAGGGGAAGGGTACCAGGATATTTGAAACATTAATTTAATCTTTATAGATTTTTTTAGATGTAAATTTTTTAGATGTAAATATTTACTGAAGAAATCTCTTTAGTGTAGAAAACTGCTAGCTATCAATAGAGTATAAAGTTAATTCCCAATAACAGCTTACATTCAAGAGATTGTGCATAAAGTGTCACTTTGCAACCAAGTAAGGCCTTGAATTCCACTGCCCTTCTCTATTGAGCACAGTATTGTAAATACAGTCTGCTACATTTTACCATTTATTTGCTAAGGTCTCCCGAAGCTTCAAAGATTCTTTATGATCTATAATAGAAATGAAACACTGCTTACCTCTAGTTGATACAAAGGTTATTGTGTAGATATAGCTCTGGAGGCCCCTCATGCTGGTCACTTGAACTGAATCTGGTTTTATAGACCAAAGGTCATTTAAAGCTGATTGCATCATGAAGTCAGAAGCATCAGCAGGCAGCCAGACTTCGGATGAATTTAAAAAGGAAAGTAGGAAAATTGAAGTCTTTCTAGACTATTCCAGCCTGAAATAATTCTTTTATCTAAATTTATTCTTGGTCACATTAAAGTTAACAAGCAGAAGACTGATCCAGGATAGTAATACTGACTGTTGAATTGGTTAATATTATCTTTGATAACAGACATAAAAATAACTATTGCATGCACTAATTGATAATTCTGACTTAAGGCAACAGAAACTGTCTAGGACTATTAACTGTTAATGATTTATTAATAGAGAAATATGTTATTGACTGATAAATTAGTATTTTGTAGACTTATTACTAAGAAAAACAAAAACTATTTATTCTGTATTATGACAAATTTGATTACTAGTTTTTGATCTTATACATGGGAATTATATGCATATAAACATGCATATGCTTTTAGGTTAAAATGTATTATTATAAATATATTCAATGGGATATGTCTAGAAATTATTTGCTATGTTTTAATCTCAGTAGATCCATTTCTACATAATATGTTTCTTCTCTTTTGTCTAGCATACTACTGAAGCTATAGTTTCTAAACTATCATTATGCTAGAGTGATTAGTTTATACATATGTTTATACATCAGGGCAAATATTTCTCTTGTTAGTATAGCTACCAGTCTTTTCCATGTTGTAGATGAGTCTGTATTGGGAAAGTGAACATGAGTTCGCTCCCACACATGGGCTGGTAACTGTCACCTGCTGGACTTCATTAGTCGCATCAGCTGTCTCCCAGTTTTCCAATGTTATAATCTATTTCCAAATAAAGAAAACAAATTAATATACAAACATAAATAAACTTTAAATAATTGTAACTTGGCTACTCAGTGCCTCTTGACAGATATATTGTATTGTAAATGATATTTAACAACATACTTAAATGACTCTTATGAAACAAAAGCCTTATGGTTCTAATATAGATACATAAAGAGGAAACTCAATTACTATAAAATTACATTCCTTACACATGTAATGTAATAATCAAATGGAGCCTGTCCTCATACATTTACTCTTTAAAAGGTATCATATATTTACTCTTTTAAGGGAACCCAGAGCCTTACAAATGTTAGGCAATACTCTAGTGACAGTCCTCCATATTGGACCCTGATTTCAGTAAAGCGAATCTATTATCACAGCAAACCTGTACTTCAGGGATGACTGATGACTGAGACTTGATGACTTGTTCTTCATTTAGTGCATCTCCTGTCTGCGGTTCAGTAAAGACATTTTTATATTGGTACAGTCCAATATCAACAAAAGCACTCAATGTATACTCTTGCAGCAAGATTTCAATGTAGTATCTAGGAAATAGAGTAAGAAAATAAATATTTTCCTCAAAACAGTTCATAAAATGTTTTTTCCAAAAAGAATAAAAGCCAAGAATGCAAATAAAAGTTATTAAATTGTAAATAAAGTAATAGAGACAGTACTAGCCTCTATCCTTAAGGAGCTGAAGCAAAAACAATGGTAGACCATGACAATAACTCCCTAGAATACAACACTGAGGGAAGGAATAGTTTAAATGAAGAAGCTGAGAGCGTCAGAGAGAACAACAACTAGGCTACATGTATCACATGACCTCTAGATCAGTGGATGTATGATCTGAGGTAGAAAGGGCTTTATATGGCTTGCATGTGAAATGTTCTCCAAATGGTCAAATGAGAAAGGCATGGTGCAGAGCCTATGGCACTCTTAGGTAATGACACCTTTAGCAGAGAGAGCTAAGTAGAAGAAAGTCTTTGAGGACATATGCTAAAGAAAGGTAAACTGAGGCTCTCTTCCTCTATCCCCATCTCTATCTTTTCTTTTTCTTCCTGGATACAGGGAGGTGAATAGACTTCCTTCACTCATTACATACTTTCTGCCATGAGGTACTGGGCCAGCAACAAAACTTAGGCATCATGAATTAAAACATCTGAAACTATAGTGGATTTGACCTAATATTGTTTGTATTGTGTCAATTTGGGTTCAAAAATGTTTGTGCAAGAATCTGCACATCTGTATGTAAGACACTGGGAAACCCTGCTCCCAGTTGGTTGTAATTGGTAAGTAATGTTGTCTACAGCCAATGGCTGGACAGGACAGACAGAAGTGAGACTTCCAGAATTCTCAGGATAGGGACAGAGTGGAAGGAAGAAGAAAGAGATCTGCCATGTCAGTAGAAAGACAGGAAAAATGTCATGCCTGCCTGAGAAGGTACAGGACAGATAACATAGTCACCATGTAGCAGTTGGAGAATAAAGTGCCCAAGAAAGCTGCCCGACTGGGGCCAGGAAGACAAAGATGAAATACAGATTTTTACTAAGTAATAGCTTGGGAACATCAGAGTCAGGTTGATTAGTACTGTAGAGGTTAGAAAGTCACCCAGACATACATTGAGCTGTTTAAGACTTAAAATAATATAAAGGCTGTGTGTGTGTGTGTGTGTGTGTGTGTGTGTGTGTGTGTGTGTGTGTCTTTTATTCAGGAACTCAGAACATTGGGGCATATAGGGGAAAAAAATAACCACAGCCAGGATCAATTTGAGCATATAATTGGGTACCTGCTATAGTGGCCGTCCAACATGTGAAAAAAATAATAATCTTTCTTCTAATTTAAACCTACCTCCTTAGTTTAATGTCAGTATTTTTTTAAAATATACAACTGAATTTATCAAAAAAATGTGGAAAATAAGCAATTATAAATAACTTTATAGTACAGGGTACAGAACCAAGAGATGCTTGGCAAACTTGTCACAGTGAACAATGTGCCCAGCTTTTGAGAGTGATTAATTCTGTAAATTAAATCAGTAGACCATTGTGTACACCAATAAAAGCAAATTAAATGCTTTAAAGTACAAGATTGCATTTTAAATGACACACACTGCATTTTAAATGGAAGGAAAATGACCCTTACTCTTTTCCTTTCTGAAGATAAATCTCATCTGATCTTTGTGTTGAATTTGAAAAATACGTGTTGGCACTTCCAGAGTAATAAGCAATCTTCACCTTATTCCAGAAAGAGAGAAGGAAAATTTAGACAAATACATTTCAACAATTAATTATCAGTTATCATGACTTCAGTTTCAGAAATTTTATCAGTAGGAAAACATGAAAATCTGTATTTTTCTTCTAAGATCTGTTATTCACAGCAACACAAACTTTAAAAAAAATTATGAGGAGGAGAATGGGGGTGGGGGTAAGGTGTAGTGAAAGAGAACAGAAATTGGCCTTTGGCAGGTAGAGGGCATCTCTAAAAGGCACCGGAGACCTGGAGGCTCACTAGAGTCTATAGAAATGATTCTTGGTGAGACACCTAGCAAGTGGGGGACATGAAATCTGAAGTGGTCACCTCTTGTAGTCAGGCAAGATTCCCAGTAAATGTATAAGGACAGCATCACACCCACAAAACCTTTGATCCAAAATGTGTCTTGCCTACAAGATGTGCCAATAGCATTTTGCATGTTTCCCTACCTTGTCCTCTGTGTGCCCAGTTTTGCTGAAATAAATAGCATAGCGATCATCACCTCTGATATAAAACCTATAAACATCAGAATCTGGAGGCACCAAAAATCCACTGATGCGTGCAACAAATGTGTCTTGTTCTATGGGCCAAACATAGGAAGCAGAATCTGTCCAGCTGGCACCCATGTACCCTGGGGTACGCTCATTGTATTCAAGTATATCTTCAAGATGTGTTGGCCGGCTATTATTCCAAACCTCAACCTTTAGGCCTCTTCCACCTAAGTATAGTACAAAAGATGACATTATTCAACAAGATCATAATGCAATGTCTCTATGAGCTATTTGGTGGTAGTTACTGAGATTTTATATCAGTTCTTATTTTTACAACAGGTACATAAACAATTACACAAACCCTACGTGTGACTGATCCTAGAAACAGAGTACTGTTAGAGAATTCTACACTTTGCTTATTATTGTTTAAGTTCTAGAGTTGACAAGCCACCCATATTAAATATGAAAATGTAGAATGGATACCATGCATTGAGTATTTTAAATATTGTATACTTAATTTCTTTAGGTAAGATGACAAGATCCAGCTGTGCTATGCTGCTCAACTGTCTGACTTATGTAGTAAAGATCAAAGCTTCATAACTAAAACCATTTGGTTATAAAAAAAAAAAAACATGACCTGATCATTTTCTCTAACAAAAGTTATTCTATAACTGGCTTGCAAAGTCAGTAGTAAAAGTACTGATATTACATTTTAATATTTCTCTAAGTATTTGTTTTTATTTTTTTCTTTTGCTTTTTAAAACATTGACTCTAAGACAAGATGTCGTTTGTTTCTCAGATAGAATCAGAGAGGGAATGTTCTGGATTAGGTGTATCTACACTTGTAGGTTAACATGTCACTTGCTTCTTGGATAGATTCAAGAAGGAAAATTCCTGATTCAATGTAACTACATGTGTTTGATACACTCTTTTTTTTTTCAATCAGAATGGAATTGTCAAAATGTTTTTTCTTCTTTTTTTCTAAAAAAATGTAGTACCACCAAGCCCTTCCTTCAGTAGTCTTCGGTTTGTTTGCATCTGGGAAATAGTGACAAATCTTCATTTGCTGGGGGGAAAACCTTGAACAGGTGAAAGTCAACCTTTTATTGCGTCAGTGTTCACTGATATACAACTTTCCCTGAATCATCAATCACTGATGAGAAAGTTATTTTGTAAATTAAGAACTTATCCCCAGTATTCAAGTCAAAGAAATCTAGGTTACAAATAATAACGACTTATACTACAAACACCAACGACATGATAAAGAACAGATTTCCCTGTGTTCAAAAGATATACAATTGCTGCTATTCAGCCATTTAAGGTTGCAAAACACAGGATGGCCATGCATGGAAATTTCACACGGATATAATAAGAAAGAACAAAAAGAACTTTGAATTGCATTCCTTTTCTCTAGTATTATTCCTAGATCATTATTCCTAAACCAGTAAGATTTAAACTCCCACATTTACAGTTTTAAGCACGCAAAAAATTTTTTTAATTTTTTTATAAAAAGCATTATATTTTGTTTTTGAGATTATACTTCAGTTAGAGCCTTTCCCCCCTTTTCTTCCTTGAAATCCTTCTACATACTCCCCACCATTCTTCTTTAAATTCGTGCCCCCTTTTCATTAATTGAGATTACATGCATGTATATACACATGTATATTCCTAAACATAACCTGCTCAGTTTGCATAAAGTTAACTTAAATATACGTTTTCAGGGCTTACTGTTTGCTATTGGGTAACTATTTGGTGTGCTCTTCCTTGGTTGAAAACAATCTATCTCAGTCTTAGCATTCCTTAATTGCCTGTAGCTTTTTGTGCAGGGTTGAGGCCTTTTTCACAATGACTATGCCTGTATTCAGTAAGCACAGTTGAATTTAAAGAAATGTACCATTTCTTTTTTTTTTTTTGAATAAAGTCATACAAATTTACAAAGAGATGATAGAAGTTGAGATTGGTTTCCTCCACTGGTATACCTTTGATGCAGCTACTTTAATACAAACATTTCTTGGGGCTACGGAGATGGCCCAGTTGATAAAGTGGCTGTTATAAAATATCTATGAAGCTAGAAAATTTAAGCTGGAAAGCTTTGAGTAAATTTATTAAAATTTACTCAAAGTTTAGCTAATATTTTTTTAAGTAAGAATATATGTCAGTAAAAATTTTTCCTGCAGATACAGAAATTGCCAATCTTAGTTCTGGCAACTTACCTGGATATGTGGCTTTGAGGATATGTGGTTTGGGAGGAGTCTTGCAGTATATAGCATTTTCTGTGACATTCAAAATATCACAGGCTTGACCTACACAAAAAGCAAAATATAGATTTTTTTACGAACAGGCTTTCAAATGCAAAGCACACCAGCCTATCTCAAAATGCATTTTAAAGTTTTTATTAGATTTATTAATTTTAATTTATGTTTGTTTTGCCTGCGTGTATGTTAGCCCACCACATGCTTGCTTGATGCTTGAAAAGGCAGCATCAGATTCCCTGGAACTGGAGTTAGGAATGGCTATGAGCCACCATTTAGGTACTGGAAATTGAGACTGGGTTCACTGTGAGAGCATTAAGTGTTCTTAATACCTAAACCATCTCTCTAGCACTGGAAATGCTTTTTTAATGAAAAACATCTATAATCAAATGGCAAAGCTGGGGCTCTTATGTCCTTCATACACTCTCCAGCGGGTTTGTAATTCACTAGCTTTTATACTTCCACAAAAAGAAAATTCCTTCTTGGCAAGATATCACAGATCTGAGGTAGAAAATTTTACTGTTTCTGACAAAAATATGGGGGGGGGTAAAACTACATGTGAGTATAAAACGTCATTTCTGAGTCATAAGGAAAGGCTTCAATTTTGTTTTTCTACTGAGAATTAAACACAAAATAGGTTCAGATTGTGTGAAGGTAGAGGATTCCCAATGCTTTTAAGTGGAAACTCGGTACTTTCATTCAAGTTCCTCAGCAATTTATAAATGGTGATTTAAGAGATAGACCTAGAGCAAAGCAGAGACCAGGGTCCCAGAGGGAACATTATCGCTTCTGTGTAAATACACTTGCACTGTACTTAGTAGAAGAAGAGTCTATATTTGAGACCCCAACATATGCCTCCCTTAAGGCCAGCCCATGCTAAGTATGTTTAAAATAGTAATCACGGTCTGTAAAAAAAGTTTGAACAAAAAGAATATGGAGGCATATCTTTGTCAAGTTTCATTTGGTGGCCTGGAATATTTAAACTTCAGATACACCATTGTATCTGAAGAGTCACAGATGGGAACCTTTTTTTTTTTTCATTGTCTGCTCAAATTTTTTAATATATATTTTTATTGGATATTTTATTTACATTTTAGATGCCAATCCCTTTCCCCATTTCCCCTCCCCAGAAAACCCCTATCCCATGCCCCCCACTTTTCCATTTGGCTTTTATACAATTTTTTAAATGTTAATCAAGGGCTTTGTAAGTATGGTAATGCTCGGTCAGAAGTGTAACCTAATACCCAACTTAGCTATGTAAACTATCTTTGACTAGTGGAGAACTCACAGATATGAACCTTAAAAGCTAGCAAATGGCTGGAAAATAGGACTAGAGCAGGGAATGCATGTACCCAGTGCATGGACAGATATCTGTCCCCAGCCTATCAAGTAATGTGATGTCATTGTAACTCCGTGAGAGGAGCCTCACCACTACATTGATCTAAGGCCCCTTAATAGCTGTGTAGTTCCTTTTCCCAGGAGAGATCTAGACAAATGACAGTGGTGTGTCAGCAGAGAATCAAGCTCCATCCTCTTTATAAACATGTAGTGCATTAATGATGTTCCCAAGGCCAAGAGCACCTGTAATTATTGCTAATGCTTTCCAGAAAGTGTCAGAGAATCTCTAAATGACAACTAAAATCTCCCCATTACTAGCAAAGTCATTGAAAGGTAAGTGCAGCTCAAAAGGTATGTTTAAAACAATGTCCTGAAGGGGTGTCAGCTGTGGTGAGGAATTGGAGCATGGCAGCCAGGATGCTCTCTGATGCCACACTTGGAGTTCAAATCTCAATCGAGTAGGAGGATTACAAGAATATTGCACTCCAGAACCAAATACTTACTGAAAATAGCCAGCTTCAAATAGACGACAGTCATGGTGAAGAGGCAACTGTCTATACAAATTGCCAAAGAAAAGGCAGGATTTGTTCTTATAAAGTGGTACAAGAAAAAGTATAAAAATTAAATACCTCCAACCAGCACTCTTACTGGGAGATCAGTCTGATCGAAGAACTGCCCATGTATTGTCAATATGGTGCCACCTTCGGTGCTGCCCTTTGACGGTGAGACCATCACAACCTCTGAGGAAGAACAGCACATTTTGAAAAATGTAAATATTACACATTAATCTGATTTGCTTCATTTTCCAAAGATTTCTATGTATCCTAGTCAAAAGGTCTAACACAAGGAAGCTTCAGAGTGCCTCAAATGGATTGCAAATGAATTAATTCAAGCTTTTGCTAACGCGGTCCAACAAAGAGGCAGATAGTACTGCTTTGACTGAATTCTCAGGGGTGGAGAGTGACTGATACTAATAGAGATACCAGCACTCAGAAGGTTGAAAAAAAATGGAGACAACCCAATTTGAGCACAAACATCTTCCCTTACCGCTCCCACTCCCCTCAACACACACACACACACACACACACACCAAAGGATGCAGAAAGTTAAGAAACCTCTCTTCCCACAGGATCTTGAAGAACACATACGTGTAGAGCAACATGTTGGTTTCCTGGAATGTTATTGTGTAACCCTGGTAGGCCTGGCACTCAGTATATAGCCATGGTTGACCTTGAGCTCACTGCAAAGCTCCAGCCTCACCTTCTGAGCTCCAGGATCACAAGCAGGAGATATGTTAGTCATTGGACTTACATCTGATATTTTCTCAAAAGATAAACATATTTAACCATGCATATATATATATGTGTGTGTGTGTGTGTGTGTGTGTGTGTGTATTATATGTATATAGAGATATAATGTGTATGCATATATACATTACAGAAAGGTTTAGCTATATTATTAAAACAGCCCAGTCCAAGACAGATAGTAAATCATTACTAATTGTACTAATTGCTCCCATAAATATTTTTCTTCTTGTATTTACATATAATCTGTAATATTTAACACAATCAAATCATTTGGATTTATTATTTTCTAAAGTTACCTCAATCTCAAGATAATGTTCTATTATTTCACAGTTCTATACATTATCATTTCATGTGAATTTGCAGTGACTACGTTTGAAGGACAAGTCGATTGATTTGATCACTCACACTCTTTCCCCAGATTTTTAATGGAAATCTTAGACTGTTCTGTTACTGCCGACCTCGGAAGAAGGACAGTTCTGCCAGCAGACTTGATATTTGCTCTGACACTCTCTTGGGAGTAGTTTAACCTGAGGTTCCTTCAAAATAATTAAATCAAATTAAAGTTTGCTAGGGGATTTTTGTGGACCACACTGAGAGCACGAGCCTCCGGATATTGGCATGTGGTTGAAACTGAGAGATTTGCATCCCTCAACCAACAACTAAAGTTGAAGCCAGTGTGTTTCAGTGCTCTCTTTGCTAATGAGATGAGTTTATGTTTCAACGTTACACTAAGAATGCCTTTGAGGGGCTCGAGTTCTTTGTTAGGTTTCAATTGCAGGCCCTCCTTGTGCGTATTGTTCATTTCCTAGCAGTACACATTCTATACCTTATTGTCATTACTATATTTGGTTGGGTGAATGTAGTGTACAACTTCTCTTTCACACAAAAGTGAGGGAAGTGTTACATACCTGGATATGTTTGAAACATTGAAATTTTATTGAGAGATGAAACAAAATATGTCATTTTCTCTGGGAAACTTCTGTTGAAACAAAAAAAGGAAAAGTTATTTGTTTTAAAAAAAAATGACCTTTACTGAGGGTATTTTATTATTCAGTTTGGTTAGTCCAGTGATAGAAACTGTGACACAGCCTGCAAGATAGCAGGGCAGAACCATTGGAGTAAAAAAATAAAATGAATGCTCCATGTCCTCATGTATTATACACGTATATGGGTTTCTGAGAACTTTCTAAACTGCACACTCCAGATATCTCCTTTTTATTCCTAAAGGTAACTTTGGAATTCTTTCTTTTTTTGCAAAAGTATGAGGACAGAGCACAGCAGGAAGACTCTGATGTATATAGGTTCCCCTAGCTATCCCACACTGTCCCTTTGCCTAGCATCCCCCAGGATGAATGAACATTGAGTTAAAAGTTCTAAGTATGTTGTGTCATCTGTTATTCACATAAGCTGTGAGAGGAAGATGAAGATGAAAGAATTAAACTAGTCAAAGATACAAAGTCATTAAGTGGCAGATTCAGAGCCATAGCATGCCACTTGAATCCAGAGTCCAGCTCCCAACTAGGGACTACACAGTATTCTTAGTTTATGAAATAAAAAAGGATGAGAGCGAGGTTTCATTCACTAGGTTTAAATCATCTTTCACAAACACAGAGCTCATATATATGTATATGTGTATGTGTATGTGTATGTGTATGTGTATGTGTATGTGTATGTGTATGTATATGTATGTATATATGTATATGATGTATAAATATATATATATATTTAAATACATATATTTATATATGCATATATGTGTACACACACACATACAAACACACACACACACATACACACACACACACACACATATTTGGTACACATTTATAATTCCACAATTTAGAACATTAAAAAGCAAAGAAAGAATCCTGAAAAATTAATACAGCTGTCATAATCAAGTCATGATTATAAATGGTTAAGATATTCAGATAATAACTGAAGAGACCAACACAATGATCTCTATATACTGAAATAGTCTCTAGGATAACTCAAGCCTTGTGGCAGAGACCAACAGTGAACTCCGCTATAAATCTAATCCAGGCTTTACAATGTGCACTTTCAACACTAAAGTGTCCAGGAAAATACTTTATGTTAAATTAGTTATTTATGAAGACCATCTTAATTTGTAAATTGTCATATCATAAGCTTTCCAGTTGATTCCCATGATCTGAAAGCGTGCCAGAATCAATAACATTGCGTCTGGCCAGACGCCGCATCTCAAAAATTAATGCTGCTCCTGAAGTGAGGAGGAAAATTGCCTCCTGAAATAAAATTTGAATGTAATTTATTGTGGATAACACTGAGATGATTTCTCCTAATTTATTGATAATGAGTAGGCATTTCTCAATTAAGACAGCCTCATCTAAACCTTATCAGTTTGGAACAGCTGTTGTTTGAACTTGAGGAGACAGAGCCTCAAAGGTTGGGCATTCTAAGAGATACATAATGGGTGCCAATATGTTTTTTTAATTGTTTCATTTGATATGCAAGGGTACTACTGAAACTTGTAACATGAAATGTTAACTTATAAAATGATTTAAAACATTTTAGTAATACTATGAGATTTTTCAACCAAGAATTTTCATGTGACAAGTGTAATATTTTAGTAATTACCTTAACTTTCTAAGACTATCATATATAGAAACATACTTTTTAAAATTATAAGGCATTAACACAAAAAGGTCAGCCACAGACTTTCTTTCTCCGGTTATTTTGAGCCAGGATCTTGTTTTATAGCTCTGATTGTCTGGTGTTCAGTATGTAGCCCAGGGTGTCCTCCAACTTATGGTAAATCTCTTGTCTCAGATCTGAGATTGCAGCTTTGTATTGCCATAACCAGCTAGTAACTAACTTTAAAAAGAATGAAAATGGCATTATAAATCAGAACCATAAAATTCATAGTTTAATGGAGGATTCCTGTCAATATTACATGAGTTTGCAAAATTTAAATTTATTTTTGAACCCCAGTCTTATTATGTAGCCCAAATGGGTCTCAAAATTATGGCAATCCTGCTGTCTCTGCTTCTTGAGTGTTGAAATTACAGGCATGAGTTTTCCTGATCAGACTTTGCTGGATTTTGAGATGGAGTCTGAGTCTGTGACTATAGCAGATTGATTTATGTACATTGCACAATCAAACTCAGCCTTGATCACTCCAACCATTACTTAGGATAATTGCTTTTCTGAGAGATTTATGATGGATTTGGTAATTAATACTTTTCATATAGATGCAGAAGCAAGAATTAATTTTTATTTCATCCTAGAAAGAATGAGACTGAGACCCTAAAAGAACCTTATGTGATTCTAGAAATCATTTAAAATTCACTGACTGTTTGTTTTAACATATTTTATAATGTGTTGGTAAAACGTTAAAAATTCTACTGCTGAATTTACAAATTATTTCTACAAAGGTCTGTTTTTGTGCAAAATAGCTATTAAGTCACAGTGAATTCTAGAATAATCACCTTGAATAGCTTCCAAAGATGTATTATAACATATTAATGTATAGATCTTCTACCCAATTTGGTTTTGAATTATTCTAATTTTCATGTTTTGCTTTTAAATACATGATCTATAATAATAGATCTAATATACCTGATGTATAGTACGATATCGAGCTTGGGCATCATTCTGTCATAAAATTTTGCTTCTATATGTTTATAAGTAGAAGTCTCTAAATACAATGATTTTTGGACCTTGACCTAACTATAATCACAGTTCCATGCAGGGAGGGACAAAATCTGGATCCCTTCTTCAGCCTGTGACACTGACTGGAAAGGCAGCCTCTGCTTGTATTGCACTACAGCCATTCAATTCACACTTTCAATCACTGAGCCTTTCTTCAATCAGAAAAAGAAACCAATAGGCCTATTATTGATTCACTGTGGCTTTATTAGTAACAGATACTAAATAATAAATTCATTTAAATATCTGTCAACTAGCTTGTTTTCTTGATGAAATACATTATGGCACTTGGGGTAAAACAATTCATTAATGTTTACTACACCATGATCCTGCCCACAAGAGTCATTAGCACACACACAGTTTTACTGATGGTCGGGAAATGCTGTCACGACACACATCTTCAACTGTTGCGAGAGTGCAGGAGTCCTGCTTGGTGAGAGCCTTAGATCAGAGTTTTAGATGATAATAAGATGTGGTACTGAACCCTCCATTAGTCATTGCAGAGTGCAGGAATGATGTGCCCAGGACATGGATTTAAACAGCTTGCATTGGCTGGTGCTATTCATGAGATATTTCTGATGAATTATTTAATATTTATTTCAATTTTTTAGTAAGAAACAAGGTGGATGATAGCTGACCTTGTAAGTTCTTTGTAAGAGGAAACTAGTTAACAGTTAAAGTGCCATTTTATTATTATATATAATACAAGCTTGCAACACAATGAGATGTGCACATTCTTATTTTTGTATGAAAGTCTTTGTACTGAGATATGGGTCTAGGAAATTTGGAAATAAAATCTGCTTTTACTAAAGGACAAAACTCCTCTATGTTATTAGTAGTGGTATTAACATACAGACTTGAAAACAATATCATCCTGAGTCTGGAGATATTAAAGGAAAGTATTTATCAGGTAACATTAATCATGAGGTTTTATTTATTCTTGCATTAATTCAAAACAAATTTTATTTTTCTTCTCAAAAGAATTGCAATTAAAAGAGAAGAGAAACTAGACATAAAATAATGGTTTTCCATAGCACAGCTAAAATGTCTCTTTTCATCATTTTATAAGCTCAATTCCCATAACAGAAGGGTTTTTTTTTTCACGTTTGTTCATTTTGTGTGTTTATTTTTGTGAGACACAAGTTATAGGTGTACAGGAGTTATGGACTCTTTAAATGTAAATTTTGGTGAGGAAAATGATTAATCCTTTAATCTCTTCATTAATAGAACAAAGTAAATATAAGCTTTATTTATCCATTTGAATAAATTATGAAAATCATTATTTACAAAATGGCCTACCTTCCATAATCATTATCTAAGATGAAGCTGACATTGTGATGACCTGGAATGAATTGAAATACACAATTAAATTCTCAATCAGAAGAGAACAACAATTTTGCATTAAAAGGTGATTAATATTTACAGAAATTTATAAAAAAAATACTTGATCTATAAAGCCTTAAAGAAATGAAAATTGAACTATTTTAAAGTATTACAGCATAAAATATATAAGTGAGTATTTTGAGGTTATAATTGAAAAATCTGATAAAATACTATTGCAAATAATGAATGATAAAAGATGCAGATGTGTACTACCCTGAAGTCTTTTCATTTATTCAAAAGCTATTGAATTGATTTGGAGCTTTGGCAAGAAACCATGAAAGCACAGTGCATGTCTTTCTCCTAACCCCCAGCATTATCTAGGGGAAAGTATAGCCAGTCAAGAGCAATGACAGAGAACGAACTTTTTCTATAAGACTATCAAAGAAAAAAAAAAAGAGGTCTGAGAGTGAAGACCAGGGGCAGAAGGAGATCCTGACCAGCAATGTTCTTATCTGAAATGTTCAGGCTTAGAATGTTTGCACAGAGACAGAAGGTAGAAAGTTCATTCAGGAATTAAAAGCTGTGCAATGGGAGCTCTAGGAAGTATGGAGATGGTAATGGAGTGAATTTGAAAAAATACATTGTATATATGTTTGGAATGTCACAATGAATGCAAAGCTAATATGTGTTAATAAAACCTTAAGGAATTAAAAGATCTACCTACTTGGAGTATACAGAGTGAGAATAAAAAGGTGCTAAATTCACGAATAAATACAACAGCAGAATTAGTCATGAATCTTCTGGTGGAGGAAAGCAGTAAGAAGGAGGAGGAAGCAGGGGGGGCGTAGGGGAGAGGCTCTACATTATATTCAAACCTTAAGAAAAAACATGCCCTTCCAACCCTCTCCAGGATCACAGACACTCAGCTGGTCTTCTCCACCCATGGAATAATGCGTCAGGAGACATCCTAGACAGGCCACTCCCCTCAAAACTGCATGTAAGATCAGTAGACCACTGCTCTACACCCTAGAGGCACAATTGGCAGCAGGAAGCCCCCAGGACACACCTGGCACCCAAGCCCTGCTGCCCCTGTGGAAAACCACTCCCCTTCCACCCCTCACCAGGATCACGGTGGCTGGAGTAGACAACCAGCTGGTCTGCTCCCTATGGAAAACATGTACAGAGACATCCTAGACAGACCACTCCCCTCAGAGTTGCAGCCTAGAGGAGCCACTGAACTCAGAGCAGCAGACACCATATCCTGAGACATCCTAAAGAAGCAACTACACTCAGAGCAGCAAACACCTAGCTGGCCTACTACCTTGGAGACACCATATCCTGAGATATTTTAGAGGAGTCACTGTACCCAGAACAGCTGGAGCTCAGAATTACAGACACATCCAGACCCCAAGGAGTTCTGACACAACCAAGATAACTGAAAAGGCAGACTCCAGTCAGAACTAGTGAGTGCAGGTAGCACTAGAGCTTACCAAATGGCGAAAGGCAAGCATAAGAATCTAAACAACAGAAACCAAAGTTACTTGGCATCACCAGAACACAGTTCTCCAACCATAGCAAGTCCTGAACACCATACCACACTGGAAAAGCAGGATTCAGAATTAAAATCACTTCTCATGATGACGATAGAGGAATTTAAAAAGGACATAAACAACACTCTCAAAGAATTTGAAGAGAACACATGTAAACAGGTAGAAGCCCTTAAAGAAATGCAAGAAAACACAACCAAACAGATGAAGGAATTACACAAAACTGTCCAGGATCTAAAAATGGAAGTAGAAACAATAAAGAAATCTCAAAGGGAGACTACCCTGGAGGTAGAAAACCTAGGAAAAAGATCAGGAGTCATAGATGCAAGCATCACCAACAGAATACAAGAGATAGAAGAGAAAATCTCATGCACAGAAGATGCCGTGAAAAACATTGACACAATGGTCAAAGAAAAAGTGAAATGCAAAAAGCTTCTTACACAAAACATCCAGGTAATCCAGGACACAATGAGAACAAACCTAAGGATAATAGGTATAGATGAGGGTAAAGACTCCCAACTTAAAGGGCCAGTAAATATCTTCAACAAAATTGTAGAGGAAAACTTCCCTAACCTAAAGAAAGAGATGTCCTTAAATATACAGGAAGCCTACAGCACCCCAAATAGACTAGACCAAAAAAGAAATACCTCCCATCACATAATAATCAAAACATCAAATATACAAAACAAAGAAAAGATAATAAAAGCAGCAAGGGAAAAAGGCAAAATAACATATAAAGGCAGACCTATAAGAATTACACCAGATTTCTCACCAGAGACTATAAAAGCCAGAAGATCCTGGACTGATATTATGCAGACCCTAAGAGATTACAAATGCCAGCCCAGACTCATATACCCAGCAAAACTCTCAATATATCCAGTCTGATAGTCTATGTCTTCTTATTAGAGAATTGAGTCCATTGATATTAAGAGATACTAAGAAGAAACCAAGATATTCCATGACAAAACCAAATTTACACAATATCTTCCCACAAATCCAGCACTTCAAAGGATAATGGATGGGAAACTACAACACAAGGAGGGAAACTACAACCAAGAAAAAGCAAGAAAGTAGTCTTCCAACAATCCCAAAAGAAGACACTTACACAAACATAATTCCACCTCTAATAACAAAAATAACAGGAAGCAACAATCATTTTTCCTTAATATCTTTTAATATCAATGGACTTAATTCTTCAATAAAAAGACATAGACTATCAGACTGGACACATAAACAGGGCCCAGAATTTTGCTGCATGCAGGAAACGCACCTCTGTGACAAAGACAGACACTACCTAAGAGTAAAAGGATGGAAAACAATCTTCCAAGCAAATGGTCCCAAGAAACAAGCTGAAGTAGCCATTCTAATATCAAATAAAATAAATTTGATTTTCAACAAGAAGTAATCAAAAAAGATAAGAAAGGACACTACATACCCATCAAAGGAAAAATGTACCAAGAAGAACTCTCAATTCTGAACATCTATGCCCCAAATGCAAGGGCATCCACATACATAAAAGAAACTTTGCTAAAGCTCAAAGCATACATTGCACCTCACAAAATAATAGTGAGGGACTTTAACACCCCACCTCAAGAAATTAGACTCCAGACAACCAATTAACCCTATCAAAAAATGGGGTATAGAGCTAAACAAAGAATTCTCAACTGAGAAAATTTGAATGGCTGAGAAGCACCTTAAGAAATGCTCAACATCCTTAGTCATCAGGGAAATGCAAATCAAAACAACCCTGAGATACCACCTCACACCTGTCAGAATGGCTAAGATAAAAAATTCAAGTGATGGTAGATGCTGGCAAGAATGTGGAGAAAGAGGAACACTCCTCTATTGTTGGTGGGGTTGCAAGCTGGTACAACCACTCTGGAAATCAGTCTGGCAGTTCCTCAGAAATTTAGACATAGCACTACCTGAAGACCCAGCTATACCACTCCTCGACATATACCCAGAAGATACACCAACATATAACAAGGACACATGCTCCACTATGTTCATAGCAGCCTTATTTATAATAGCCAGAAGCTGGAAAGAACCCAGATGTCCTTCAACAGAGGAATGAATACATAAAATGTGGTACATTTACACAATGGAGTACTACTCAGCTATTAAAAATAATGAATTCGAGAAATTCTTAGGTAAATGGATGGAACTAGAAAATATCATCCTGAGTGAGGTAACCCAATCACAAAAGAACACACACAGAATTTACCCACTGATATGTGGATATTAGCCCAAAATCTTGAAATAACCAAGATTCAACTAACATACCACATGAAGCTTATGAAGAAGGAAGACCAAGTGTGGATGCCTCAGTCCTATTTGGAAGGAGTGACAGAATGCTCAAAGGAGCAAATATGGTGACAAAGTGTGGGACAGAAACTGAAGGAGGGGTCGTCTGGAGACCACTCTACCTTGGTACCTGTCCCATGTGCAGTCACCAAAGATAGACACTGATATGGATGTCAGGAAGTGCATGCAGACAGGAGCCTGATGTAGCTGTCTTTTTGGAGGTCTGCCAGAGCCTGACATATCCAGAGGCGGATGCTTGCAGCTACCCATTAATCTGATCAAGGGTTCCCAATGGAGAAGCTAGAGGACTGAAGGAGCTGAAAGGGTTGGTAGCCCCAAGAGGAGAGCAACAGTGCCAACCAACAAGAGCTCCCCTGGGTCTAAGCCACCAGCCTGGGAGCACAAAGGGAGGCACCCATGACTTCACCTGTATACTTAGGGGAGGATGACTTTGTCATGCATGGGTGGGAGAGGAGATTCTTGATCCCATGAAGGCTGAACTCCAAGTGGGAAGGAATTCAAGGAGAGGGGAGTGGGGGGGTAAGTGGGGGAACACCCTTGTGGAGGCAGGAGGGGGGATGGAATAAGGAGTTCCTGGGCAGTGGGGGGAATGGTGTGAGGGGGTAAAATATGAAATGTAAACATAATATCCAATAAAAAAGAAAGAAAAAACAAAACAAAACAAAGTTACAGATTTGAAGGATAATAATCTGAGTAATGTCCAGAAGAAAATAACACAGGGAGGAACCAGACTTGGCAAGAGAAGAGGATGGTCAGCACTTACCAATGTAAGTCCCAGTGGTCTTA
Source organism: Rhabdomys pumilio (assembly GCA_030674055.1). Taxonomy (NCBI): domain Eukaryota; kingdom Metazoa; phylum Chordata; class Mammalia; order Rodentia; family Muridae; genus Rhabdomys; species Rhabdomys pumilio. The sequence goes on from JANHMN010000012.1 coordinate 54,066,374, forward strand.
CATGTCACAGACCCTGTATCTCCATTGGGATGATCGAGTTTTAGACCGTACCTAGCAAAGGAAATATGCTGGCTTCACAGTTCATATTGACTACTTAGATAGTTATTCCCTACAAAAACATCTCATTACCTTACAGCAGGTGTCTAGATAGCAGCTATTTCTGCAACTAAAGTTTCAGCAAAATGACTAATTTTTCAGACTTTATTGAAAATACTTCAATCAAATACATCAAAGAGAAATAGCTTGTGATTAATTTTGGTATCTTTGATAATGTTACCTTTAAGGAGTTTAAAATGCTGTCAAGTGAAACAATGATTTCATGAAGTTGTTTCTCAATACATTTCAGTAATAAGGACCTAAATAGTATAACACTACATTAAAGACATAGACCTGTATAAGGAAGAAGCCAGTTACACAAATAAATGCTAGTTTGCTACATACTAGATATTTATTATAATACATATTACATATATAATACATATATAATATGTATAATTATATATAATTATATAATTATATAATGTATATATATAGTATATATAATTATAATATATAATACATTATTGATAATGAGTCCTATTTAAAAATATTATATTCATATCAATTTTTATTTTTAAAAAGTCATTGTAATTACTTACAAATCATCAGAATGTGGCCTGAGGAGTTCACAGGGCATTCCTCCAACATAAATTCTGTATAAATATTATAAGAGAAGATTACATTATATTTCATAAATTATTTAAAATTCTAATCTTTCTTTTTTTTTTTTACCAAACTAAATGGCTATCTTATTTTTTTCTTCAGTCACTTATTATCCTGCATTAACTCCTTAAACATCAATTCATCATCACTATGTGTTAGGTCCCACTCTTGGCACTGGGACACATCTGTGAAACTGGATCTTATCTATACTTGGGGGGAGGGGTCTTATGATTCTCTGCAAAAGATTACTCAATATGAAGATCATAACATATTTTGGTATAAATTAAGCATAAAACAAAATAGGAACTTCTCACTAAAAGTTTAAGCAAACCAAATAAAAAATATTTTTGTAAGTTTGATATTCAGGAATTAAATATTGGAGCTCCTGATAGTATTACCAAATGCTACTGGAAGTTCACAGTTGACAACTACTTTATAATAACATAATTTATTATTTACAGCATAAGAACACGTCCCCTGGCTTCTGTGAACTGAATTACAAGGTCACACAGATTTAAACAATAAAAAAAATTATTATTTCTACTAGAAGAAAGTAGTGAAATTTTAAATGTACTTTAATATATAGTTCATTTTTCATTTTCTTAAATCAAAATGTAATTACCTCATTTTCTTCCCTCAATACACTTTTATGTTCCACCCTGCTCTCTTTCATATTCATGACCACTTTGTTACTGTTACTTTTATGCTTAAGTACATAAATATATTTTACTTAACCATTATATAAGGTTTCTAAATAAAATAGAAAAGAAATCATGTCATTATTCCCATTAGAGAGGAAACTTTTAACCTCCTGTCTTATCCCAACTAAAAAATAAATTTAGCAGTTAACATAAGCTCTTTTTAGATAAAGCTAATCATTTAATAATTATTACCCTTCAATTCTCTTCAATTTTTAAATGAATAAACTGAGTCAGAGAAATAATATAGCTTGTCCACACCTAGCCAGTGAGGGAGGGGTACAGGAAGATTACAAACCCAAGTATTCTGTGTTCTTACCCACATATGCTACCACCTCTGGTAACAAAGTATGTGTGTTTAAAAACATTACCCCATTTGACGTTAAACATTTATGTATTTTAGCATTTTCATTGTTGAAATTTTGAGATCAAAGCCTGGAAACAGGTACCAGTTGTTCAACTCATTTAAGTGTCCTTTATAATTTGTACTTAGAAAAGTCTAGGAATTTTGTCTGACCAGACAAGGTCTGATGAATTGGCAGACTCCTGGCTTTGTTCTTACTGCTCAGGCCCTTCACAACTCAAGTACAGTAAAGTATCTTGGGGGCCCCTGTGTCATAAACAACAGGGACAGATGAGATCACTGTGTGTTCAGAACTCTCATCATCTCAGTAGGTTAAAGGTTCTGCCACTAACCTGTACTATCTCATTTCCAGACTATAAGAGTTAGGTTAGGCTGACCTCTAAGGACCCTTCCAAATGATTTTTTTTTTTTTTTTGGTTTCAAAAAATAGGTCTCATTGATTCCCTGATAAGGCACAAATATAAATTCCAATGGTAGGGAGAGGAATCTCTCATTTTATTTCAATTTAGTTTATTATTTATGTTTATGTGTGTACACTGTGCAATATGAAATTTCACACGTGATAGTACTTGCATGCTTGCATGTGGAGGTCAGAGTATAACTTTTAAGAGTTGGTTCTCCCCTTTCAACATAGGCTCTGATGATCAAACTCAGACAGACAGGCTTGTTTGCAAGCACCTTGACATGCTGAGCCATTTTGCTGGCCTAGAATCTCATTTTGAAGTTTATAGTTTTCATCCCTGGCCTCATTATAGGAGAAGATAGGCAAGATAATTCTACATAACAGTTGTAATATAAGCCATTCATAAGAATCAATTATCCATCAGCAGACATTCTTTACTACACTAAATTACGTACATAAATTGTTTCTCTTGTAATGATTTTCCTACATACACATATTCATAATAAATGGCTGTAAAATATTATATATTACCATGATTTAATTGTGAGTTCTGGTTCATATATCTGATAAATCATTTTTATTTCATTTAGTAAAAAATTTCATTGCTTCTTTAGAAAATCATATATATGTGTGTGTGTGTGTGTGTATGTGTGTGTGTGTGTGTGTGTGTGTGTGATCTATAATCTTTTAGTATTTAATAAATCTTTTAACTGCTATCTAAATTGTAAATTGAGTTTATCCATTCATCAGTATAATACAAATATTCAGCAGGCATGAAGCACTGTGAATGCCAGAGTATGGAGTCCACACTTCCTCAGCTAGGAGATAGATATCTCTCTTTCTTTTGCAAAAGGGCTGAGATAGCCTGACACATGCTGTAGGGCATGCTCTGGTGACAGCAGAGGTCTCCAGCCCAAAATGTAACAGTTGTTTTGGTACTAGCAGGTCCCAAGATTCATCATCTGGCCCACAGCTCATTAATATAGCGTCCAAGACTGAAAGCCCTGGATGCTCATGAGTGGACTGGGCTTACTTTCAATAGTCTCCCCAATATCAAAGTGCAGTAGAAACAGGTAGATATTGGATATTAGCCCAGAAGCTCACAATGCCCATGATTCAACCCACAGACAATATGGAACTTAGGAGGCAGGAGGTGTGGATGCTTCAGTCCTGCACTGAGGGGGAAATAGGATGATCCTAGGAGGTGGAGGGATGTGGGGGGAGGACCAGATGGGAGAGAGGAGAGGTAGGAAACAAGGGGGAGGCAGTATCAGGTACTGGAGGGGACAGCAGTGAGGAATAGAGGGTCAGGAAATCGAATAAAACTATGTAGAGGAACTGGCAATAGCCACTGGAGGGTCCCAGATGCGAGGGAAAAGAGGCTCCCAGGACCCAGCTGGGATGACTTTAGCCGAAATGCACAGATAAAGGGAGGTAAAACCTGTAGAGACCATTTCCTTAGGTATGGACCCCAGTAGAGGGATGGGGCCACCTACTCATCTCAAAGTTTTTAACCCAGAAATGTTCCTATCCAATGAAGAACAGGGAAAAAATGGAGCAGAAACTAAAGAAAGGGCCATCCAGGGACTGTTCCACCTGGGAATCCATCCTGTATGCAGACATCAAACCCCATACTGGTGCTGTTGCCAACAGGCTCTTGCTGACAAGAACCTGGTGTGACTGTTCCTTGGAAGGTTTGGCCAGAAACTGACCAATGCAGATGTGGATGCTTGGAGACAACTATCAGACTGAGCTCAGGGAACCCGGTGGAAGAACAGGCAGAAGGACTGAAGGAGCGGAGAGGGGATTGCAACCTCATAGGAAGAAGGATATTGGCTGGCCGGACCATCCAGTGCTCTCAGGGATTAGACCGCCCACCAAGGAGTGTACAGAAAGGGATCCATGGCTCCAGATACATATGTAGCAGAGGATGGCCTTGTCTGACATCAATGGGAGAGGAGGCCCTTGGTCCTGTGGAGGTTTGATGTCCCAGTGTAAGGGGATGCTAAAGTGGTTGGGTGGGAGAGTGTGGGTGGGTGTGAGAGCACCCTCATAGAGTCAAAGGGGAGGAAGGAGAGGGCAGATGTGGGAAGTGGGGTTTGTGGAGGGGTAACCAGGAAGTGGGATATCATCTGAGGTATAAACGAATGGAATTATGGAGGAGGGGGGGAGAGGAAGAAAAGGAACAGGTAGATATGTGTAGAAGCTTTGAGTTCTATTCTTGACCTTGACTGAGCAATGCTTCGTAAGGCTTTGGTATGTCTACATGTGTATGATGCCTGGTAAGTAATAAAGTTCTCCATTACGTTGTTTCATGCCTGCACACCAGTTATTACTGACTTTGCCTTCAAAGACAAAAGTGCTATCCTACCAGAAAAGAATCAACTATATCTGGTTTCCTTCCTATGACTCTGATCAGTCTGATCCAATTGTAGTGGGCTTTTATACCATTAGGACTTTATTAATTTTAGGATATCATATTTGAACTATGTTATAAAAATACTATAATAATTCCCTGAGAAAAATTACCTTAGAATCCTAACATTTCTTCCATTTGAGCTCAGTGCGGTATTACTTCCATAGACATCAGTGAAGAGCCTGCCTTGAATCGTTATTAATGTACCTAGAAGCAAAACAAAACAAATATTCAGATTGGTTCTGGTTGGGAGTATCGATCTGTATTGTATTTCATTCAAAACACTATACATTTTTCTCAATAAACCAGAATATATATGCCTATATCTAATATTTAACCCTATTTTCAGCATTGGTTAGAAAATCTAAAATATAATGAAGCATAAATGACAATCACTAAATATTCATACAATAAGGAGCTATCCAATGAATATCAGGATAATTTCTTAATAGATATTGCTTGAGTTAATGGTTAACCTACTTGAGAAAACCCCTACTTTACTCCAAATGGTAAAAAAAGAACTTAAAAACAATATAAAAAAAACCTTCTGAAAACTAGGTAAAATTTTTATGTCATATTTATATAATCAGAATGCTGTGGCCCAGCTTAAACGAGAAGAAAAAAAGAGATATTAAAATCTATAGATTGGATAAAGAAAATTGAAAAATACTTTACAGAGTTACTATTAATTAAAGTTTAAAGTAAATTTTACATTCAAAATATATTTTCCACATATATGACAAATATAAACATTAATATCATTGAAACAAAGGATTCATAGTAGATAAAACATGACTACCTTTAAATTAGGCCAAGAAGCTGGCATGGTGCTTCTGGGCTTCCAACACTAGCGAGGCAGAAACAGGAGGACTGCGTAATTTTAGGTCTTGCCTGTTCTACAAAGTTAGTTTTAGCACAACCAAGGGTACATAGCAAGATATTGCCTCAAAATATTTTAAAAAGCCAAATAAATAAACAATATTTAAAGGAACACAATGAAAAGTAAACCTTAGATGAATTTGATGACATACATCAAAAACTGAGGAAGATTTAAAACCAGTTAATTTTTTATCTTTAAAAAGAAAAACAACAACCTGTCAGTGTTTATCAGATAACTCCTGCCTCTACCTCTTGAGTTCAGGAGTTACGAGTATATACCTGACACAAAATTCTGGACAACAATTAAGATTTCCTTTAGTTCAGGCTGAAGAAAAGGACATTCTCACATAGTTCTCTAAGATTATAAATTGATAAGACTATGTTATCATAATGAACACTAGATACTAGCTAAATCTCTGGCAAGAAAAAACACATTATTAGAGAATAAGATTCACCCTTTGAAATTAATTTTTAACAGAGTCATTATTTTTGTAATCAGAAAAATAATATTTACAGATTAAATATACTTTTTATGCTAAAAATAAATGAATTGGTACAAAATTCAAAGCATTTCAACTGCTCTAGAACAGACCTGGAGTCCCAGATAAAGGTGTGATGCTCCTTATTGTGGGGGTTCTAAAACTTTTCGTCTGTAAAATATTAATAATCATGTCAATTGGCATTTCTTCCCCTATTTTGACTCTAATTTCATGACAAAGTCTTATTATTGTAATATATATATGTATATATATATATATATATATATATATATATATATATCAACATTTTTCACAATCTGACTGTCAAAATAGTTTTTTTGTATAAGGAATGAAGTTCATCACATCATGTTTTTTTTTCAAGGCAGCTTCTTTATTCTCTAAACCTGTCTTGCATTTCAAGATATTGCCCCGATGTAAGCAGTGTAAGCTAAATCACATAAATCACAACATGAGCCCTCCAGTAAAGATTTTCAGGATTAGATAAAATATATTTTTAAGACCTGCTTTTGATTAACCTTCTGAAGAAAAATAAGTAACAAAGTGCATTTCAAAACATAAAATTAAAAAAATAGAAAAATCTCAGCAAGGCTTCGTCACCATGAAACTGATAATCCTCTGCAGCAATTAGGAGTAAGTTTTACTAACTCCAGGGAAGGCCACCAGTGTCACAGAAACTCCAATACCTAAGACATCAGTGCCCAAAGCGCCCTCATGCTAATGTGAGTACATAAGGATATTCACAGGCGTCTGCACATGGACTGAAGATTGCTAAGGAGCTGCCTTTGAAATGGCATTGGGAGCAAAGTGAGAGTAGTGTAATGAAGGAACAAGTAGACTGTTGACAGTTTTGAAACAATGGAAGATGACCAGAAGCCAAGGAGTGTGGACAGCATCCAGCAGCAAGAAACGTGAAGGAAAGATGTTCTCCCCTCAGAGTCTCCCGGAAGAAAGGCACTCCTCATAGGCATCTTGACAACTTAGACCCACATCAAACTTCCCATCTACAGAGCTGTTGGATAGGAGATTGACTAGCAAGTCACTGTTGTAATGATTTGTTACTGTATCAATTTAGAAACAAATACTTATTTTTCAGACATGCTTATAAACATACACGAAGAAAGAGATAGTCAGTGGTCTAAATTGATATCTAAGCTCAACAGCTCATTAGCTATGTAATTTCATGGAAGTAATAAAATTCTGCATCAGTTTTAGTGATGATAATATGAGCATCCAATTACAAGATTGTTATGAGTTAAAAGTTAATAATCACAAAATATTTAGAATACTGTCAGACATATAGTAAATAATACATTGGTTATTAGGAATAATTATTCAAATAAAATAGGAGATAGCAATTAAAAAGACAAATACTAGTATCTGAGAAACAAAATTAATATTGATTAGGTAAAGAACACAGCTAATGGACAAAATCAGTCATCCTAAGTAGCACGGGGACATGTTGATATTCAGTAAAAAACAACTGAAAACCTAAGTGTATATTTAAAGAGTATATAAGACAATACTTGAAGAAATATATTTCATAATACCATTATTTACAAAAACCTAAATCTGAGAGGCTCATTACCTTAGAAATTATATACAAGGAAGAATAGTTAACATTATTATTATTTAAAAGTTCTTTCCCTGAAAGAAAGAAAAGAGAACATACATCTGAGAACAGAATTTCCAAGGATAAAAAGAAGTGACCAACAGGTAAATCAGTTGATGATGTGAGAATTTCATTTATTTATAAAATTAATGTCCATACACAAAATAAATAAATAAATCTAAAAAAAAACACAAAACAAAACAAGCAAACAAAAAAAAGGGCTGGAGGTTAAGAATACAGACTGTTCTTCCAGAGGTGTTGAGTCCAATTCCCAGCAACCACACTGTGGCTCACAACCATCTGTAATGGGATCCAGTGCCCTCTTCTTGTGTGTCTGAAGACAGCAATGGTGTAGTCACATTTATAAAATAAAGAAATAAAAAACTAGTGTAAAGGAGGGGAAAGCAAAACAGAAGTAAAAGAGGTTATGTGACTATAAAAGACAATTAAAGTGGAGAATTCTTGCTAACATATATTTGAAACTGGGAATGAATAAAACTAAATCTATAAAACTAAAAGCTTAAAGTCCGGTTTTGTGAGAAAGACATAAATTCATTTATTGGCAATGAAAAGTTCCCACATACACTGAAACTGCATGCCCAGCTGCCGGTGACCCCTTTGCAAGTGTTATTTTCTGTAACTGGCACCCCATCCACACTGACTCTAACAGAGTAGGTGTCTTCTGGCATTGCTCTGGAAAATAATTGAAAAACACATGAGACACACAGTAACTTATATTCAGTATATAGCAACAGTGAGAACCACTGATCCAGTCTACATTATTATTGAAATAAAGTCTCAAATCCTGATTAGTCTGCTGTAATGCCATATTTTATATGTGAACTTTTATATTGTAAAAAGAACTTTATTATAAATACCCTATAGGTTGCAAATTATAATATCATATAAAAATGATTATTGTGGGTATGCATATGAGTTTTTATTAAATGCAAAATAAATGATTCCTCAACAAGCAATAATAATCATGCAGAGTGTGCCCACTATGGTACACTCAGTCATGCTGTACTATGCTTTTTAAAAACTGTTAATCAAGTCTCCCCTTAGGTAGAGATTCTATAGTCCCCAACAGGCAGCAAGTCTAATGCAGATAAAGTCCTTGGAAGCATGTATTTAAGTTAGTATTAAAAGTTGCATTTTAAAATGGTTTAATGCTCCCCCAAATAAAAATCAATTTGAACTGAGAGCAAAGAACTTGAAATGTCACCATACAAAATGATCACATTTAATTGAAGGATGGAATAAGATTAATCAAACTGAACAGAAAAGCATGATTTGAATATTTTGAGGCACATCATTATCGACTTATAGTAGCCATTCATCTTTTAGAAGAATCCGATCATGATAAAAATAACAGTGTTGATAACAGTAGAATGGATGCAGTATATTTTTTGGTGTCCTCATGTGTAAAGAGCATTATAATTGACCATAACAAAGGTATAAACTAATACCAACATCATGAAATCCAATATAACAACTGGTAACCAGAGCTATTATCTGTGATAGGCACCATGATCAAACTGTTAAAATACCAATAAACATATAACTAACTTCTGACATGATGAAACTAAGGTTATTAAAAGTACATTTAAACAGACCTAGTATAGCATGTAATTTGAGTTGAATGACTTGAATCTTTTTCCACATCACAAATAATTGACTGGAAAGAAGAGACTAATTGCACATGGTTTCCCAATTCAATATTGTCAGCTCCGTAGTTGAACTGACTTGCTTGAGAAAAACCTGCAAAAGTAATAAAACTATTATTAATGACATTCTATTTCTTAAGCTCTGACAGTTATAATCCAGCACAGAACCATTCATAATGTAATAATGAATAGTATTGAAGAAAGCTACACTTATTTCATATTCATTCCTATGTTCAAATTATTTGTGAAAAATAACTATTGGCCTTGAATTAACTTATTCATGAGATTTCTTGTTAAAATACACATAAGGTGGAGGGGGGTGAGGAAGGGGAGAGATCACATTTTTTTTCATGTATATATATAGTCCACAATCCTGTCTGTATATTGAAGTTTCCTGGGGGCATACTCTATATAGGCTCCAATATTCTACTTAATTTCATCAGTGAAGCCCTTTTATACAACAAAGACACATGGGAACATTGAGAATGAAGACAGACATACAGACTGAGTCAGGGTACACAGGAACCTATTTGCTGAAGGTAACATTAGAAACAAAAGCAAAACCAAGAATATGTAAAGGTAACTTTAAGGGAAAAAAAAAAAAGACCAAGTAGAGACTATTTCTTATACTACATAAAACTGCTATGCCCTACATTTTCTTTTCTTTCTTTGTCTCTTCTTGTCTTTTTAAATGAAGGGTCTCATCCATCCCAGGGTGACCTTGAACTCCTGATTCTTGTGTTCAAGTTAAATGAGTGGTGGAACTTACAAGTGTGAACCACCATGCCTGGCTTTATGCACTACGTTTTAAACAGAGTTCACATATAAGTATTGAAAAAGACAGCCGGCTAAAAGTTAATGAACATCCACTACAAGAGAGTTAGAAAGGTAAGCTACAGGCCCATGGCTGTCTGCTAGTCTTGAGTCTGTAATTAATATTGATCATGTCTCTTCTGTGACATCCTTTATAGCTGTCTCTCGTTACACAGTGCTGAAGCTAACAGGATAACAACAACCTTCATCTCTCAGGGGTGAGAAGTCGTAACTTCCTTCTTTTTAATAAGTCATATGGGTGCAGCTAACCTTTTAAGTCATGCTTACACATGGAAGCCAAGAGTGGAGCCCCCAAATACCATGAATTCCAGATACACTCCTCCTCATGATCACCAAGCAAAATGTCACTATTTCTTCATGATAAGCAGAATGAATAATCCCTAATCATGTGTAAGAAAATGCCTGATGAAATCAAGCTAATAAATAGTACTGGTAATTTCTACTTAGTTCAGTTTAAAACCCATGTTGTAATTTGTGAAAGATAATGCATAAAATAGTTCATTATGTCAAATAGTATTAAAATCTGAAATGAACCCAAGAAATGAAACCAATGAATAAGAGTGATTTATATAATAGATGGTTAATTAAAATACATCTTTAAAGGGTCTTCAAATAATGTTAAAGTTACAAAAATAAACTTACTATTATTCTAGTATAAATGTAAATCATATACATTTATGGAATTACATAAGGTGAAATTGTCTTACAAATTTAATTTCTTACAATGTTGTCCAGATTGTTTAAATTATAAAATCATTAAATTTTGGCTTTTAAAAATATATACATTTAAGAATACTTTTCTCAAAAATATCAAAGCACTTTTAAAATAACTGGTATGGTAAAGTTTTGTCTTATGCTGATTATGAAACTACCAAAATTTTATTTTATACTGAAACATTTTCTGCTGTGTCATTTATGCAGATTTATAAGTTGCTTAAATTTTATAACATAATTATTTTCAGACTATATCCCCAGAACAATAACTTAATATCAATGAAAAGAAAAAAACATGTTGAATGCTTAAAAGTCAATAAACTTTAATTCTTGTGTATAGCACTAGTTATAATAATATAAATGACACTGGGACACAAATATTCTGTTTGTTATACTAATTAATATTAGGAAAAAGTAAATATATCCAGAAAGGTATGGAGTGACTCACTGTTAAATTACTGCACATTTTCAATGTTTTACAAATGTCCACGAGATTACATGTATGCAATACTGCCTAGTGTAACATAGCAAGACTTTGTCATGATGGGTTCACCCCAAAGCCCCTGGCCTCCAGCTCAGGTAGAGTTGTCTGTGATGGTGCCTTTTCATAGAAAGGGTGCAGGCTTCTAACTGTGAGCTCCTGGGCTGGAGTCCCAGAGCTGGCACTTCCTGCCAGGTTGACATTGAGTTTAACCTATAAACTCTCTTATTCTCTTCACCAGACAACTCTCCACCATCTCTGCTGGTGGACTGCTTGAAATGCTAAGTAGTGCGTATAGTTCTTACCTTGGTACCAGCTCCAGAGAGCTCATCCAGGAGTTCGTTCATTACCTGCTGTCAGTCATAAAAGCACTAATGCTTAGGTTCTGGGTTAACATCTTTTTAAAACATAACACAGGATCTAGCAAACTCTCTTACTCATTTCCAAACTTAACTTCTACCATCCCCTATTTTTCAATTCCTCTCTTCTCCTTTCCTGCATGTGTAATGAAAGAAGAAACTCAACAAAGGAGGGAGAAAGATCTTATTCCTTAACACTGAAACCTTAATTATACCACTTATTCGACAGATTAACAAAACCACAAGTAGAGATCTTGTATGCAAAAGATACTATCATTTGATTTAAAGTTTTAAAACTATAAAGACAATTACTAAAATGTAGAATTGTGGAAAAATCCACGAAAAGTACAAGTGGAGCCCTTGCAAAACCCAATTGTTTGCTTCTGCCAACTTCTGCTTATCTTTGGAGTTCACATTGGGTTTGTACTGTGCAGGAGGGCTGCTGGAAACTAAAGAATGGAAAGTTTTACTTGTGATATGCTCAGGATGTAACACATGTGTTTATTTTTATATTAGGTACATGTCGTGTCAATGATAGGTTAGTGCAAGTCTGCATTTTGGCATTCTGAAGACAAGAACAACATCCAATCATAATGTTAATGAATGATGATACTGGGTTTCCTTTAAATGTAGCTATAATATCAAACATCATATGTGAACATGTCCAAGACAAACCATAGGGATAATCTGAAAAAAAAAATCAGCAAGACTTTTAAGCATTTTAATTATACATTTTGCCTTTGAACCATGGATAATGGTGTTGGAGATATGGTTCGGTAGCTAAGAACACTAGCTGCTCTTCTGAAGGACCTGGCTTTAGTTCCCAGCATCCATGTCACAGCTCACATCCACCTGTAACTCCAATTCCATGAGATCTGACACCCTCTCTGGCTTCCATGGGTACTAGGCATGCATGTGATACACAGACATGTAAGCAGGCAAGGCAAAAAATAAACAGAAAAATAAATAAATAAAAATAAATGCTGAAAAATTATAGACTAGGTCTTCATTTAACTTAATCACAAGGAATAAAAAGGAGTGCAATCAGATTATTTGGTAAAATTAATTCTAAGTCTACTTTTAATAAGTCATTGGGTAAAAAGCTGACACTTCTGGAAGTTTCCAAAGCACACAATTACAGGAAGGGTTGGGTGCACCCTGGAAACAGAAAGGATGAGGCTTAGGATGGAAATTCCTTACATATTGATGTGTTTTTTTTTTTTTAATTTTCAAGAAAAGCTGGAGACAAGAATTGCCAGGCACACAGAGCTGGCTCTACTGATAGCAGCAATCCAGAGGTAACACCCACACTGCTATCATGGAAAACAAACTGCACTGTTGATTAAGCTGGCTGTTGTCATGCGCAGTCTCGGCTGTTTTGGTTTCTCAGGTTTACAAAGCTGGCATGAAAGGGAGATGTCCTTAAATGTCATAAAACCATGAGGAGGAAAGATACATAGGAATGATAGGAAGAAAAAAAACCAATATGATTTTTCTCATATTTTTTCTATGGTTTTCCTTGGACAGCTTTACTCATTCATGATTGATACTATAGCTACTTCTAAGGTCAAACCAATACCATTGTTCACTAGTATTATTATGGGATGTTGCACTTGTCTTCATAATGCCCGAGTACAGACCTGTGTTAACCTATCAGTGATGCAGTATGTATCTAACATAAATATGTATGTCACATCCTGAAGCATATCACAAGCAAAGCCTTAGTTTCCAGCAGCCATTCTGCATGTTACAAATTCAATGGGAACTCCAAAGAACAACAACAAAAAACAAAATCAAAGTTCAATAGATAGAGCACGGACTATGTAACAGGTACCTTGATTATGTCAATCTGTTCCAAAGTCATGAGTACTAGCAATTGAGAAAAAAATACCCATTTCACTGATGAGAAAGCCAATGGTTGCAGAATCAACTAGCTCCAATATAAAGTCAGATTAAAAGCCAATTGTACTGAACCAAAACCCACATCTTTTCCAAAATATAGCATATAATATGACTGGACACTTCAACACATTTATTTATCAGCTCTTATCACAAAACAGAAAAGGTAACCAAGGCCTCCCATCCTTTTAAAACAGAGCCATGATAACTAACCTAGGAAAAGAATCAAACAGTATAAAATATACCTTGAAAGCAACAAAATTAATGCAGTTGTGGATACAAAACTACCCAACCGACCACTCCTATTGTCAGCGCAGTCACTACAGAAGGGCAGACAGATACCTCTGTGATATCATTGTTTAGAAGACATTGGCTTGACACCATAATTGTAATAGCATATATTCATGACCACTCAAAAATAATCCAGTTGTATTTTGTTGCATTTTTTTTCCTTCAGTGCTTGGGGTAGAACACAGGATCTCAGGTATGCTTGTCAAATAAACCACCACAGAGCTACACAAACCTCCAGCCCTCAGCATAGCCCTTTGAACAAAATAACCCATAAAAAAATCTTTGCCTTTTAAGAGCCAAGAGTCATTTAGATACTGTGAAGGGTCAGTAAGCAATTTTCTTGTGGACAGAATCACAGAGAACTCAACTTCGGAATCAATAATTTCTCAAATATCTTGTTTTTGCATAATACGTTTTATAAAATAAAATATCAGTTCACGAGCTCTGGTGTGCGGGGTTACTATCATTGCTTCATACAGATGCCACGTACGCCACAGACACCCAAAACACTATATTAAATTTACGTTTTTGTTTAAAACTATAGTACTGAAGTATGATTATCCTACAAAAAGCTATACATATTTAATGGGCCATATATAATTTAATCAGCATAGAGACTTAAAATATACCCACTCCTATAAACATATTCATCATCTTCAAGTGTTTCTTCCTAGGTTCTTTCACTCATTTTTATAAAAATCATAATAAAGACACTTCACATAAATTTTCTCCCTTGGGGGCTGGAGAGATGGCTCAGCGGTTAAGAGCACTGGCTACTCTTCCAAAGTTCATGAGTTCAATTCCCAGCAACCATATGGCAGCTCACAACCATCTGTAGTTGGATCTAATACCCTCTTCTGGTGTGTCTGAAGACAGTGACAGTGTAGTCATATATGCATTAGATAAATCTTAAAAAAAAAAAAATCTCCTCCCTTAGCACAGTCTCAATATGCAATCATGTCATTACCAGTAAAACATTATGTTGCACAACATAGTAGGCCATGCTCTGGGTCATACTCATGTCTCATAACTAAAGCTTTGTTCAATTCGGACAATACTCATCCTTGCACCTGCTCCCAGCTCCTGACAGCCACCGTGCTAAACACGGCTTTTATAAAGTAGTAAAAACAACACAGTGTAAGTTGGCTACAGAGTGTGATTAAAGCAGAAAGGGAAAGACATAAAGGAGTGGGTGCTGGTGTCTCCAATTCAAATGGGATCTAACTCCTCTCCACACTCTGGCAGAAGTAATCAGGAAGTAAAGATCAGAAGAAAAAGGCAAAATTTTACCTTAACACTTTCATCCAGAGCAGTCTGAACCGAATTGCCTCAAGGGTCACAAAAGGGCAAAGATTACAGCTAAGTAATGGTGCCCTCTGAAAACTTCTAAGCAGCCATGACTGGCTCTCTGTAGCTAAATGGTGGTGGTGGTTCCTGTGTCAGCAGCACATATTTGAAGGCAGCAGGAAATGTTTGGGTGACTTGATTCTTTTTTTTTTTTTAACCTGAACTTTCTTTCCTCTTCTGGAACTTAAATTTCTGATGAAAACCTCCTAGCTTCCAAGTACATCATCTTACTGGCATTTTACAATATAAAATAGATAAGATTAAGATGGCTTAAAATGTTTTTAAGAATACATAATTTCCCACTCTTAACTACATACCAACAAGGGTGCTATGTGTATTGCTCACCACTCAGGAATATAATCTGTTTTAAGCATGACATGGAGGTATTGAATCTTATAGAAACATTACAAGTAATCAAATACATTTTAATATAAATGACAGAAGAGCTATTGCCCTATGGCAACTTCAGAGTCCAAAGGCTTATTTGAAAGACCAAATAGTTTTTGTTAATGTTTCTTTTTTTTAATTTTTTTTTTATGTTCTTCAAAAATTCTTCCTGTCTGAGTTCTGTTACCATTTGTATTACAAAGGTCTGGTGGCTAACAGCACCATACACTTTAAATCTATCTACCTTCTATACTTTCATTCCGAGACCAGGAGGAGAAAGCATCATACATAACTCATGCCTTGATGCAGCATGTGATAGCACTTAAGTGTCAGCAGGAGGGAGTCCACATTTTGCTTTCTGTTATCTTACATCTTTCATTAACATCTATTTCTCTACTCACATCTGGCCTCTCCACCCCCTAGCAGGTTACATTCCCATTCCAACTACGAACAAGTAAAATCACCAGGCCTGTGGGGAATAAGGGAAAGAACTGAAGAGTTGGGTTAAAGAAATGCCTTTCTTTTATATTTTTGGCTGTAAGCGTAGCCTTTAACGGCTGAGCCACCTCTCCAGTCCTTTCTCTGAGCTGAAGGGGTTTGCAACCTCATAGGAAGAACAATAATACCAACCAACCAGACTTCTCAGAGCTCCCAGGGACTAAACCACCAACCAAGAAGTACACATGGAGGGACTCGTGGCTCCAGATGCATATGTAGCAGAGGATGGCCTTGTTGGGGCATCAATGGGAAAAGAGGCCCTTGGGTCTATGAAGGTTTGATGGCCCAGTGTAGGGAAATTTGAGGGCAGGGAGGTGAAAGTGGGTGGGTGGGGGAACACCCTCATAGAAACAGGGGAGAGGGGCTGGGAGAGGAAGTTTTGGGGGGGGGCAGTGAACCGGGAAAGGGGATAACATTTGAAATGTAAATAAATATCCAATAAAAAATTAAAATATAGCTAAGGGGGAAAAAAACAAAGAAATTCTTTTCTCTTCACTTTAGTCACTAAGTCCAGATCTCTCAGTATCAAATGAGCCATTATAGTTAGAGCTGGTGATCAAATTGGTATGAGTGCGGGGTTGTTTGGCTTTTTTAAAATCAATATTAATTGATTTTAATTACATTTATTAATTGAATTTATTAATTCAATTTAATTAAAATAAAGAAATATTAATTGCTATCAAGGAGGAAGAATTCAGCCACTCTGGCTAAGTGAAAAGACTATTGCAGTGATGGGTGTTTTGCATTGGCAGTTATGTCAACCATAAACCTCTAAGAGGAGAAGGGTGCCCACCTAGCATGTGTGAAGTCCTAAGTTACGTGGAATAATAATGTGGGACCTGATGCTTGCATGTGGACACACCCAGGGTACATACCTTCTCCCTTGATGGTCAGTCTTGTTGCTCCGTTTATGCTGCCATATTTAGGTATAACTTCTGTCACTTTGGGAATTGTCCCAGAGCTACCTGAAAAACACATAAGGATGATAGTGGAGACATAATCAAGGTCTTCGTTCCAAGCATCACATTTCACAGTCATGTTGTAAGATGTGAATGAACCGTGAC
The DNA here is from genome assembly GCA_030674055.1 of Rhabdomys pumilio. Classification (NCBI taxonomy): domain Eukaryota; kingdom Metazoa; phylum Chordata; class Mammalia; order Rodentia; family Muridae; genus Rhabdomys; species Rhabdomys pumilio. The sequence continues at coordinate 54,083,486 of JANHMN010000012.1, forward strand.
TAATGCCCAAATGGGGATTTAAGTACTTAAAATAATTTAATCAACGCTCACTGGCTCTGCATGAAGACATTTCTCGGGTTTACAAAGAATAAGAATAACATAGCCACTATTCACCATATTATACCACACTAGTAAAGCCTTAGCTTCCTGTGCTGTTCCTCTAGATACAGATCCATAACTCAGCAACTTATACAGCACAGGCAATACCTGTATGGAGAAATAGATGATTATTTAGCACTAGCATGTAAGTGCACAAAAGTTGCACAAAAGGCAAATGCTGCATTTTAAGAAACAAGTATTTCCTATCACTTTAGGAGTGGTCGATAGTTCCTGACAACATTCCAGTGTCCTAATGATGCGGAGTGAATAGTGAAAAGACCACGTAGCCACACTTCAAACAAAGTTAACTTCCTGAGGACAGACAAGGGCACATTCATACTAGCCACCCTAAAGTCTAGCTTAGTCCAAAGTGACAGAAAGAGCACAGTATCCTGGGTGGCCTGTAAAGAAACACCACTCATATTTCTGGGACCACTCTGCTTTCTAGAATGGGACTTCTCTGTTGCATCTTGAAGGACAAATATGGACTAGTTATCCTGGACCTACCATCCAGAAATCGAAGAGAGGTTCTAATAGAAGTTGCTAGATCAGTGGGACAAAGCCAGCAGCTTCTTTGGAGAACTGTATGTAATTCTCTAACATGGCTAGGAAATACGATGCACAGTAGCTAGAGGTCTTTTATGTTCTGCCTAGAGTGTATACAGGCAATTTAACTAGAAGCAAAAACAATTTATTAGAGTAAGTACAAAACACGAAGGCACAAAGAATAGCCCCAAAGATTATTGTTTAAAATGGATCTTTGAGAAAAGCTGAAGGAACTTATGATTCAGTAGTTCATTGCTGCCTGAGAACGTGTAGCATGGTCTTCACTTACGGCAGCCAAAGCTCATCAGAGGAACGGAGGCTGCGACACCTGGACCCAATACCTGTGAGCTTGAGTTTGCCCTGTGTTACAGTATGTTCCTACTTGCAGTCCCCGCCCCAGAGAGCCAAAAGAGGATCTATCTGTAGAGAGCTGGATCCGATCTCCAGACATTGCCGCCTCTCCTATCTCAAGTTCATCCTCTTCTTATCTCAGCACACAACTCCAATTTCTTATCACTTTCTCCCCAGCCCTCTCCTGGGGTTTGCTGTGAAGACACAGGGCAGCTTACCCTGGAAGTGACTGACACCCGTCACAACACAATCACCCATCCCTGACCTCCTGGGACCAGCTTTCCCTTCTGTAAAGAAAGAGACTCCAGGAGAGCAAGGAGAGGGGGAATTCAGGTGGCATCTACTGTCCCTCACCCCTCAACCAACTGATTTTGCAGGCTTTTTGTTTTGTTTTGTTTTCCAATTATGTCGCTCTGGAGGGAGGTGAAGAAACTCCCTCAGTTCAACCCCAACACTGTTCAACTTTTATAAGAGAGGTTTTTTGAGCTAGTCCTACCCAGACTGGTGTCTTTCTCTGGGTTCTAACCTCTCTTTCAGTCTCTCTCAGTACTGTCCCTGAATGTGTCAGAAGGCCTTCGTCAGTCCTTCAAGGGCACCAGGTTCTCAGGAGGGCCTCTGTCCAGGGCAGATGGCAGGTGGTCTTGCCTCCCTGTAAGATCAGGGTCTCTGGATTGGCCCCCTCTCTTCCCCCACTGTTTTACCTGTGTGGGAATCTGCTGAACACCAAAGCAGCCCAAAGAGAAACCAGGTCCCCAAGAGCCACAGGTGTCCCATCGCAGAGCTGGTGCTGCAGAGTCTGCACCAGCTGCTTGATTGCAGAAGCCGCCTGTGCTGAAGCTTGCTTGGCTATGGGAGCTGCTCCTGAGGGCGCAGGACTCGCCCTAGAAGCTAGGGCGAACCTGCCTGGCTGCCAGAGACCGGCCCCGCCCCCAGCTTGTCTGCTGTGCCTCTGGGATTTCACAGACACAGGCATACACTACACGCAAACTCTCTCTCTCTCTCTCTCTCTCTCTCTCTCTCTCTCTCTCTCTCTCTGTCTCTCTCTCTCTCTCTCTCTCGCCTTTATTTTCCTTTTAAATTAGAGCTGTATATTTTTATTTGCCTGTCTACCGTGCTCATTAATCGTCTTAGGCAGATTAATTAGAAGACCACCTAATACATGAACTCCATTCACTTTCTTTTGCACAGGATCCTGCTATCCCTTCAGTTGACAATGATAAAAATAAAACTTTATCTGATAGCTGGAAGTTTCCCAAACACCATGTCTGTCAGTGGCAGAGCAGACATAACGGACAGCAACTGATACCTTCCTCGCTAGCACTAGCCCAGCTGTCCCAGTAGACTGAGGCACAGTGACATTAAGCAGTTGGCTCAGCGATATACACCTAATGGGATAAGAGCTTAGCAATGTAGCTGGAGCCAGTATTCTTACTCTTTTCAGAGTCTTAAGAGTCGATGTTTGGAGAGAGCTTGTTGGAGAAAGAGGATATTGCTTTAGTTTCCATAAAGGTGCCAAATAGCAGAAGAATAACAAACAACGGTTCCCATTTCTGGACTTTGTGGTTCTCGTGCCTACTGAATGCTCCCCAAAGTGATTCCAGAGTATTCGATGTCCCTTATATTTTAACCTCTTGATCCTCAGGATGCTTCGGAGAGCAAATAAAAACCAAGTATTCAAAGACATGGTGGAAGTGTTTGGCTAGGTGTCCTTCTGGGGGCTTGTGGGGGGTTGCTCATGTTTTAGATTGGATGCTGAAGCATTTAGGGCTCCAGCATCATGACACAACATCAACATCACACGTTTGACCGAAGGAAATGTATGAAATGAAGTGAAAATGATGATTAAATAAAATCTAGAATTTTTAAGAAGTTCAGAATGTATGTATCCACATATTCACATGCTTTTCAGTTTTTTGTAATTTTAAAAAATTTCCGAGAACATTTAGAATTCTTTGTTCATCCTCTCACCTTTCTCCCTTGTAGGAAAAAATACTTTTCATCCCAGACATGCGACTCTCCTCTTGTGCAGTCTCAACAGTCTTCCTTCCTCATCATCATTTCACGGACATCCTTTGTACCTCATTCTAACGAGCCCCCTCTCCCCTTGCCCACTTTTCCTAGAAATAAGCACAGTATTCATTATGTAAATAATAATAACAATGTGTATGAGTGCACAAACACATGAACCTCTATCTGTGTGTGTGTGTGTGTGTGAGAGAGAGAGAGAGAGAGAGAGAGAGAGAGAGAGAGAGAGAGAGAG
>JANHMN010000012.1:54086751-54166204 GCA_030674055.1 Rhabdomys pumilio
AGAGAGAGAGAGAGAGAGAGAGAGAGAGAGAGAGAGAGAGAGAGAGAATGTATATAATGTGTATGTGTTTGAGATGGGGTCTTACTATACAGTCCAGGCTAGTCTCAAACTCTAGATCCACCTATCTCAGCCTGTGCCACCACATCCAGTTAGACTTTTATCTCTCTGTAAAATCATGGCAAAATCCCAAACTTGTTATACAACTTCACACTTTAATAAACTCCCTATTCAGGGCACTGCTCAAACTATTCATCTGCTTCAAGAGCCAATCCATGTTCAAAGGTCTGTCCCAATTGCTTGGAGGATGGGGGAAATTTGCGTGTGCCAAATTGAGAACTTGGCAATCAGAGGGCAACTTGCAGTGGTCAGTTCTGTCTTTCTACCTGGTGAGAGACCCAGGGATCAAACTCAGAGCACCAGACTCAGTGAAAAGTGTCTTTACTCTCTGAGCCATCTTTCTGATCCTCTTGTATCCTATTTTAAGTTTCTACTTAACCAAGAGTACTTAACCTGGTCCATTACAGCTGTTCTTTCCACTGAGCCTCAACTCCAATAACACTAGACTATTTAACCAGATTAAATTTGTTTGTACAATTATGTATGTATATGCATATACATGTATGTTTGTATGTATGTTGCTACATGTGCACATGGTACATATGAATATGTGATATTCAGCACTACTGATTCATTTTATATTTAATATATTTTTATATAATAATTTGTATCCCAAATAAAAGCAGGAAAATATTCCTACAATCTTTTTTTTCTTTTTTCTTTTTAGCTAAATTGACAAATTGGTTACTCAACAAATAGATCATTTGCCTAATTGGCTTTAAGAAAGTTAATTTTTAAAAGTAAATTAGCCGGTTTTCTTACAATGCTTGCTTTATTTAAGAGCCAAGCACTATACTTGGCATATATGAATTTTTAATAAGCTTCTGTTGAATTAATGAACATCTGTAACCAATTTTCCCTTTTTAAAGAATACTTATTATATGATAAATAAATTCCCTGAGATAAGATCACACTAGTGAGAGTTTTAATCCTGAATTACTAAAATAACCTGATGGGGTAATGTGGCAATAAATAATTATAATTTGATGAAAATTTATGTCTGTTGAAGTCAAAAAAGATTGGCTATGTGATCTATGACTAAAATTACATTCTTCAAATACTTAGAATTTCAGTATTAAAATGATCAAACCTTTGTAATTTAGGGTCATGATGAGACAAGAGCTTAGTAGGGAAACATGACAGTAGAACCTGACCATGACTCAGATATTTCTTTTTAAATATATATTTCAATGATAATGTATATTATGTAATATGTATTACATGATCATCTCAGTAGATCCAGAAAGGGACTTCAATAAAATCCAACACTCCTTCATGATAAAAGCCCTGGAGAAACTAGGTTTCCAAGAACGTATGTCAACAAAATAAATGCTACATATAACAGGCCTGTATCCAACATCAATCTTAGTGGAAGAAATTAAAAAAAAATTCCACTAAAATAAGAAATAAGACAAGTATCTTGACTTTCTCTTCTCCTTTTTTATATAGTGCTTGAACTCTTAGCTAGAACATTAAGACAAGAACCTGAAATTAAAAGGAAATGAGATGGAAGAAGTCAAAGTATCCTTGTCTGCAGATGACATGATTCTGTTTCCATGGTGCAGAGGAGAGACTGAGTACTCGGTGGTGGAAGTAGATAAGGCGATGAAGCTGAATAAATAAATACAGAAATAATGGATGAGAAGGGAGTTCGGATAAAAGGAAAAGAAATAAACTAGAGATAACTCAAAGTTTTCAGCTTGAGCAACTACATCATGGAGTATCATTTGCTGAAAATGAAGAGTTCAGAGAAATAAAAATAGTATGGTACTGGAACAAAAACAGCCGTATAGATCAATGACAGAGAGTAGAAATCCTGGACATAAACCCTTGTAATTGTAACTACTTAATCTTTGACAAAGAGACAAAAATGCACACCTTAAAAAAGATAACCTTCTTCAACAAATGGTATTGAAAAAACTGATTATCTACATACATAAAAAGGAAAATAGAGCCCTTTCTCACATTGTTCACCAAAATAAATGCAAACTGACCTTAAAAAAAAAATTCCCTTGTATAACTATTAAGGGTGTGCCTTTCTGAGCTTCAAATTGTTCCATAAAATTTTTTTTATTTTATTTATTTACATTTCAGATATCCCCTTTCCCCATTTCCCCTTCCTAGAACCCTCTATCCCATCTCCCACTCCTCCTATTTGCTTTTATAGCATTTTAATTACATTCATGTATTAAGGTCAGTTCTAGGTTGAGGGTCTAGCAATACAATAGATGCAAATAGTCAAGGAACAAGCAAGACAATAAACACAAATAGTCAAAGAACAAGCAAGTCATTAAACCCAATTACATGAACATTCGTGTGATCACTGTTTCTAAGGGCTTATCAGGATGACCAAAATATGAGTCTACTTCCCTGTACTAACCCAAAGTGATTTTAATGTCTGAAGCCTAGTTCCTTATTCTAGCCTAAAATTTAGATTCCTGCCTGAAATTATTTCTTTGTTCTAGCCTAATGTCCAATTCCTGCCTGAAGCTTACTTCCTTGTCCTTGGCTCATGTCAGATTCTTGCCAAGCAGCCCTAATGGCCCTCTGCCTCTTCCCCTTTTTCATTTCATTAACAAGACTGAGCCTGTCTAAGGTTGTTCTGACAAGAATGCCTTCCTTACCCATCATGGAATATGTATCATCCAAAGTAATGCATTTCTGCCTTATGTTGATAAGGCTCTGTACAGAAACTTACCCACCCTTGACTTGCCAGCCTATTAATTTAATAACTCTGTCTGGGGGTCCATTTTCAGGTTCAAGTCATGTACTTTGGCTCTCAACATGTTGATATTGTTAAAGACAAGCTTTAAGATGATGGACAGGAATAAAAGTATTCCCATGACAAAAAGGGCTATCATGATCAAGCTATATATGCCACTCTTGAAGCTTGACCAAAATAGAAATACTGACCTCAGGTCATGGGTAATTTTATCTGCAGTAACTACCACATCAATGCTCAGCAGAACAGCATTCTTGAAGTTCATAAGCTTACTATGTAACATTAAAACATCTAGAGAGGTATTAGAATTATGCCAAATACACTGCAAATGTCTTTAAACTTATTGCTAGTATAACAGCCTTAATCACATTAATTGCTAGCATCACTGCTTCTGCAATTGCTGTGACACAAGAAGTTAAGACAGCTACTTTTGTTAATCATTTAGCAAAAAATGTTACTAATGTGTTGAATATACAAGAGGATTTAGATAGGCATTTGGAAGAATGGATTGATGCTCTTTATCCTACTCAAATTATTGGAAGGAGGTTCAGAATTTAAGGGTAAGGAGCCATCTTGAGTGTCATGCCAAATACCATTGGATACATGTTAGTTCTAAAATTTACAGTGGTAGTCATTATAATTAGGAAGAAGTTTAAAGACACTTCTATAAGATTTTCTACATCAGAGTTTTACAAAAACATCTTAGCCTACCTTTACGAACAATCTGCATCTCTAAAGTCTTTCTAAGGGTAGTGGTCATTGCTAACAATCTCTAAGTCTTTTCTGGGGGTAGTGACTGAATTGTAAATCTGCTCCAGCAGCTATGCTTGAAAAAGATCAATCACTGTTATTGTGAGTGCCAATGATAGTGTCCAGAGAGGGTTGAGAGCCCCCTTTTCATACAGCTCATAGATTATGAGGGTTGTGCCATGAGGACAGCAAGCACAGCGAAACTTTATAACAGCCCTCAGGGCACTGCCTTTTTCCACTGAGGTTGTGCTAGCCCACAGGCCGCATTTCAAGAGTTCTAAAGCTGTTTGCTGTTCCTCTTGCATGGATTTCGACAGGATTTAAGAACAAGAAGGCTGAACAAGATTTAAAAACAAGATGGGGAGAAGGGTTGGGAAATATGTCTACACAAAATGACATAGCCATTTCAAACATGATCTCACAGAAGTTGTGGTTGCCTCCACTGGGCCTGCACAAACCTGCACCTATTCACAAAACAAGCACTGACCTGGAAGGGATCAAGGACACTACCCTTACTGATGAACTACTGCCAACTGATGATTCTGACAGAGGATCAGTTTTTGTCTTTAGTTGTGCACCAAAGGAAGAGCCCATCAATCTTCAAGCCATACTCTCAATCTCCTGACCACATAGACAGTCTGATTAAGTTAGTGGGTCACTGTCCTGCCTGCAAGATGTGCTGAGGCAAAGATAGCTTGTGATAGTGGCCAATCAATGACTGACCTAACTTTAAGCTCAAGACATGAGAAGGAGTCCATGCCTAACACAGTCTGGATGGCCAAGATCTAGAAGTTGGATGGGTTGGAGTCCTAGGATAGAGTGAAACATGACTAACAACAAACAAGCAAACAAAAAACAAAAACAAAACTCAATGAAATGATTCCTAATGACATTCTGCTATACTCATAGATATACTCATCATCAGAGAAGCTTCCTCTAGTAGCTGATGGGAGCAGAGACAGAGACCCACAGCCAAACATAAGGCAGAACTCAGGAAACCCAACAGAAGAGGGGAAGGAAGGATTGTAGAAACCAGAGCCATCAGGGACACCATGAGAACACAACCTATATAATTAACTTTGTAGGACTCATAGTGGCTTACAGAGACTGAAGCAGTAATCATGGAATATGCATGGATCTAAGCTAGGCCGTCTGCATATATGTTATGGTTATGTAGCTTGGTGTTCTTATAGGACACTTAGTGGGAATTTAGCTGTCTTTGACTTTATTGCCTGCTTTTGGAACCCTTTTCCACCTACTGGGTTGCCTCATTCAGCTTGGTATGAGAGTTTAAGCTTAGTCTTATTGCATCATGTTATGTAATGTTCAGTTGATATCATAGGAGGCCTGCTCTTTTCTAAAGGGTTATGGAGGAGCAGTGGATCTGGCAGAGAGGAGAGGTGGGCTGTTAGAAGGAGGGGAGAGAGGGGAGGCTGTTATTGGGATTCATTGTATGAGAGAATAAGGAAAAAGAAATAATTAAAACAAAAATGTATACATGTGGGGATGAAGGCCTGTAAGAAAGAGGAGAGAGGATTACAGGGGTAGGGGCATAGAAGAGAGGGTTGAAGGCAAGACTAAGTATAGTTCATACATGCAAAGCATAGTATACACATGCTTGAAATTGTCTAAGAACAAATTTAATTTAAAAACAATTATGACTTGAGCTCCTGTAGAAATCTTGTGCATATTATAGGGCTGAAACAGTAAACATTATTCCCCAGTTCCCAGAAACCACTGTTCTCTGTTTCCAGGACTTCCTCCACATGCACATGAAAGATTCATAGTGCTTTTCCTTCCATGTCTCATGTATTTAACTTGACAAAACAACAACAACAAAAATCTTTCTGGTTTATTTATTTACAAATGACCGTGGGTTTTTTTGTTTGTTTGTTTACTTTTGGAAAGCTTAATAGTGTCCTATTAATCCTACGTTTTCCATTCATCCAGTAATGCACCTTACCATTAACTCCAAATTGGCTATGGTGAATGATTCTTTTGGATAGGTACCCAAGAGTGAAGTTGTGGGCCATGTGGCAGCCTTGCTCTTAGTTTTCAAGGAACCTCTGTACTGTTGTTGCTATTGTTTTGTTTTGTTTTGTTTTTTTGGAGGCAGAGGCAGAGTTTGGCTTTAAGCTTGTGGAACTGCCTTCACCTCAGCTTCCCTCCTGCTAGGACAGCAGGCTCACAGTGCTGCTCCTCACATGGTCTTCCACAAATCACTGCACCAATTTGGGGTGCTTCCTTTTCCAACAGTACCATTTTCTTTTTCACTTTCTCATTGGCGTCTTCATGTCCTTTCTTTTAGACATCAGCAGTCCTAATAGGTGTGAGATTACTTAACTTGTACTTCCCTGATCACAAGGACTTCTGAAAATTTTTCATATATCTTGACATAGATAACACTCAGGAAATTAGATTTCCTTGACTCAAACAAAATGAGTTAAATGAGAGGCGAAGAAGAAGAAACGGCATGTATAGAACACCCAGTTGAGAATTCTTGCTTCGGGGCTGGTGAGATGGCTCATTGGTTAAGAGCATTGAGTGCTCTTCTGGAGGTCCTGAGTTCAATTCCCAGCAACCACATGGTGGCTCACAACCATCCGTAATGACATCTGATGTCCTCCTATGGGGTGTCTGAAGACAGCTACAGTGTACTTACATATAATAAGTGTACATACATATAAAAAATAAATAAAAACTTCAAAAAATTGCTTTAAAAAAAGAATTCTTGCTTCGTCTTTATAGGCATAGAAATAAGGTTATACTTGACATATTGATGATCGTCTCACAGCATATATAAAAGAAGTTTGATACCTAGTAACATGGGCTGAAGCAACTTCGGATGAAAGATAGAGGGGGACAACAAGAAGAAATTAACGCCAAAACGTACAGAGGTTCTGAGTGGGTTCTAGAGTACAGCTGGAGGGAAGGTTTGTGTTTGTGTCCACATCTGCACTTCAGAGAAGCTGCCACATTTGGTGATAGGTTGCTGATCTGCTCATGAATGAGTGCGGCTGTTCACAGACCATGAGACGGTGTGAGGAAAACTGGAAATTGTGTTGGCGAACAGGGAAGCAGATACTTGAAAAGCACACTAGTCTCCAGCAAGGGAAAAGAAACGTTCATTTGAGATTGTGACCATTTTTCCCTCCAAATCACATTGGGAGATTGAAATACTATTGTTAGATTGTTCAGATCTCTTAAAGAAATATACAGGGCCAAGGCAATTGATACTGATCTAGTTTGTGTCTCTCTTACTGGGATGGACCACTCTGGTGAAAGGCAACTAGGGGAGGAAAGGTTTATTTAGTTTGCAGTTTATAGTCCGTTATTTAAGGAGGTTGAGTCAGAAACCACGGAACAATGTTGCTTCCCGGAATGTTTTTCCTGGCTTGCTCAGATTGCTTTCTTACGCAACTCAGGACAACCTGCCCTGGGAGGCACTATCCACGGTGGGCTGGTCCCTCCCACTTGTATCAGTAGTTAAGAACATATTTCACAGATATCTCCACAGGCCAATCTCATGGAGGGAATTTTTCAGTTAAGGCTCCCTTTTCTCATAGTTTGTGTCAAGTTCACAAAAACTCACCAGGGAAGTTGACCCACTATCTACTTTCATAAACAAACATATTGCTAGTCAACCATACATTTTTCTTACTTGTTGATTCCCCCATGTTAAATGTTGTTAACTTGTTGATGACTCATGTTAAAATCAAAATAGAAGACACAGTTTAACGAGCATCCGGGACTCACTTCATGATATTTTTGGCTCCAAAGAGTGTGACTAGCCTCACCTCTATGCTTCTGCCATCCACAGCACAGTTTGCCTCATATGCTCAGGCCAGATCGACTCCTCACCTGATGCTGTCCTTGGTGGTCATTCCAGAGTACTGACATATCCATATATTGGGTTCTCCAAGGCAAATGAAGTTTTACCTTCACTGATGTCCTTTCCTCTTCCAGGACTGTGATGCTGGTATACGGTGCCAATCATTCGCTTCTCTCCATGACCCTCCCATATTGGAGATTCCATGTTGCTCAAAACCAGTATCATGTGAAAGACTCTTAGCCATCACCAAGTTTGGTCGCTAATTTGAGATGCCTTGAGTGGCCTTGAGCCACTCTGGACCACAGCTTCTGTGTGGTGGCTGTGAGTAAATACTTTCCAGATTTTGCCTCAATGATGCTGGTCTCTTTTTAATTGCAGCTGGGTTTTCATACCCAGCTAACCAGCATTTATTGTCTTAGTAAATCAAAGGTTTGATTTTAGTGGTCCTAATATCTTGTTAGTCACAGATGATTGCTCAGTTTTAGATGACCAGAAACTACAGATTCTTAAATCAAGTTATCACACAAAGAGCTCCTGATAGAGGTTTTGAGGGACTTTCAGACTTCTTTCTAAAATTCATGTCAACCCTTCGTTGTCTGGTTTGTTTTCAACCTTGTTTAACTTCCAAGCTTCCACAGAATGGTCTGTTCGGCTTGGAACACTAACTGCTTTTCCAGCCCAAAGTTTCAAGTTCCTTCTACAAAACTGTCCCTGAAACCAACTTGGTCAAACCTGGCCCATTTTCCAACACTAACTTCTGTCTTGGTTTGTTTTCTATTGCTGTGATAAACACCACAAACAAAAGCAATCTGGGATGAAAGGGTTTGCTTGGCTTATGTATCCTGACTACAGTACACCATAGAGGAATGTCAGGGCAAGAAGTCAAGCAGGAGCAGAGGCAGGAACCATGGAGGAAAGATGTTCACTGGCTTGCTTTCTTTTCTTCTACTTCCTGGCAGGAGTATGGTGGCACTGCCCACGGCAGACTGGGCCCTTTCAATCAGTGGTCAGGAAAAGTTTCCACATACATGGCCACAAGCCAGTCTGTTGGTGGTAATTCCTCAGTTGAGGTTTCTATCCAAGCACTTTAGTTTCTGACAGGTTGACAAAAACTACCCAGAACACTTTACCAAAATTTGTTATGCTTTGAATATAAAATATCCCCCACAGGTCCATGTACTGAATGCTTTGTTTCTCTCTTGGGAGGTGTGAGAAAATTCTGAATGGGTAGACTCGCTGGAGGATATAAGTCCTTGCCCCTTTCTGTCTGATATGAGGTGAAGGGCCTTTTCCACCACAGGTTTCTGCCATCAGAATGTTCTGCCTGAGTGTGCAAGGCCAAGCCACCATATGCAGAATCCCTTGACACCAAAGCAAGCACCATATTAAAACCAATGCTGGTAATACTCAGAATGCATCATTTTAAAAACTTAAGTTTGGATGACTATGACATGTTCTGTGTACAAAGCCTGCCTTTTTATGTGAGTTAGATATGAAAGACATGTCTTGAACTGTTTTATGAGAACTGAATGTTAAAGTATATATGCTAGGGTCTTAGCCATGACTTTGACTTTATATTACTTTTTCTAAGGGGCACACCTATGACCTCATACTTCATTATAGTGAATTTGCATAGCCCCTCCCCCAAAAATGAGATATGGGATTGGTATGTACTACCAAATGGAACTCTTATGTAACTAAAGAAGCCCTTAAGCATATTAATGGTGAAAACAACACTCCCATTTTGTTAGTATCTTGGCTACAGTGTACCTCCTCAAAACTGAACACTCCAAACCATACAGTGTGCAACATTATTTAAATCTCCTGCACAGAAACCAAGCTATGGCTCTATGGGTATTTCTGTAAACTCTATTTTGTGACTCTTCTCTTGTCAAAGCCCAACTTTGATATAGGTAACTGTCTAGAAGGGATAAATTTTGAAGACTATGTCCAAAACAGCAAAATTAAAGCAGCCGAGAGTCATTATCACTCAATTCTGGTGATTCTAGGCACACTCCCAAACCATTTGTGCTTGTAACAAACATGGCACCAGCTCCTATGCTTAGAACTACTCTACAGCGACACTGCAGCATGAGTGTGGATCCCACATGCCTTACTTCTTTGATTACCGTTGTCATTGTAAAACCTGTCATCGAATGTCCAGTTCTGGGGTATTATGTATGCTCTATATTGTTTCTCTTTATAATAGAGCAGAGGGAAAATATATGGATTTTTTTTTTTTTTTTTAGGTAACAATGAAAACATTTGTATTTCATTTGATAGGACTCTCTTGGGCTTGGGGCACAGCTAAGCCATGAGACTTACTTAGCATGCATGAGGCCACGTTTATCCCCTGCATTGCACTAAATGAACGAGTTACTGAACTAAAATCTATATCCTCTTATCCTGTCATAAATCAGTGAAATCAAACTAGTTTGGGAATCGTGTGTGCTATTTAAATTGACTTCCTGAATTACAGAATTGGCTTCTGAAAACAATCGCAGCCTGACATCTATACCTTATGATAGCAACCTCTTACTTAGTTAGTATCAGTACATTCTGACGCTCTCACATTAAGTTTTAATCCAGCAACACTTTCATCTTCAACAAGCTGCTTGGCCTCTAAGTTGGAACTGGGCCCAGTAAAATGTGATACTCAGCTCAATTAAGTGCGGCCCAGAGAGGATGAAAGTGCAGGTGCCAGGGGCCCCCTTGTGGCTGGTAAGTAGAGTAACCATAGGCACATACTGAATTTAATTGCCATAAATTTATTCTTATATTTCTTGCTGTTGATTCAGTTAAAAGACCATTTCAAGAAATCTCTGTTGAGTACTGAAGACAGAAAGATAAATGGGATACGGTCCAAGCCTTAGAGGAGTTAAGAGGTAAAAAATGACTAAATTTCAACTTTCTTGCTAAGTACTACAGAGTGACATTAATTCTGGGAACCAAATTTGAATCCTTCGAAAGTATATATGTACCTATAAATGAACTCCCCTGCCCTAAGGATATCATTTGTTTGTGCATTTCATAGCAGCTATTATCTAGAAACTTCTGACAAGTATTATGATTTTTTTTACACACAAGTGTAGTAGTTAATGTATTTACACACTAGACGATATATTATTTCTAAATTTCTAAGCTATCACAAATCCATATGCTCTCATTACCCAATCAGTATTTAAGTCTCTATTAATTCTTGCCAGTACAGTATCCAAATAGTGAAATGAAGGCAAGAGTCATTCTTATCTGCTATCTTATGATTAATGAGTATAGAACCTGAATTATTGTACTTAACAGTTTCATTCAATGCCTGTTCAACGGACTCTGCTCAATAGTAGTAAACATGCAGGATTTTATAAAGTCAAATTAACACAAGCTAGGGTTCTGCAAGGGTTAGACATGTGCAGGTATATGTATGTCTCTCTCTCTCTCTCTCTCTCTCACACACACACACACACACACACACACACACACAGGATCAATTCCAACACCAGCTATTGAGCAGCTGTCACGGTTCTCTTGTGTTGGGTGGAACCTTCTATCAAGTTATGTAAAGTCCTATATCCAGTTACCAGCCAGTCCCTGGCTTGGCACTCCTTAACCAAATGATACACTTAATGCCTAAAGTGATTGTATAAATGATTTAGTTGGGTCTTCATTCCTCACTATAAGAGGATACAGTGATGACTATACCGACCCAATGCAGGCACGAACAAGTGTATTACATTTCCAACACTGAGTGTGAAAGGGTGGAAAGGTTTCAGTGTATTCCCACTTTACATAAATCAATGAGCCAAAAATGTTCACAAAGTTGATTTATTTACAAATACCAGTGATTCTAGATTCCATCTACAAGACATTTATAAGATGCCAAAGAGAAAGGTGGTAGGGGAGTCTTAGCATTGTTTTAAATCTAGGCTGTTATGGGCCCCAGAGGTGGCACACACCTGTCATCCCAGAACTTGGGAGGTAGAGGTAGGAGGATCAGGTATTCAAGGCTTACCTAGGCTACATAGCAAGTATGGGGAAAGCCTGGACTACATGTGACCTGTCTCAAAACAAACCGAGAAAAAGAAAACAACCAACCAACCAACCAACCAACCAACCAAACAAAAAAAGCCATTAAAAGCAAAAAACCTTCAAAAACCAAATCTATGCTGTTACCTTAAATTTCTACAAAGCATTTTCAACTTGGCTATTTTTCTCATTGTTAAGGAATTCCCAAATGTCACTTTTTAAATCCTTTGGAATATTAAAATAGTATCTTTATAAGCCTTTTCAATTTGTTTCTATGTACAGAATTTTGAAGAACTACCCCTTATTTTCTGTGTAGCATGTAAGACTATTTTTTTCATAATTGGTAACAAAATGAAAATTCTATCAATATTTTAGAACAGTATGAAACTGAAAATATTACTTTGGGCAAGATTTTGTGTGTACATATCTCAAGACTCAAATATATAGTTAAGTAAATGACTCAATGAGACTTAAACTCATGACATTAAGTGTAGACAATGAATCCTTTTCTCAACTGTACCTATTAGGACTTTATCATAATTCCTGTAGTGCTCACTCAGCTCATCCATTGCCTTACCCGTCGTTTCAGAAATGAGAATCATAAATGAATTTGTTCCCTCCCCTCCAGATGTACTAACATCCCTGTACTCCCAACTCTCTCGGGATCATGCTCAAGGCCAGTGTGGGCTATACAAGTTTGAGGCCAGCTGACCTATACAGGGACAGCCTATCTGAAAAATCCAAAAAGAAATCAATGACAAGGAATTTAAATCATGGGACTGTCAGAACATTTAAAAACTCAAGCTGAACTCCAAAGGGAAGGTAGGAATAATACGATGACTTAAAGGGCTTCCTAGATGTTAAAATTTTGATAGGTACTAAGGGATGGAAAAATTTAATAGGTTGAAGGATTCTACAGACTGGAGAAATACATGCTAGATTTAGAGGGGCCTAGCTAGTATGCTGAGTTTGAATTTCATCCAGTATTGAAACATTTCAAGTAGGGGAATAAATGGTCAGACTTGAATTTCATAAGGCCCCATAGGCAGGAAAACAGTGAGGAAGATAGTGGAGGCACAGAGGAGTCACTGCAATCACTTGGGCTTAGGAGGGCCAAAAAGGAGAATACAAGTTTATAGCTGGTCCTCACAGTGGTCCTCAATCAGCTGCAGTAACACAAAACTAAGGGTGTTTCAGAAGTAAGTGTCCCTTCCCTCCGACCTTCAGAAATAGCATTAATATTCATCTTGAGTCATTTGTATCTGAGAGACCCCGTGAATAAGGAATGAAACATGGGTAGTTATTAGAGAAGAATCTTACTATTTAAAGTACGGTCATTTAAAGGTATTTGTGAACTATCCAAAGAAATAGACCCACTGGTGGGCACATGGGCAGTGAGGCTAGAATTAAGTCTGGCTGTTGAGAACGTTCAGCATGTATCAATCTGTTGATATTTGAAGCATGATCAGACTCACCTCCTGGGACTCAGCCAGGAAAAACATTCTGTTAACCAGAGGACTCAGCAGAAAGTCCAACAAAACATTACTTAAAAGTTACATAACAGCAAAAGGTATTCCACAAAAAAAAAAAACAGCAAGGACTTCCAACGGCAGGAAGCAGTGTGAGGAGGGGATGCAAAGTTCCAAGTGGAAAGATGGCCAACATAATCACTCTGTGTCAAAGGTCACATCAACAGACAAGAGTCCATTAGATCTGGTAATCCTGATTGATGTCAGAGTAAAGCTAATTGGTAGAGATTATTTCCCATTAAAGTTCTTTCTTGACCTCAATATATGGGGATGCGATTTAGAGATTCTGCTTTCAGAGTTCGGATGAGTAGAGAATGTGGTGTGCAGCCAGCTTGCAAATGTTCTGTCTTCTACTAGATGGTAATTTCGTTGAAGCATAAAGAAGGCACATACAGATAAAATAAGACCCAGTCCTAACCCTCAGAGTTTGTAACAAATAAGAAATAAGACAACCTAGAGTACAAAGATGGAGCATCACAGTTATCAAATGTGAGGATTCAAAAGAAGAACAAACCATTTGGAGACAACCCAGAAAGGCGTCTCAGACGTTAGCACAAAGAATCACACATATAAATACTGGATTATAGTAACTGCTGGCATTTATCTCTCAACATTTCTAGGCAATCAGTAATAAACAGAGTCTCATTTATTCCAAAATAAAAAAAATTGAAACTCATTCATGAGATATTTATTAAAATAACACATTTAGGGAAAAATCAATACAATGTATACATCATTACTGAAAACTGTATACCATCATACAAAAAAGGACTTTATTTTGGGAAATCAATTTCTAATTATGGCAAGTTTTACTTTCAGAAATAAATCCACAGACCACCACATTCTAATTCACCCTTAAAGACTGGCATGCTGAGCAAGGAATGTTCTTATTCTTTGTAGGAGTTCCTTCTTTACACTGTCAGGTACCAGGGCTGAAACATAAAAATTAAATATCAGTTTAAGAAGACTCTGAGGATCACATGTGAATTTGACTTTATGTTTTATTAAAGACTACTAATACTGGGATTTCACAGAACTCTCATGGTTGAATTAAAAAATTAAAAGATAAAAATATCAGACTTAACATCTAATACCTAAACACATAGCCCATCAAGCCTGGGGAAACTCTTTAAATGGGATATATACAAGTCCATTTGAAAATGCAAAGGCACACTGACAAATCTACTACTTAGACCAGACTAATGAGTCACCTTGGGATAGTCTGACTGCAAACGCATCAACAGAGCCAGAGAGAATTTTTGTTTTTAAAGATTTATTTATTTTATGTATACGACTACACTGGTGCTCTCGTCAGACATATCAGAAGAGGGCATCGGATCCCATGACAGATGGTTGTGAGCTACCATGTGGTTGCTGGGAATTCAACTCAGCACCTCTAGAAGAGCAGTCAGTGCTCTTACCCTCTAAGCCATCTATCTCTCCAGCCCAGGGGGAAAAAGAACTTTTATTGTATTGGGGGTGGGGGGCAGGGGATTAAGGGTCATACCTAGCCTTCTTGAGGTGGTAGCTAAATGAATCTATGTATGTATACAAAAACTCATGAAACTTTTCTTTAAATCAGAAGCTATTAATCTGAGGTAGGGAGGGGCACATGGGAAGGTTAAGAGGGAAGAATGGCAAAGGCAGAAGTGTAGTAATTATAATTTCAAAAACCAGTCAATTTTACTGGATACCAATGGGCAAGGTACAAGACAAGAACATATCTAAGATGAAAATGTTCAAAGAGAAACAGGATGTCTAAACAATGTTAACAAATTAAAAACAGAAAAAGAAATCAAAGAAAACTAGCTTAACGTATAAACTCATATGAACAAATATTTTTCCAGAGCCGTAGTTGAAAAGAATTTTTTTTTTTCAGTTGTAAACAAGCTTTAAGAAAAAGGACCATGGGGTTTATAATTCCTTCTCAACAGGAACTCATATGTTGTTGTAATCTTCACACATTTATTTTATATTCAAATGATTTTGACTGTGGCAATGTATAAAGACATCATATAATTCATCTAATTTAGATGCTTTAACTTCTAAGTCTTAAATATGTATCACCGTGAATTACCGAATTCTTAATTAGACAACCAAGAAGACAGACTTTCATTTATTTTTAATAAGGAAAGAGATAGTAGGATAATGACTCAGGACTGGAATAAATGTTGAATTATTAATATTTAGGTGGAATCAGGCCATATTTAGTAAAGTTGATAAATGCTAGCTTTAGGTAGCGTGTATGGAAGATCTCATGTTAAAACTGATCTGCCTTACCAATCACAGACCTAAGACGCACACTGTAAGTGCTGGCGTAACCTGTCACCTCACGTGTTACTCAGGAATGGACACCAGTCCACCGGCCACTGTGCTCTTCAACTTCCCCCACAGGGACAACTCCAGAACTTTGGAAAGAATTTTTTTCCCTATAAACAGCCTGTTTCCTGACAATTTGTGCTCCTTACCTCTGCCTTTTGGAGTGATTTCAGCCACCAAGTCATCAACAGTAACGTGTTCTAGTCCTTTTTCTTTAATTACCTCTTATGCAAAAGCAAAAAACAAATCATATCATTTAAAATCATTATCTGTAAGAAAGATTTTCATAGAGGAAGGGTTAAAATCATGTTTTTAGAGTATAGATTGGTCTTTAAATAAAAAGAGGAAACTTTTTTTTTAATGAAAATTATAGCCTCATGAACGTATTAATCTCCAGATTATAGACAGTCTGTTTATACTTCAGCTAAATAACTTAAGCAAATAAAGAGCTGTAATATTAGGGTAAATGAGAACTGGATAGTGCCAAATCCATCTTTTATAAAAAGCTGGACCCAAACAGAGTTTACTGTAATCACATTACCCTTAAATGTATCAAGGAAACAAAAGGTATTATTTGAATCTACTTTATGATTTTATAGCCAAATAGGGTGTGAAGCTACTGTGCTCGTTTTTCTAGCCTGGACCAAAGGAGATAACGAGGGAATACAATCAACACGTCTGGAACCCTGCTAGCTTTACAACGTAAACAGCTACAAAACGCCCTTTAATTGGACATTTTCTACAATAAGTTTATTTCCCTGACTACATTGCTACATATGACAGTTACATCTAGCAACCACCAAATCCTCACTGTATTTCGGGAAATTATATCAGGATTACTAAGGTTACTTGAAAAAACAAAGGAATACACATTGTGATCTTAGAGAATCTTGAGAACTCATGCTTCACTTTTGCAAAATACATGAAAAATTCCTAAAAGTTCAGGAGTTAAGTCGAAGGATATCACTGAGAAGAAAACTCTCACTCAGAGTACCCATTTGCTTAAAATGGCGCTTGAGTACTTACACTGTAGGATATCAACTATGCTTTCTTATAACGGCTCCCAAACCAACCCAGTGCAGAGCAACAGAAGCAGCTTATCTACGTGAAAGTGATTACCTTTACAGTGTGCCTTCAACTGATCCTTCCAGCCGCACTCAATTAATTTAGCTCGCAGCAACTCTTTGAGGCTGTTTTAAAAGGAAATGTTTTCAAATTAATCGAGGCAAGGTACTTTAGATAGCACTGTCTGAAGCAATGTACTAGTACAAACGGTTCAACTAAAACCTCCCAGCTTTCTGTCCCCACACTCTAATTATGGTCTGATCCTGAGTCATTCATTACTTAGTTTTCTGATGTTACAAAAGTCACATTTCGTCCTCACTTATCTTCAGGTTCCAAATGCATTCACTAACTCCAGTCTTCTGCTGCCCCGTTTCCATACTGCAGCAACGACATGGCCACTGTCATTTATCAGCAGGACTTTCTTTGTTCTTAGTGCTGAAAATGCTACCAATGAGTGACACCAAGAAAATATTCTGCTACCCCTTTGCCCTAGCTATTTGTGTAAACTCAAAATCCTTAACTGAAATTACTTCTCAGCTTAAGTGTGCCACACCCTAAACAAAACAGCTTTGTTCTCCTTGCAAATCTCTCCTCTCTCTCTCTCTCTCTTTCAGAAATCATTATGTAGTATGGTTTCCTTGACACCTATTAGGTCTTTCAATCTCAAGAGTCAAAAACCTACTTTATATTCTTTCCTACTCTCTCTTTTTCAAAATGACTGTCTCATTCTTCTGGTTTGTTGGGTCAGAACTTGGGAATATCCTTCCCCTTGCTACATTTCCAATGTATGAGTACATCTTTCAATTTCAGTTTTAAAAATGCTTACCTAGAATTCAAATGTTTCTCTGCCCAAGAGTAACCTAGTTCCACTGCCTTTCCTTGTCTGAACTTAGACCTAACTTAAGACATCCTCTCCCTGACTCTTCCCTCGAGCATAACATTCTCTTCAAAATCTTCCAGTGCCTTCCCAATTTATCCAGGATAAGTTCTAAGACAAACTCTGCCTTCTCCTCAGCTATCATGACTCTATCTCCTCTCCCTTTACCTATTTTTCTCCTTAGATAGCACATTCAGGCAAGTTCATGTTAAAACTGTGGCTACTGGAGTCCCCATTTCATCATACTCCTCTATTGTCTTTTCAGATACTGTATTTTCTGCCTAAAACATCACCCTCCCTGCCTTTTCTCTGGCACTCTGAATCACCATATGACACATTAGACAGTTATAACGTGTTTCCTGCCATTAAAATATAAGTTCCATGAATTAAGATTTTACTATATGTATCCTGGGTAACTAACAGAGAATGGCACATGATAGGCACTGCACGAAGAAGACAGAAAACCGCAATTCTCTAAGCATATACTATCAACACTATTTGCACACACCCCAGCACAGAATCTGGCATCTCTTTCTTTACATAGACGACTGTTTCTACTTTCCATTTTGAAAAAAATATACAAGTATGCTCTCCTTTCCGTTTTTGTTTTTTTTTATACCTTCACTTCATCTAATTTTTCTACCATCTATCTTTATCCATTCAAATCTACAGTCACACTGATAGCATAGTATCTCTACATGTGTAACCTAGTCACCTCCTTTCCAAACATCCTAATTCCCATTATCCAAAGATAAAGATAGGCACATACACTTTTGCAAATAAGGAACTCAGTTTTCTGCTCTGTAGCAGGAAAACAAGCAAACACTATTGTGTCATTCTTCCTGTATAAATCTGGACAAGGTTCTTGTAATGTGAAATATGACCTGGGCAAGGCTGAGCATAACTTGCCTATTACCTAAGCAAGATGGTAATCAAGTGAGGCTCTTTGCTGAGATAGGTACTCTGAGCTGGTAGAATGTAAATTTGGAACTGCTAATCTCTGCCACCTGTGGGTAGGGCCTGTTTGAGAATAAAGACAACAAAGACGAAAGCAGAGCTGAGAGAAGAAAAGATACATCTTGCAACAATATCTAAGTGCCTGGACTCAATGATGTAAACAGCATCTTCAGATCTTCAATATTTTAATTAATTGGGCTTAAGTAGTTCCATAGGTCAATAGTTCTGAAACTCCGTATGTTTTTAATGGACAGAATTCTTACACAACAGTCCATACTCCTGTATACTGCTCTAGCCACAAGCTTTCACACTTTCCCTAGACTGTGAATTCCTGAGCACTTATCAGGTAAGTAAAGCTCTGGATGCAAATCCAGCTGCCTAGACCATCCTTTCCCTTTTTGACCTGAGAACTGCTCATTCTTCTTCCACCCTAGGTGAAATTCTTTTATTATTGAAATTTACCTAAACACCTCCAGGTAAAATGGATTCCTCTGTCCCTGACCTTCCTTTTGTATATTTGATTATCCAGCTCTGGGAGCCTTTCTGTGTTTGTTTCTCAGTCCTTTATTTAAACATTTGCTCCTTAAGTTTTTGAGCATAGCATTATACAGTGGGAATACAAAGGTATTTCTGTCATGGAGTGTGGATCACACTGAAGACCATAAGACCATAAATAGGTGGTGGATACAAGAGCTGGATTTGAAGACACAGAAAATAGTAACAGCACACGCTGCTCCAGAGTTAAGAGCCTGAGGTAATTAAACGCAGTTCTATATTAAAACCTGGGTAATATTCTCCAGCTGTAGATATTTGCGTCTATGCTGTCTCTTCTCCACTTTGTTAAAAATGCTTTTTAGCAGTGTCATTGATTGCTTATCTTTGTATATAACTCTTCCAAATCTTGTAATGCTGATTCAAACTACTATAGATGCTAAGAATAGAAACTCTGATAACCTTTACTTTTCTGTAATTCTTTCCAGATATGTTTTGGGCCTTAACACTTGAAATTCCTCCAATATAATTATTAAAGATGGTAAAACCTAATTTATTGATACAATTTAATACTCACCGTTCTCTTTCTCCGGTTTCTATTAACTTTTGGTTAATCGCTGCTCTCATCTGCGCATCTTTGTTCATCTTGCTAACCTGGACATCAACATGCATTTTGAGATACATCATATTTAGAAAAGTGTTTCCTTCTAAGTCCTCTCTAGACAATCATCCTAACACATTGAACATTATAATAAGGAAAGGATGATAATTTCAAGTACCTTACATGGTATTATTATTCTTAGTATTATTTCCTATATCCCAATTCCCTTCCCTTCATAAGCTCTTTATTTTATTTTAGAATAACTACTATTATAAAACCATTAAGCACTTATGTACCTAAACTGAGCATACTTAACCCCCAAATTTGCTCTAATGACACAGTTCCATTTTACAGATGAGAACACTGAGGCACAGAGACAGAATGTAAAGTCAGGTATTTGGACACCAGGAGCCCCACCTTATTTAATTGTACAATACTACGTGACTACTGTTCATTTCTGCATCTTAACTGCATCCAATTTTTGGGAAAACCATATAGTATGCACACTAATAAAAGATACCATTATGAAAAGTGAAGTAAGACTATGTGCTTTACTCTTCAATAGAATTTACGGAGAATTACAACTACTACCCTAGCTGTGGGTTTCTTTGCCCACAAATATACTTATTACTAAAGGGTAAGTAAGAAAACAAATTTCAAACTAGTCTTTGAGAAATTCTGCATTTTCAATAAAAACAGCCAATGTAAGAAAAAAAAAAAAAAGCAAGGTTAACTTTTGATCGCATTTTTGCCATTTAAAAGTTTAAGATAAAATCAAGTTTAAGTTAATGTTTTCCTACTTAATGGCACTAACTTAAGTCTACTCTTGAAATTTCCTGTCTTGTCTGTATGAAAACTTGAGATTACAAAGAATTTTCAAGAGTTGGACTGCGCAAGAAGCAGGTGAACGGGGTGGTTAACAACTAGGCAACGCTTTACTTCTGTAGTTGGGCTTAACATTTCCAAAATAACTGCAAAAGTTTAGACAGTGCCATACCCAGAACAGCAAAACTTCGTCTCGCCTTGGCCCCTAAAATCACGGATAGTGACCTTGGGCAAGTCACTTAATTCCTAAAGGCCTCAGTTTTCTCACTGGTAAAACACGGGCGCTAGGGAATCCCTCCCAGTTCTGACATTCTTTGGGAAAATGAACCCAGGCGGAGACAGCTGGAGAGGCGGGAGGGGAGGAGCCAGAAAACAAAGCGAGGACTGGCTCCAGGCCAACTCCAGCAGCACGCCCTGTCGGAGAGCCCTACAGGCCCGCGAGTGCGGGTCGGGGAAGCTAACGAAAGACAGCACATCGAAAGGAGCCTGGGCTGGGCCCGGGTCCCGGCCCTGAGGACCACGGGCATAGCTCACCACCATCACCGCGGGCGAGGGCCGTCCCTTCCCAGCGACGAAATGACCCTTGCGCTGACGACCGTTACCTACCACACTCTTCGGCTGCCCGGACTTAGACCCTCAGTAGCTCGGGCACCTAAGCACACAGAAAGCTAGACCACGCATTTCCGGGGCGGGATCTGGCCACCCTGCCTATAATGTGAGAATTCAACTAGCGCGGGCCGCCTTCTGGTCGCTCAGCCCTCTGGGTAGGGAAGTCCAGAGTCGGCTAACTGGTATGAGTTTGAGTGTCAGAAAACTACATTTCCCAGTATGCAACAGAATCAGCTTTCTCATGGACACTACATTTCCCAGAAGCGAAGTGGCGCCGCAGAGTCCTCTGGGATGGGAACCACGCTGCTTCCCAGCCCCAGTTCTAGGAGTGAAGCGCGGACCTTTCAACAAGAGCTTTATTGATTCTCTTGCTGGGATCCGGGAACGCGATGGAGGCGGCCAATTGCTCCCTGCGGGTGAAAAGACCCCTGCTGGATCCCCGTTTCGAGGGCTACAAGCTGTCTCTCGAGCCGCTGCCCTGCTACCAGCTGGAGCTTGATGCAGGTGGGATCGGCGGCACCCTCTCGCACCCGGTTCCTTCTCGTTTAGGCTGCCATTGGCGGGACCCTCTGTCACTCCGGCTAGCCAGCCACGTCCTGCCGGTCTGCACCTAGAGCGGCCGTCCACGCGGGGACCTGAGGACGCCCCCCGGGTCCTTTACCTCCGCGCCTTAGTCGCGGGACTGTTGGCTGGCCTAGGGGTCCACAGCCCAGGCTCAGATGTTCTCCCCTCATACATCCCTGACCCCGGCTCTGAAGGTTCAGGTTGTCCTTCCTTCCCAAACCACCTTTTGTAAACGTGTTCGCTGAGAAGCCACACCTCCTTGGAAAATCCCCAACTCCCTTTTTTTCTAATGACGCAGAATCATTTCTTGGGAGAGTAATTTTTCCACATTCAGTTTGCAGTTCCAAGTACTCAGGTTCTGAACAACGCTACAGTTTACTGAGGGAAAGTGATTGAGTGCGCTTGCTATTGCTTACTGTTACTACTTATTTATTTGTAACTTCCTAGAGGCTATTCTTCTTTTTACAAAGTTAGGAATTGTAGTTTTATTAGGGAAAGCGTCCAGGGATTTGTTTTTTTAAATACATGCCGCTGCAGATTCTGATTTTGATACACGTTTTCCATGGGTTGCATTTCGAGAAATAGTGATCTAGAGGTGTTAGGCGACGTTTGAGTATTAAGCGTTACCTATGTATCTATCTATGTATCTTCTATAGATACAAGGGAGTCCATCCTTGACTGTTTTGGCACTTTCTTTGTAATCCAGGCTGGCCTGGAACACACAGATATCCAGCTGCCTCTGTGCTGGGATTAAAGTCATAAACAGCCCAACAAAAGCTTGTTTTTTAAAATTTGTCTCTTCGGTGTAAAAGTAATTGTTGTGGGCCTGTTTTGTGTTGCATCACAATAATTAGGTGATTGGTACAGTCATGAGTGCCTAACAAATCATAATCCATTCACTAATAAACATCTAATTACAGTATGGGCAAGTAGTGATAGGAGCGTGAGCAAATGAAATGGGCAAACTGAGTATGCCTTCTCAACTTGTCTGGAGACCTGGGAAAGCTTCCCGGAGGAATTGATGACTGAGTCTAGTTGTGAAGGATAGGCAGGTTGTTGTTGGCTGGTTTAAGAGGAGAAGGGCTTCCTTCTTTATCTTGGGTTGAAGACTCCTAAATTCGGGAAACCCTTACTCAAGTCTCGGGAAGTCTCGAACACCCACAAACTCCAAGACACCGTACCTGGATGCAATCAGCAGAGGTTTATTAGGGAAGAGAGCTGGCAGCCAGCGTTTAAACTGCACACTCGTGCACGGGTACAGTTTGACCCCCGCTTGGTGGGCTCAGGAACTTTTTATAGTAAGGGGTAGGGAAAGGAAGGAATTTTCGCGCGGTTACACATGATTGGTTGTATTTTTACGCGGTTACACATGATTGGTTGTTTTATAAATTTTGAACTCAGCAAGCTGTAACACTGGAAAAGACCTCAAGGGTGGGGAGGGGTAACCAAGATCAGTGGAAAGTTAGTTAGTTCTTGGAACCACCCAGATGACTTGCATCTTTCTTTGTCAGGAATGTGTCTTCCTGCTATTTTTCACTCTACAGGGTGTTTTCATTGCTTTTGTTTATGCCAGTAAATGATATACTACCATGTTCATTTAGCCAAGTCATTGGAAACAAAATATGAAGAAAACCTAATGGCTCAAACCAGAAGGGACTCAGAAATGTACAGGTCATCAGGTCCCCTTTATTGCTCATTTGTGTGTCTTTGCTCAGTTATGGGCTGGTAGAGGCAGTTCTTGATTCAACCATCTAGAGCATTTGCCAGATTATCTTTGACTTGAGTCTTCCGTATGGCTGGTCCTCCTTCAACAGGCTAGCACAAGCTGGTTGCAGGAAGTTAAGTCACAGTGAACATGCTGTTTCAGTGGCTTTCTACAACTTTCCACTTGTTCTATTGGGCAAAGCAAATAAAGTAATCAAGTCAAGAGTTGCTGTTGGAAGGCCCTAGCAGAGGGTGTAGATCCAGAGTGCTAAAAGTTGGGACAGCGAAAGTCTAGGAAGTTATTGATTACTCCCCGTTAATGTGAAATTAAGGTACTAAACAGGTATAATTCCCAAGTTTCCTTGTGCCCTGGCGTAACCCCCTCTCTGCTCATACTCACAGTCAGGAATGGAGAATGCTTATTCTCAGCTCAGCTCAATTCTCTTTATTTAGTACCATCCCATTAAATGATGCTGCCCCCATTAAGGTCTAGATAATCTCTCATAGGCTTGCTTAGAGGCTTATCTACTGCATGATTCAGAATCCTATGAAGTTGACAACCAAGATTAGAGCTGTTCATTTTTCTGCAAATTTCATTTTCTTTACAGCTGAATAAAATTCATTTCATTTATATGTGTGTGTGTGTGTGTGTGTGTGTGTGTGTGTGTATAGCTTTCTTTTATTCATTGATCTATTGATGAACATCTAGATTGATTCTGTTTCCTAACTTGTGTGAACAGAGCAGCAGTGAATGTGAATGTGCAGGAATCTCAGTGGTAGGAGAGAGAATCCTTTGAGTGTATGCTCAAACGTACAGTTGCTGGGTCATAAGCTTTGGAGAAACCTCCATATTGATCTCCGTAATGACTGCCTGGTTCACTAGCTGTAAAAAGGGATCATTGGTATATGTTGTCCTCTCCTTTCTTCTGGATGACACTGAGTCTCAAAGTAGGTTTAAGTTGCTTTTTTCCAGATTGCTATGGTTGTGAAACACTTTGAACCTGTGCAGTGATGTGTGTTTTAGTTTTTGTAGGTTTTTTGTTGTTATGTATAGTTAGCTGTTAACTTTTTGTCTGGAGTATAGCTGCTGAAGATTGCTTTATTCTGTAGTCTGACCTTTCACTCTCTTCATAGTTCCTTTGCTGTTCAGAAACATTTTAATTTTATATCATCCTGTTTACTATTTCCTGTGGGTACTTCCTGTGCCGATAAAGTTTTGTTCAAAAGTTGTTTTTTTTTTTGTATTCATATCTTGAAGTGTATTCCCTTTAATTTCTTGTAGCCATCTTAGTATTTCAGGTGTTAAATTAAGATCTTTGATGGAATTTGAAGTGACTTTTTATGCAGAGGGAATGTAGGCAGTAATTTGGGAGTGAAAGCCGGTTCCTGTTCCAGCTCCCAAATAATTTACACAAAGTCCTATTAAGTTTATTAACAAGCTCCAGACAATCTGACTGGACAGATTTTTGTCTGTTCTAACCTTCTAAGCCATAGGTCCTGTGTTACTTGTAGTCTGAGATTCCTGGCTTGCTCTGCTACATATATGTCCTCGTGGTGAATCACTTGGTGACCTGCTCATCCTAATTCTTCCTAGACCCTATGCTCAGGATCAATTCTTTCTCCTTCTCCCCACACTCTCTCCCTGGGATGAGAAGTCCTGCCTTCTCTGCTCAGCCATAGGCGGATCAGCTCTTTATTAACCTATCAGAGATAATTGGAGAACATTCTTTATAAAAGATTGATAAAGGAGGTGGTTCAGTAATTATGACAATGCCATCGTCTGGACTATAACTAGATCTCTGGGCACAGAAATCAGCTTCTGAATACACAGTACACAAAATATCCCCAACCCCCCCAACCTCCCCAAAAAAACAGGTTTGATTTCATTCTTCAAGTAGATAACAAGTTTATCAGTAGCATTTGTTAAATACACTGTTTTTTTTTTTTTTTTTTTTTTTTTCTAGTTATGTCTTTGAAACCTTTGTGAAAAATTAGGTGGTCATAGCTGTGTGGATTAGTGGATTGATTTTTGGTCTCTCACCTATTCATGTGGTCCAGTGTCTGCTTTCATGCAGATGTCATGCTGTCTCTGTTATTATGTCTGTTCTATAGAATAAGGTCAGGTATTTGATATCTCCAGTAATACTGCTGCTTAGAATTGCTTAGATTATTTGTGGTCTTACGCATTTTCATGTGAATTTTTGGGTTCTTTCTTTGACTTCTATGAAGATTGCCATGGGAATCTTGAAGAGGATTGCAGTGACTCTGTAGAATAATTTTGTTAATATAGGCATTCTTACAATATTAACCCATCCAGCCCATGATCATGGACAGTGTTTTCATCATCTTATATCTTCCTTGACTTATTTATTTACTTTTTAAAGGGATTATGTTCTAATAGGGAAAAGGTTAAGAAACTTCTGATTTGTTTAGGGCTACCTAGGGTTCCTTATCCAAAAGATGACAAAAACCATACTTGGCTTATTATTGTCTAATATTACCACTGCTTTGGGCTGTTATGTTCAGACTTGCTTCCTGCATTATTAAGTTTCATCCACACAGTGGTGCTAGAAAACCAGCAGTTGGTTACTGTTTCTTTCTTATTTAGTGGACTATATATTTTTAACCATCTGTTATAAAATAAATACTTCCTTAAACTAAAGGGGATGTTTCCACAGCCCCCATCAATGTTCTCATAAACTTAGGATTTTGCTTGTGCTGTCTGAAATATTTCCAAGTATCTGCTACCTCTCATCTGGATGACCTCAGCTCCCCTCATTTGTGTGACCTCAGCAACTTCTTAATGGTTTTGCTCCTTTTCTCCTGCCATCTGTTTTCCAGCTTATGCTTTTTACATATTGTCTCAGGACTCAAATCTGAATCCTACTCTCTTGTTTAGAAACCGATGAATTCGTACGTATGTCCTTTATAAAGGAAGAAATGAAGATAAAGTTTCTTATAATCAGTCTCTGTGTTTGTTCCCCGGCTGCAGTCATTTGCAGCTATTCTTGATACATAGTTTGTGCACTTTGCAGACTAGTGGTGGTTAGTTCTAATTGTCAGTTGACGCAGTCTGGAGTCACCTGAGAAGGAAGTCACAATAAGGAATAGATTGCTTAAGTTGGCCTGTGGATGTGGCTGTGCAACTTTTTATTTATGTATTCATTTATTGTAGTTCAGTTCAGTTCATTGCGAAGGGAAGGCATGCCTTGAATGTGTTGGCACCATTTAATGGGTTGGGCCCTGACTTGAGTGACAGGGTTAGATGAATTGAGCACTAAGAGTATATTCTGTGTTCCAGACTATGGATATGAGTAGAGGCTTTATGTTTCTGCATTGACTTCCCTAGCAGTGATAGGTGGTGACCCGGAATTGTGACACAGATAAATACCCTTTCTTCCCTGAGTTGCTTTTTTCAGGGTTTTATCACAACAGCAGGAAAGAAAACTAGGACTGCTAGTACAAATTCGTGTTTTTTATTTCCAGTTTTTTTCCTGGTTTTGCTTAGAAGGACTATTATAGAAAGTTGTACTTCTTCAATTATTTTTTTTTTTTCTTCTTGGCTCTGCCCTGGAAAGCTTTTGTTAATCTCCTGAGTAGGTCAGTTCTTTTCTATATATTCTTGTGGTATTTGTATTTTTTTATATAACAGTTTAATTATGTAAAATTTATTTTACAATGTGATTGTTTGCTTGAGGGTGTGGTTATTTATTATTTTGAGACAGAGAAGTTGCTGGCCTCTAACTCACAGAGTTCCATGTGCCTCTCCCTCCTGAATGCTGGGATTAAAGGTGTGCACCATCATACCTGGCCCATTATCCTTTTTCTTACCAGATCCTAAGTTCTTAGAAGGTAGAAGAATATCTTCCCTTTGTGAATGGTGCTTATTAAAAGACTTGCTAAATAAATGAATAGATAGTATGTAAACCAGGACTCAGTACAGGCATTGAAATAGGAAAAATGGGGCTGGAGAAACAACTTAGCAGATAAGAAGATGCATTGCTCTTGCAAAGGGTTCAGTGCCAAGAACCTGAATGGTGGCCTACAAGCATCTGTAACCATTGTCTAAAGAATCATATGCCTTTTCTGGCCATAGGCACCAGACATGCAAGTGGTACCCATACATTCATGCACACAAATACATATAGAAAATAAAAATGAAAACGAAAATAAGAGTGGTATAACATTCTTTGTGGTTTTTATTGACAAATTGACATAATTAAGAGTTATCCAGAAGGGAGCATTTCAATTGAAGTATTGCCTATATTATATTGGCCTGCAACCCTGTATGTGAAGAATTTTTGATTTAAAGTTAAAGAATTTATTTTTGATTTAAAGTTTTGAATTTAAGTTTGATTTAAAGTTAAAGAATTTATTTTTGATCGATGTAGGAAGACCCAGCCCACCATGGACAAGGTCACCTCTGGGCAGATGTTTAATTGTATATGTATAGAAAAGCTGATGGAACATAGGTCAGAGGAAGCAAGCCATTTCTCCATGGTTTCTACTTCAGTTTCTATTTGAGTTCCTGTCCTGACTACCCTCAGTGATGAACTGTGACCTGGATGCCAAAGCTGGAATTAATACCTTCCTCTTTAATGTTGCTTTTGGTTATGGTTTTTGGCACAGCCAACAGAAAGCTAACTAAAGCAAAGGGTAAAGAAGAAAATTGTTGCAATGAGAATAGAGTTAAAGTGAGTTTTATATTAACGTAACATGCAGGCTCAGTGACACTAATATTTCTTGTTACAACATTAATTAATTGTACGACATGAGCAGTCCTGAGCTGCAAGAGTTTGGAACTGCACCAATAGGAGTGCGAGGGAGAGACCATATTTTGTCAATTCAGAATTAGGAAAACAGCTAATGTTTTAGTTGAGAGAGCACTGTTCTGTACATAGAAAAGTTTGTGTATGTCCTAACCATGATATTGTTTTATTCCATATAATTGGGAAAGATGGAATATGATGCTGAAGTCACTATTTGTTGTTGTGGATGGGCCTGGTGCTGTTTGTATTTTGATGTTAATTCTGCTCTCCTGGGAGGGACTGCGGACAAGGAGTGAGTCACATACTCAGGTGACTTCTTGTAAACCATCCCCTAATGAATAAAGGAGCCAATCACTGGGCGAGGAGAGAAGATAGAAAGAGAGAGAGAGAGGGGGAAAGAGAGAGAGAGAGAGAGAGAAAGAGAGAAAGAGAGAGAGAGAGAGACCAACCGAGACCTTTTGGACAGGGATAGTGTGAAGACAAAATGTAGCTACTAGTGTCTTTCTGTTTCAATTGCAGATCTGCTAGGATTCTCCACTGGAGAATTTAGATGTTACATGTCTTCTAGTTGTTGTGATTCTAAGATTAGGATTCTAGTTGTTGCACCCAGAGGCTGAGTTACCATTGTTTCTAAACTAAGTTTGTGTGGTGTTTTCCTTCATGTGGCGGTTTGCCTGGGTTCAAGAGAGAAAGGTACAGTGACAAAGTACAGGTTTGCCAGATGTGCACCACAAAGGCTGTGGGGGATTTGAAGCATGGGGCTGGTTTGGTAGTGACTCAACAGTGGGAATTTAGTGAGCTGGATGGAGGGATTTTGGAGCTTTGAGTCAGAGTCTCCACTAGATAAGAGCAGGTCAGCCGTTGCCCGCCAGGGTTTGGCCATCCTGCTGCCCAGGACAGAGAATAGCTGGATGTAGCGTGGGAACTTGCCGCTCTTTTTAATATTTCTTGCAACAATTTGTGTTTACACACAGATTTCTCACTGTATAATCATATAATAAAGACGAATGCTTTAAAAAGCATAAAAATGTATTATCAACAGACACTTGTTTGCTCATAAGATGTCTACTCTTGTACTTCAAAATTGTAGAGCTATAAAAAAGAAAAGAATTGTACTACAAAAGTCTTGCCTGTCGTAACCTCAGTAGCTGCCGTTGACTGGTTTCTGTGCCCTGTAGGCATTCTGTAGAAAGGAATGATCTGAAATGCAAAGTTTAATGATTATATTTATATATGCATACAGATATACATAAATGTATATTTACATATATTTGTCTTTTAGCTGTGGCAGAAGTAAAACTTCGGGATGACCAGTATACATTGGAACACATGCATGCTTTTGGGATGTATAATTATCTGCACTGTGATGCCTGGTATCAAGACAGTGTCTACTACATTGATAACCTTGGAAGAATTATGAACTTAACAGTGATGCTGGTAAGAAACACATGCAGAGTATAAAGACAGAGCTCATCCTGTTTTTCCTTACTCTTTTATCTCTGTGTCTGATGTCCAGAAAGTCGAGGTGCACATACCTTTGGAATGTGGAAGCCTGTCATCCAACTGTGTAAGGCTCCCCTTCCGCTTACCTCAGTGATAGCTTTTACTCTTCCTCTTGTTTTTTGTAATCCCCTGTACCCACCCATTTCCACCTGTGTGGTATAGCCTCACTATAATAGTGGATTTCTTTTCCATTTTAGTTAGTGTTTACATTGTGTAATTTAAACTATGTTAACATTTAGGTTTGGATTGATCCCTTTTGCGTTATGAAATACTCCTTTTTTTCTTCTGTAGGTCTTGGGAATAATTTTGCCTTCAAATCTTGTTTGTCTTATATTAATACAGTCATAACTGGCAATAACTAATATTTTGGCTAAGGAGAAATTTCAGTAATAGTCCTCCTGTTTCTATGTTGTGGAATAATTTGAGGAGTATTGACATTAATTCTTTGAAAGTCTGTGCTCAAACCTCATGAGGATTTTCGTTCTCTATCTAGAATCTGTATCTCAAACCCTGGTGTGGTAGCATTCATTCACTTGTAATCTCAGCCCTGACAAGTCAGAGATAAGCACATCGCAGCAGTGGACAGTGTTGGAACTCTGGACCTCTAGCCTCCGTGAACATATTAACACGTGTACTCGTACATGCATGTGCACAGGAACACACACAAAGTGCTCCGCTTTTTCTTTTTTTTTCCTTGAAAGTATCAATTGTTTTTTCTTTAAAAGATTTAAAGTGTATCTCATAAGTAGCTAGTAGTTAATTTGTATAATGGTTTGTCAGTCTTACTGATATTCCTCAAAAAAACAACTCTTTGTTTCATTGACTCTTGGTATTGTTTTTGTTGTTGTTTTGTTCTGCCTGTTGTGTTTCTGTTTTCCTGATTTCAGTAATTGATTATGATAATGAATTCTGTAATTGATTATTTCCTGCTCTTTACTCCTTTTGGGTGTGATTTCTTTTTTTTGTGCTATAGAGCTTTTAGGTATGTTTAGGTCTCAGTTTCTATTATGAAATTTCTCTAATTTTTTTTTAATGTAGGCACTTAGTAATGAAAATTTGGCTCTTAGAACTGCCTTCACTGGATTCCATAAGTTTGAATATATTGTATATTCATTTATCTCAATTAACAAAATTAGAAATGAAAAGAGGAACATAACAAATACTGAGGAAATGCAAAGAATTGTAATAATATACTTTAAAAGTCTCTACTCCACCAAATTGGAAAATCTAGAAGAAATAGATAATTTTCTCAATACATACCACTTACCAAAAGTTAAATCAAGACCATATAAACAATTTAAAAAGACCTAC
Source organism: Rhabdomys pumilio (assembly GCA_030674055.1). Taxonomy (NCBI): domain Eukaryota; kingdom Metazoa; phylum Chordata; class Mammalia; order Rodentia; family Muridae; genus Rhabdomys; species Rhabdomys pumilio. The sequence continues at coordinate 54,117,318 of JANHMN010000012.1, forward strand.
AACCTCTAGTGAAATAGAAGCAGTGATTAAAAGCTTCTAACTCCCCACTCCCCCAAAAAAGTCCAGTACTGGATGGTTTTAGTACAGACTTTTAAAGAAGAATTAATGCTAACACTCTTCCAATTATTCCACAATGTAGAAACATAAGGAATATTGCCGAGTTCATTTACGAGGTGTTTTAGTTAGGGTTTCCATTGCTTTGAGGAGAGACACCATGACCAAGATAACTTGTATAAAGGTAAGCCCCTTGGTAGGGCTGGCTTACAGTTTCAGAGGTTTAGTCTGTTATCATCATAATGGGAAGATGGCAGTGTTCAGGCAGATATCCTGCTGGAGGAGCAGAGAGTTCTTTCTTGTTGTTGTTATTGTTGTTTGTTTGTTTGTTTTTTGTTTTTGTTTGTTTGTTTGTTTGTTTGCTTTTCCAAGACAGGGTTTCTCTGTGAAGCCCTGACTGTCCTGGAACTCACTCTGTAGACCAGGCTGGCCTCGAACTCAAAAAATCCGCCTGCCTCTGCCTCCCAAGTGCTGGGATTAAAGGTGTGCACCACCACTGCCTGGCTCTTTCTCTTGATAAGACATCCAGGAGTAGACTACTCTTGTCTCTTCCACACTGGGCAGAACTTGAGATTAAGATCTCTCAAAGCCCTCCTTCACAGTGACACACTTCCTCCAACAAGGCCACACCTCTTAATAGTGCCACTTCCCTTGGGCCAGGCATATTCCTAACACTACATGGGGCACACTTATTCTGATACCCAAACCATATAAAGACCCAACAAAGAAACATAATTATATGAACATAGATACAAAAATATTCAACAAAATCCTTGCAAACTAAATCCAAGAACACATCAAAACATTATCCACCATGATCGAGTAGGCTTCATCTCAGAGATGCAGGGATGCTTGAACATACTTAAATTGATGAAGGTTACCCACCAAATAAACTGAAAGACAAAAGCTACATATCATCTCTTTGGATACAAAAAAGGTCTTTGACAAAATCTAACACACCTTCATGGATAAGTTCTGAAGTGCTTAGGAATACTAGGGATATACTTCAACATAAGAAAGGTAGTTTACCATAATCCCATAGCTAACATGAAAGTGAATGGAGAGAAACTCAAAGCAATTTCACTAAAACCAGGAATAAAGCAAGGTTGTCCACATTCCACACATATTCAGTGTAGTATTTGAGGTCTTAGCTAGAGCAATAATACAACTGAAGGAGATCAAAGAGATTAAAAATAAGAAGGGAAAATGCAAAATATCTTTATTTGCAGATGATATTATAGTATACATAAGAGACTATAAGAATTCCACCAGGAAACTCTTATAATTGATAAACACATTCAGCAAAGCAAATACAAAATTAAATCACAAAAATCAGTAGCCCTCCTATATGCAGTTGATAAACAGATTAAGAAAGAAATCAAGTAAATTCTTTTTATAGTAGCCTCAAATAATATAAAATATATTGGGATAACTAAAAAAGCATATAAGAGACTTGTATGATAAAAGCTTCAAGTCTTTGAAGAAAGAAATTGAAGATGATATCAGAAGATAGAAAGATCTCCTATGCTCATGGATAAGTGGGGGTAATATAGTAAAAATGGGCTTCCTATTAAAAGCTATCTATATACTCTATGCAATCTCTACCAAAATTCCAACACAATTTTTCACGGATCTTGAAAGGACAGTTTTTAGCTTCAGGTGAAAACACACACACACACACACACAGAGACACACAGTTTTTAGCTTCATATGGAAACACACACAGACACACAAACTCAGGATAACTAAAACAATCTTTAACAATAAAAGAAATGCAGGCGGCATCATCATCCCTGATGTCACGTTGTACTACAAAGCTAGCATAGTATTGGCACAAAACAGACACCAATAGAGTAGGAGTGAAGACAGAGATATAAATAAATACACATATGGATACCTGATCCTTTTTAAGACAGAAAAGCAAAAAACACACACTGGAAAAAAGACAGCATCTTCAGCAAATGGTGCTGGTCAGACTGAATGGCTGCATGAAGAAGAATCCAAATAGATACATACTTATCATCCTGTACAAAACTCCAAAGACCTCACCATAAAGCCAGATAAATTAGATCTGATAGAAGAGAAAGTAGGGGAATAGCCTTGGACTCTTTGGGACAGGAAAAGACTTTACGAAGAGAACACAGTTAACATAAGCACTAAAATCAACAATTAATACATGGAACCTCTTGAAACTGAAAAGTTTCTGCAGTATACAGTAGATTGTCCTTCGGAACAAAGTGGCAGCATACACAATGAGAATAGACTTTTGCCAACTACACATTTGATAGAGGGCTGTGCTGAATAGTTTTATGTCAACTTGACACAAGCTAAAGTCATCAGAGAGGAGGGAATCTCAATTTAAAAAAAAAAATGTCTCCATAAAATCAAAGTGTAGCAAGCCTGTAGTACATTTTCTTAGTGATTTGATTGGAAATGGTCCAGCCCATTGTATGTGTTCCCATCCCTGGTCTGGTAGGTCTGAACTCTATAAGAACTCAGGATTAGCAGGCCCGTAGGCAGCATTCCTTTTTGGCCCCTTCATCAGTTTGACCTCCTGCCTCCAGGTTCCTGCTCTGCTTGAGTTCCTGCCCTGAATTCCTTCGATGGTAAACTGTGATGTGGAAGCATAAGCCAAATAAACACTTTCTTTCCCAAGTTACTTTGGTTATGGCGTCTCATCAGAGCAATAATAACCCTAACTAGGGCAAAGGCTAATATCTCAAAATATGTAAAGAACCACAGAAACTAGATGTGAAGAAAACAAATAAATTACCCAGTTGTCAGTGGGATACAGATCTAAACAGAAGTCTTAAAAATGGAAACTCAAGTGTCTGAGAAACATTTAAGGAAATGTTCAACATCCTTCACTACCAGGGAGATGCAAATCAGAACTACTTTGAGATTTCATCTTTGCACGCAGAAGAATGGCCAAGGTCAATAAAAATATGACAGCTCGTGCTGTCGAGGATGTGGAGAGAGGGAAACACTCCTCCATTGCTGATGGGAGTGCAAACTTGTACAACCACTATGAAAATCGGTGTGTCAGTTCCTCAGGAAGGTGGGAATCTATCTACCTCACAATCTAGCTGTAACTAGATACTCTTGTCCATGTACCCAAGGGATGCTTCATCTTACTGCAAGGACATTTGCTCTACCATGTTCATTGCTGGTCTAGTCATAATAGCTGTGAATTGGAAACAACTTAGATTTAGATGTCTCAACAGAATGGATAAAGAAAAAGTGGTATACTTACATAGTGGAGTATTATGCAGCCATTAAAATAATGAAATCATTAGTTTCACAGGTAAATGGATAGAACTAGAAAAAAAAAATCATCCTGAATGAGGTATTTCAGATTGAGAAAGACAAATATGATATGTCTTTGCTTATGTGCAGATAGTGGCTGGTAACCAAACTACAATCCATAGAACCACAGAGGTTAGGCATAGAGTAAGGGACTAGGAGGAACAGATCTCCTTAGAAATGGGAAAGAGAATAGAATAGTTATGGTAGAAACTGGAATGGGTGGATCAGGTTGGGAAGGAAGACTGGGAGAGAGCGCTAAAGTTAAGGGGTATTTGAGGGGTAGTATGGAATCCTAAAACAGTAGACACTTGCTAAAATGTATACATACGTGGAGGTGATCTAACTGAAATCACCAAATAATGGGGGAGACAAAGCCCCAGCTGGCCATCTCTTGTCATCAAATGATGCTTTTCGTACTGGAATTTGATTGTATCTAATTGAGTTGTTCCCAAAGAGGTCCCATGGGAATCCATAAGTCACCTCGGCTGTTGCCAAGACTATAGATTGCTCTCTAATTTGACAGAAAGTTCCAGTTGCTGAAAACAGCACCTACAGTACTCATTGAGCATGGAGAAGTTGAGCTGCTGCCCTACTACAGTCTTCAACCCTATGTGCTAATATTAATGTATAGGAAGGTACTTTGCATGCTGCCAAAAGAGAAGTGTAATTCTAATCTAGCCACAAACCCTTTGATCTACAGCGATTTTCTGCCTGTACAGTATGCTATGCAGTGGTGACACAAGGCTTATGGGAGTGACCAACCAATGACTTATGGCCCAGAACACGAGAGAGAACCTGTACTTGATATTGCTTGAGTGACCAAGAATGTGAGACTAGATAGCCTTAACCGAGGGACCTCGGATAAAATCAAATACTGCTATCCTAAAAAGTAAAAAATATGTAATCATAAGATGATTACCAATGACATTCTATCCTCATAGATCAGTGCCTTGCTCAGCCATCATCAGAGAAGCTTCCTCTTGTAGCATATGGCAACAAACACAGACCTTCAGTTAGACATTATACAGAAAGGGAGAGAACACACCACCCTGAAAGGGATATCTCCATTAAATCCTTTTCCTCAGTGCTTAGGGATTCCTGTGGAAAAGGAAGCTGAAAGAGAGTAAAAGCCAGAGAGCATGGAGGACACTGAGAAAACAAGGGTCTCTAAGTAAACATGAGCAGAACTATGATGTGACAGACACTGCGGCAGCATATACAGGGCCTGCACAGGTCTGCAGCTGGTCCTTACTATGACTTCCAGCTAAGTGTTTTTATGGGATTCCTGAGTGTGTAGACAATAGTCTCTGTTTCTTGTGCCCTTCTTTTGGACTCATTTCCTTTGGTTTGTTTTGTCCAGTTACAATATGATTTTGTTTTTTCTTGCCATGTTTATTTTATTATTATCCCTTAGAAACCTACTTGCCTTTTAATGAGAGGCAGAAGGGGTAGATCTGGATGAGAAGGGAGGTAGGGAGGAAGGAGGAGGAGGAGAGGGAGCAGAAACCATTATCAGGTATACTATGAAAAAAAGCAAACTATTTTCAATAAAAGGAAAAAAAATAAGTGAATTAAAAAACAAAAATTACTAGTTCTTGAGTCTCTTTACCCAGTATGACAATCTTTCAATTAGATGACTTAGTACAGTCATACTTATCTTGAGTTTTATGTTGTCCTTCCAGTTTGTACTCTGATTCCTTGTTCTTTAGTGTGTTTCTCTTTTTACCTCTAGGAGGAAAGCAAACTCAAGAAGCTTAGTCAATGCTTTTTCATTTAGCGATTCCTTTAAAAAAACAAAACTGTGTGTATGTCCATATGTCTGAGGGTGTGCTCCTCTCTGCAAGCACATGTTCAGACTCCGAGTTGGTGTCAGAATCCTACTCCTCTACCAGCTTATGCCTTTAATCCCAGAACTTGGAAAGTTGGAGGCAGGTCGATATTTGTGAGCTCAAGGCCAGCCTGGTCTACGTAGTGAGTTTCAGAACAGCCAGGGTCTTATGGAAAGACACTGACTCAGAAAAGGAAAGTGGTGCTTCTCCATCATTTTCCTACCTTACTGTGACAGGGTTTCTCAGGGAACCCAAAGCTCAATGTTTTGGCTAGACTGAGTGGCCAGAGTCTCCAGATCTCTCTCTTTAGGCACCTCTGTGCCAGGAATTCACATAGGCACTAAAAGGTAAGCACGTTTGCTCAGTGCCTACTTTTCCCTAAAATTGTATTTGGAATTTCTTGTTTATGTCCGAACATGGTGGCATTATTATTTATATTGGTTAATGCAGAGATCATGGTGCATACTCTCCATGGACAATTCTAATTCTGTCATTAAAACCATATAATATAATCACTTTTGCTTCTCGAATCTTTTGATCTATTTGTGTCATGTATTTCTTCATATAAATGCCTCATGTTAACGTATTAAACAGCCACCAAGTCATATGCTAATGGCTCCCTGACTGCTCTCTGCTCCTTGTGTCCTCCTGTACGGTGCCCCTACAGTGTTGTCTAATTGGCTGCCTCATTTCAATCTAGTTAGCAGTTACTTCATGTTAAGGTATGGTGTTGGTATGTAACTTTAAACAGGTAAAGTGTTTATGTGATTTAAAAAAAAAAAAAAACTGCAAAGGAACTTAGCAACATCTTCCTAACCACATTTTTGCTCTGTCCTCACCAATACTCATTTCTTGTGCATATTTCATTTATTTAAAGCAAGGTGAGCATGCACACGCTCTTAAAAATACAGCTTTGGTCATGAAATAGTACCCTTCGCCCATCTTGTCTCTCACCACTTTGTGCAATCCTCCAGCAATTGCTAAACTGGCTCAGTCCTGAAAGCCATCCATTAGTTACCTGTGGGATTTTTTTCATCTGGTCACATCCACTTGGCCCATGCTCTTAATTTTTGGCCAGACTGCTTTCAAGTCTTCACATCGGTCTCAGTAAACCACCGCTTTATCTAAGAAGCTCTGCATCTCTCCTCTGTTGCAAAGTGAGCCAGAAATGGCTGATGCCCTATTGCTAACCTCTAGACTTAGACCATGAGTCTTTAATACATTTCTGTGAAACATCATTTTCACTACATTATACTACATGTGCTACTACTAAATTTTATATTAGTAATTTATTTTTAGTTTTAAATTAACTTAGCAGAGTAATAGATTTCCATATACATGTTGTTTTGATTGCTTCTTCTTCCTGTTTTACTCTTCATGTTCTCTCCGTCCCCTTTTCCCTGCTGTGCGCTTTTGGCACTAGGATTTCCCTATCTGTTTTGTTGGATAGTCTTCCCCACGTTCCACTGCCTTACAGCCTTTCTCTAGTCATATCAGGCTCTTTCTAGTTTTCTGCCTTTACCCATATTTACTCTCATCTGGAAACACACATTTAACACTTGGAGTCCAGGATGTGTTTATTGGTGCCTGGGTTATCTTGTGATACAGTATTTTCCAGTTCTCTCCATAATTTCATAAATAGCATCGTATATGTGTTCCACATTTTCATTATCCATTCATCTGGTGGACATGTAGCCTGACTCCATTTCCTTGCTAATGTGACAGTGTCAACAATAGATTTGCAAGTATCTCTGGCTTTTGTGTATATATCCAGAAGTGGTGTAGCTGGCTCACATTTCAGTTCTGTGGCTGGTGTTTTGAGAAGCCCCATACTGGTTTCTATGGTGACCACACTGATACCAGTAGTAGATAATGTCTGCTATTCTTTCCCAGTGTTTGCTTTCCTCACAGTGGCTCCGGGTGCAGCTCGCTGTTTTCATCTACTCTATATGATTGTTGTCTTTGTTTTTATATTGATAGAAGTTTCTGCCCAAATCAGGCATACAGGATAGCAATCAGCTATGATAATATATAAAACCAAGTCTAGAGCTTGATTTTATTTTTACATAAAGCTTAATGTGCCATCCCACAGAATGCATTGTTTGAACTCCAGGTGTCATAGTCATTCCCGTAATTCCAACCTTTGTAGCTGCTGGCAAGGAAACTTACCAGACAAAAGCCACAGGCCTGTGTGATCTACAGATGAGATTGTATTTCTGAAATGATCACTTATACTGTATATACATTTTTTTTACTCTTGTCAAATAATTTCTTCAAGTTTTATGCCATAGTCTTTAGACTCTGTGGTTACTGACTTTACTTTGGTGAGGAAGATGAGCAGAGCAAGCCTCTTTACCAAAGTAAGGGAAGAAGCGTGGGTGGTTGAGTGGAGGCAGTGTGATTGCCTTCTCACCCTTACATCTTTTCTCTCTGTAAAAAGATTCTGACTACTTAAATCAAGCTGCCTCTTTCGGTCTTTGTCTTCTGAATAGTGTCTTTAAGGTCCTTGTATTATCTGCTGGATAGGATCAATTTGACCTACTTTTAACATTTGTATATGCTTCAAAACTTTCTACCATTATTCATCAGTAAAAATCATATTTCTTTGTTCCCTCTTCTCTTTAAAATTTTCTTAGTAAAGTAATAAATTTCTTAGTAAAGTAATAAATCTAGTAGTTCTCCTTCAAGGGGAAAGTTTCATTAGCACTTTCTAAATGGCTTTTTATTCTGTTTTACTAATTTTTTAACATTCAATATGAAAAAAAAACCCCACATATACATATTCCTAGTTTTTGAGATGAACTAGTTTCCTGAGTAAAGAAGTACCTTTACTAAATGATTGAACATTGACTGAATGATTCTACATGGTTAGTAGTGAATAATTTGAACATTGACTGAATGATTCTATATGGTTAGTAGTCAGAAACACATTGATAACATGGGGGGGGGACATGAAGGACAGCAGTAAGATGCAGAACAGCAGAGGAGGAAGGATAGATAGATGGGGTACGGTGTAGGGTTTCCTAAGTTTTTACCTACGTGGATAGGTCACCTCAACAGAGATGTGAAGGATGAATGAGAATTTGCCATGCAGGAGCTGATTGATGTACACCTGTATTCATGTCACTCAGAAGGTGGAAGTCAGGGGCAGACTGAGCCAATGCAAAAAACCGTCTCTAAACAAAGGAGAGAGAGAGAGAGAGAAAGAGAGAGAGAGAGAGAGAGAGAGAGAGAGAGAGAGAGACAGAGAGAGAGACAGAGACAGAGAGAGAGACAGAGAGACAGAGAGACACCAACCTTGCCTTTTGGATTGGTGATGGGTATTGTGGCAGCATATAACACAAATTTAAGGCTTAATGACTCCTATGGGCACTGTGTTCAGCTTGGAGACAGACAGGGCTACAGTGTGTTGTTATCAGTTGTTACTGATAATTAGGATTTGAAGAACCATGTCTTACTTGAATCACAAATACTTGGTTAGAAATCTAAGGTAAAAAACTTAATTACACCGGGAGTCTATGCCAACAATGTGGACTGGTTCATGTATTTTCCTCTGTTGGAAAACTTGCACAGAAAATGAGTTACTATGATTATATCCAAACAAATTATTTGACATGTAATTGGGACAAATACCAATACTTTTAAAATTCATTATTCTGACCTAGTTTATCTCCTCTATGGGCAAGGTAGAGAAAGTGGGTCTACTTTTTTAGTTATTTATTGCCTCTTCTCTTTTCTGTAACTTTCCTCAGTTTACTCAATCAAGTTTGAGAAAGAGACTATTGTAAATATATACATATATACATACATACATACATACATACATACATACATACATACATTATATTATAAAGAGTCAGGTTTGGGCTTTTCTTTCTTTTTTTTTCACCATAATTCTGCATTTTTCTTTGATTTTTAAACTCCGTTTCACCTCATAGTCAGAGTAATTGGTCAACATAAGAACTAATTTCAGGATTCCATTTCCAGGGATTCTGAATCAGTGTAGTGTGGCTGGTGGTGGCCTGTAAATTTAAAATTTTACCCAGCGTTATAGGCGATTTTCCTGGGCCCTAGTGATGACTAAATCTTGGGCGGCTCAGTGCTAGGGGGCAGAATACCGTAAGATTTTTCTCATCAGCATCAACATAAATCAGCCATTTCTCTGAACTGCTGGGTTGAGAGTGTGTGAAGAGTGCTGGCCACTAATGAGACAGCAGCTTTTCTCCTATGGCAGCTGTAAAGAACAGTAAGTACCCTGGTGGTGTGCAGAATCACAGCATGGGCAAAGGGGAAGACTGGAGCTCTGAGGTTTGAGGTCCACACAGTGCGCCTTCGTCTGCTAGGAGCCAGCAGATGGCAGCAGTTCAGTGCTACTCTGTCTCTGTAACCACTCCAGCAGGTTTAACTGTGGACTTCGCAGTATTTAAGCTTTGAGAAAATGTGCCTAAGGTGTAGAAAATGCCGTGGGAACAGGTGGGTTGGTGGGTGGGAGAACCATTTTATTTGCTGCTACTGCTCAATTTAAGGAAAATTGTTGTTTCTCAGTATTTAGACTGTTTCTATCATAACAAACTCCAGATTACTTGAAAGGCTATCTTGTTTTCTCCAATAACAAGAACACCATTCTCTGTAGTATCCTTAAAATTTGGGCAGTAATTCTGGATTTCATTTTTAAGCATATATTTTGTTTCCTTAAGGAAACACGTTATAACTACCTTTTAATCTAGATCCTTGGGTGCTAGCAGGCTCTCTCTTGGCCTGAAGCTCAGCTTATTTATAACAAACAGTTCATTAGGTAATGGGAGCCTAGTTATTTAAAGTGAAAGAAAAAGATAAAAGAGGAGAATAAAATTTGAAAATAAAAATGTTTAATACTGTATTAAAAGGTTCATTTACTTGACATTGATCAAGGTAAATTGATTATTATCATCTGTTCTAAAGCTTTATACTAATAGAAATAGAAAAAGATTAAGAAATGAAGTTAATACTTAACAGTAGGGATACTTCTTTGCTTCCTTTTCAAACGGTAAAATTTTAATGCCAGTCTAACAATATGGTGGGTGGTATCCTTCATAGGTGTGAAGTTGAGTGTGTTTTTAATCCTTGAGTTTTCCTATAAATGTGTATGTATTAAAACAAAACAACAGCAAATACTTTATTCATTCAAAATTTCTTTGTTTTCAGCTACAATTATAAGAACTCCCAAATCTAATTTAATAGATATATGCCATTTAATGCTTGTTGATTGTTTATTTATAATGACATCAATTTGTAATATATCATTATGATTTGTATTAGATCTTATTGACAAAGCAGTTCTTAATTGAAATTTTATGTTTGTCTAATGAAAAACTGAATGCAATAATTGCAATCAAAGAGAATGTTTTAAGATGTGGTATTTGGAAATTGCGTTGAGATCTGAAATATTACCTCTCTAGAAAAATGGAGAAAATAGTTTCTTTTCTAGAAGATGTGATAAAGGGAAAATGTATTAACCATGCACAGCATTAAGAGGGTTTGGGATCTTGGCCCTGTAGCAGAGGAGTTTCAGGCAGATTTATCCATTTGAACGTCTGTTCTTAACCTGGGGTAAATGATTGCAGCTTCATAAGTTTGGGGATATCTGCATGAGACAGAGGAGATTAAAAACGCTCCATACTGTAGTCCCTCATTGACTAGTAAATTTGCCAACAGTTTCAGTGCTGCAAATCAGCAGTGAATTGTTGCCTCACAGGAATTTTCTAACGTCTTAAACATGGTTGCCTTACTTTCTGTGAGGAAAGGGTGGAACCTGGGACTCGAACTGTCATTGTCATAAGGTGTTACTATGAAGACACTTTAAAACTGAACAGAATTCTAAATCAACAATGTTTTTTTTTTTTCATTTTTCATTTAATCTAAGTGAGGCAGACACAGTGTGGTTTAAGTTAGTTAATTTTGCCCTCATATTTATGTGCTTGAGTATCTTAATTATTCTATTAGATATTGAACAAATTTATCTGATAATTATACTTCTATTAAGTTCAGCTGCGTTTAGCCATTTATCTAAATGAAAATGGCCCAAATTACTCACGTGTGTATGGTTATACAGTGATTCTCTAGTTTAACCTTCCTTCTTAATGGTGGTTCACTAGAGGAAGTCTGGATAGCCATGCCGTAAACCAACAAATAACTTTACTTTGAAACATTTGCTTGGTGGAATTTTATTTTACTTTGCCTTATTAATTTTTAATTTGTAAATGTGACACAAATTATTTGTTGCAGAACAAAAATAGCAACATATTTGAAGCAAAAGGGCAAACTCTGCCTTTATCCCGATTTTCCCAGCTCCTAGTGATACTCCAATCTTATTTCCCTTTCACATATTAAGTACGTCTATAATTTGTTGGAATCACAAAGGGCATAAGGTGTTGTCTCCCAGATGGTTTCTCATGGAAACTTGACCTCAGGTAAAGCATGCCACTTCTACATGGTTCTCTCAGACCACTGTTAGTGTTGGAAGCCCTCAGTTCTTTGCTATGCTGGTCTAATCATTACCATTGTGTAACTGCTAGCCTCCTTACAGCATGTAGCCTAAGCAAGCAGAGATGGTGATGATGGTGATGTAGAGGATACTGTGTTACATGTCACCTGTCACATTTAATGTATTTTATGTGTTAGAAGAGAATGTCTATAGTTTATACTCAGAGGAAGGGAAGTGGACCCAGTTTTTGAATACAGAAGAATTGGCCATACTATAGGTATTTATTTTATGTTTGTATGGATCAGGCCTAGGAAGGGATTTGTTTATAATCCTTGGTTTCTTTCTAGGATACTGCCTTAGGAAAACCTCGAGAGGTGTTCCGCCTTCCTACAGATGTGACAGCATATGACAATCGTCTTTGTGCGTCTATCCATTTCACATCCCCTTCCTGGGTTACCTTGTCAGATGGAACTGGAAGACTGTATGTCATTGGAACAGGTGACCGTGGAAGCAGTCCTGAAAAGTGGGAGGTGAGTTGTTTTTCTTTTATGTTCTTTGTAAGCCTTGTGAGGAGTCCAGAAGGTGTATATAAATTAGATGGAGGATGTGCTTTGTTAAGTGCCCCCCCCCCCTTGTGATTCTGGGGAGTTGCTTCACTTCTCTCTCCTGTTCATTCTCTTCAAATGGACTGCTATTTCTTTGTTTGTTTGTTTTATTAAGAGTGTTGTTCGTATTTCTGTTTTATAAACCATACATTTAAAATATGTGTGATTTTTTCCTATAGATTATGTTTAATGAAGAGCTTGGGAATCCTTTTATTATAATTCACAGCACCTCGCTGCTGAAAGGTGACGAACATTCAGTGGCTATCCTGCTTCTTCGGATAGAGAAGGAGGAACTGGACATGAAAGGAAGTGGTTTCTATGTTTCTTTGGAGTGGGTCATTGTCAGTAAGAAAGAAGAAGGTAAAGTAAACAGGACTCTGAACCTCTAGCTTGCCTGCCGTCGCTGCTGGGGCTCTGCATGCAGTTTTTACTGCTTGCTTCATGAACAGTGTAATCAATTATGCTACCTAAGGGCCATAATGTGCTTTCACGACTAACTGCATTTTGTTTAAAGAAGATATTAGATGAATTTTGGAGACCATAAGATACATCATTTTAAAATAGCTAAGAGTTCATACCTAAAAATTTGTATATATGAATATGGATATAAATAAGGTATTGTGTAATTTTCTTTCTGTGAGACATGAATAAACTTTGTTTATACTAGACATAGCATGGACAACAGACCAAAGTAACAACCATGTATAGCTTAGGGAGGCATTGAGTTTTGGGAGGCTGTATACAAGAACAAAAACAATGTGTTACTTGCAGGAGGCTGTGTGGTTCAGCACTAAAAAGCCCACACCGCACTGGTAACAAACTCAAAACCTTCTTGGAGCTTCGCTCAACCCTCAGCATTCCCAGGAGAGTGTCCTCTGTTTTACCCTCTAAAACTGGGGGTGGGGGTGGGGCTTTGAATTTTGTAACTTTCAGGAGTTTCCTGAATCTTGTTTCATTCACCTGAGTCAAATGAACCTCTCTTCTTTCTAAATAAGGACATGTTTCAATATGCAGGAAATAGCTACGTAACATAAATAGCATATTTTAATGCAATTTGAGTATAAATAAGAACTGGAAGATAGAGTGGGTTCCTTTATTTTGTTTAACTTTGTCTTTTGCATCTGTCTAACATAAAACTTTTCTTATACATGTATGTAATAAAGTCTTAAAACTTGTTTAGTTTGAACCTGTCAGACTTCCAGCATGACTTTGAAAAGTAGCTTCTTGTATACTACTGAAATTCCTTAGTGGGGACTTTGTGCTCTGGAAGACTCTGCTTAGTTTAAGGGATGTATCTGGTGCTCCTCCTCTCTATCACTCTTTCTGTTTCTCTAATTGGGAGCTAAGGGAGTTTGCTCCATGCTCTTTGTTTGTTTTATATTTTCCATTTTAACTTGTTCCACTGCTCTTCCTCATTCACTTGGCAGTAAATTAATTTAACTGAAATTTTTCATCACTACAAAACACCGAACCAACCCAAAAACCATTCTTTACCTTACTGCCAATTTACATCTCAGATACAGGCATTAATACTTATATTCTAGAAGTAATAACTACTGTAAGAAACGCCTATATGGACATGGAAATTGCTTGTGCTTACGCTGAATCCATTTGTTGTTCCCCGTATTTATTTCCATCTCTATAGTAATGCAGTAACTATATGTTAGGAGCCGGGGAGGCGGGGAGGACTGTTTTCCTGTAACAAGACAGCCTATGTCACAGCTATTCAGCTCTGCTGTTGTGGCATAAAAACAGCAACAGACAGCTTATGAATGAATGGGTAAGCTAGGTTCTAAAATACTTAGGGAAATTGAAGCTTAAGTACTAAGAATTGTTACAGCTATTTAAATATTCTTTTGCTTGTTTCTCTACTGTCTAAAATACAAAGTCATGCTTGACTCTTAAATTTACGAATACAGATAGAGACTCGGCTTTGGATGCTGGGTTGTAGTCTGAAGACTGCTACCTAAGGAAGCAGTACAAGTATTGTTTTTAGAACTATGAGTCTTAAGAGGAGAAGTCATAGTGCACTTTCCTTCCACCTGTCCTGAAGAATGTGGCCCTGCAGTTGCAGGTCAGCCCATGGGGCTTAGCGGATAGATGTCTGTAGACATCCTCAGTAGCTGTGCAGTCACAGCCCCTCCTCATCATTCCTCTCCCCAGTTAGTAAGCACCCTTAGAGTTTCCTTTCTTTTTCCTCCTAGGATTCTTACTTGTGGAACTCAACAGTTTTCTGTAGGTTCTTTCTTTACTCTTTTTAGTATGTTGTTTTCCCCAATTAGTAATAGAATTGTGTTATTTTCAGATAATTTTAAATCCACTTGCTGTGTGTGTGTGTGTGTGTGTGTGTGTGTGTGTGTGTGTGTTCAGGATGTGTAGTCCAGAGGTCTACTTTATGTATCATTCATTAGAAGCAGTCTGGAGCTCATCGTGCAGGCTAGGCCGGTTGGCAGTGGCCATGAGTACCCAGCTACTCTGCTTTCCTAGGGCTGGGGACACTAAGACATGCCACCAAGTGTGGCTTCTTAATTGTGTATCTGAAGACCAAAGTCAAGTTTTCATGTTTGCAAAGCAAGCACTTAACTCACTGAGCTGTGTCACCTGTTTTTAATTCTAATCTAATCTAATCTAATCTAATCTAATCTAATCTAATCAGTACTACAGATCTAATACAGTAGAGCAGTACTCTTTCTAAATCAGGTTGTGGGAGACACAGGATAAATTATATTTTGTGGTCAGTTAGATTGGAAAGTGAAAATGTTTATTATCCTCAACACACTAAGTTGATTTTTAACTACTTAGTGTTAAACTTACAAAAATACAGTCCATCCAATAGTATAGTAGTATGAAAGTATGTGGTTGCCTGAAGTGACTTTTTTTTTGTTGTTGTTATTTGCTTGGTTTCATTCTTTATTATGTTTTTGTTTTTTAATTTTACTGTAATATATTTTGATCGTATTCCTCCTTCTCTCCCAAGTCCTCCCGGGTCATCCCTCACCAACTTCATGTTCCTTCAGTCTCACAATCCCAACAACCCTCTTTACCAGTTACTCCTGCAAGAGAAACCTAGTTCGTTCTGTTTTTTCTCCTCGTGTTCAGGTAGTGCCCCATACCTGCTGGGAAAGTAGTCAGCCACTTATGTGCGTGTCATTCACTGGAACTAGCAGCTAGGCACATGTGGTTACTGAGATATGAAATATGTCTAAGAGGCTGAGGTAGTAAATTTTAAACTTAATTTTAATTAAATAGCCATTTGAAGATAGTGACTACTGCATCCGACAGTACACATTAGTGCAAATTTCATCAAAACCAGTATTCTTATATAGGGACTTGTTTGCAGACAATGGAGTTCTCAGGTGCATGCGTGTGTGCACATGTGTGCCAATGGACAACTCTGGGAGTTGGTTCTCTACTGTGTTCATCTTGGGGTTCAGAGCTTGTCATCAGGCTTGGTGGCAGGGACTCTTACCCACTGAGCTGCCTGGGGGCCTAAGTTGTCAATTTTTTATTCTTACCAAAAGATTTGTTAAAATGTAGCTTTTCGTAATATTTATTTTCCTACAGATAGTAAAAGGTATGAAATGACAAAGCATCATGTTCTCCGAGGAAAGTCAGTGCCACATTACGCAGCTATTGAGCCTAACGGAAACGGTCTGATGATTGTATCTTACAAGTCCTTCAAGGCTATGTCGGTGGATCAGGATCTTGAAGAGAGTATGGAAGAAGACAGGTCAGAGAAAATCAAAGGTAATTGGACCTGTGGGGGAGCTTGTGTGCTTATGTAAATATACACATCTCTCTGCTTTGTCCTCCCTCCAAGGTACGTTATGGGTTTCGGGAGGAACAATGACCGCTTTCTCTTAGTTTTCTTTCGTACCCCCAACCTTCATGTGTTTACTGGAAGATACATTCACATCTGAATGATGTGGCCTGGTTTACCTTCATAATTTTGTAATTATCTTCTATTTTAGAAATTGCAGTTGGCTTAAACATGATTCCCTGTTTAATACTTACTAAATAATGGTTACATTGGCCCTGGGCAAGTCAGTGTGATAATATTCTTCCAAAATCAGGTCTCATATGCACAATCTTACCTTCATACTGAGCTGACGGTTCCTTGAAGGCAGACTCACTGCCTTTCTGGATGTTGGGTGAATAAGAAAATGTTATACCTTAGACACCCACAGTCAAAAAGGTCTGAGGCAGCCTTGTGGTGGGGGCTTGCCGAGTATATGCAAAGCCCAGGGTTACCCTTCACCATAAGAAAACAGGGAGAAGATTAAGAAATACTGAATTTTCTTTAATCTGTTTTCACTAAAACACATTAATTTTACAGGCTTCTCTCATCCTCACTGTCTATCAGAAGTTATCCATTATGGGATTATATTGAATATACTGCTATATTCAAATTTCAGGGAGACGGTTTGTGTGTGTGGGGGGGTGTGTTGTAAATAAGAGGGAGATGAAGGGGAGGGGTAGAGAGGCAGAAAGTGAAGTAACAAAGGAAGAGATTGCTGTCAGTGTTTTCGAGTGCCAGTCTCTTAATGCATTACGTGAACCTGGAAGAGGAAAATATGTGTATTTGTTACAATTCCTTGCGTCAAATTCCTTGAAGTCTGTGTGTTTATAATTTGTGTATATGTAAAAGAAATGATCTCTAGACAGTATTGATTTAGATAGGTGTTCTGTTAGAAGTCTAGGATATGCTATTGTATGATTGTCTAATCTTTATTGCTACATAATGCCTTTTCCTATTCCCAGTAGAACCTCTGTATTACTGGCAACAAAGTGAGGATGACTTGACAGTAACGGTAAGGCTTCCAGAAAGGAGTACTAAGGAAGATATTCAAATACAGTTTTTGCCTGATAACATCAATATTAGGCTGAAGGATATCCAGGTTTTGGAAGGAAAACTCTATTCATCTATTGATCATGAAGGCAGCACGTGGACAATTAAAGAGAATGATAGGTATTTTTGTAATTTTACTTTTGAAACTTTATTTCTTATGACTTTATATTTTCCTTTTTATCTTTCTACAAGTAGGTACATTGAAGGAGAATATAATAGTTCCATCTAGATTTTTCAGATAGATTAAAGATGCTGAAACTACATTAAAATGTAATTGTAGTTAAGATTAAAGATGTTGCTATACTTGCCTATTTTTTTATTACCAGCTGTAGATTTAGATAATAAAAGGTGAAACTGTTTGCTTATTTTAATTTGTACTCATAAAACATTGTAGTAGAAATAATTTCAAGTTTAATTTGCTTATGATATAATATAATCCCATTTTTTTTTAAACGTATTTAAGGTCTATAAAAGGTTATGGCAAGAGAAGGTTCCCTCTAACCGGTCCCACCAGTCCCAGGTGTGCCTCTCCTCTAGTTGCTGTTACTAGCTTTCTTCCAGAAGCATTTCCTGTTTGTTCTGCTAAATACTCTGTTTTGTTTTCAAGGAAAAACATTTCTGCTATATCTGTATATATGGCTATAAATCTTTTCTTTTTTTTGTATTCATAATAGTAAATTTTAGATATTTTTCCATTAAGTATACTTGATTATTTTCAACACTTTATTCTGACTTGGTAAAGTCATTTAAAACAGTTAGACTCCTTTTATTGAACATTTAGAATGTTTCCAATATTTTGCTACAGTGAATAATTATATTATTTTGCATGTATAGAAAGATAAATTATAGCATATGTAGAATTACTATTTCAGAAGTTTGAGAGACAAACGTTACTTCAATATAAATTGATCATTTATAGATCTTCTTGTAGTCTGTGTTTGCAACACACAAAAAAATTAAACCATAAAAGAAGTTCATGATAATTCAACTTCACCTAAGATATTTTTGCTCATCAGAATTGAAAAGTTAAGTCAAATGTGATGTGCGTGCCTTGTATCCCAGTACTTACAAAGCTGAGATAGGAGGATTGGAAATTCAAGCTCAGCCTCAGCTTTTTTGAGTCTGAGGTCTATCTGGATTACATGAGACTATTTCCAAAAGCCAAGATCAGTTTTCAAAATTTGGAATTTTATGCTTATCTAAAAACATATTAAAAAAAAAAAAAAAGTAAGCGAAGACATAGAAAATGAAAAAATGCTCATGGGTCAGTAGGATTAACTAATATCAATGGCCATCTTACTAAAAGACATCTATTGATTCAGCACAATCCTCATTCAAATCCCAACACAATTGGTTACAGACCTTGAAAAAACAATACCTAATTCCATATAGAAAAACAAAACGCCCAGGATGTCTAAAAAATCCTGTACAATAAAAGAACTTCTAGAGGTATTACTATATATGATTTCAAGCTTTTCTACAGAGCGATAGTAAAAATAGATAGATAGATAGATAGATAGATAGATAGATAGATAGATAGATAGATGATAGATAGCTAGATGGATAGATAGATAGATAGATAGATAGATAGATAGATAGATAGATAGAAGTAAGACATGAACAGTTAAGAAAATATTTATATAAAAGACTTACATTTTCAGTGCTTAAAAGCCCTATAAATTCCTAAGATAACCGAGGGCCTTTGGATATATTCAGTTGGTACAGTGCTTTCTTAGCATATACAAATTTACTGATTTTTTTTAATGGTTGTTGTAATATATGAAAAACAATTATCTTTGAAGTTTTTTAAAAACTACTTTATCTTTTCTTATCTGTTTATCATGTTTATGTGTATGTAAAAGTCTTGTGTATGTCAAAAAGTAGTAAATAAAATTGGTAGCTAGAATATACTGTTGAATGAAATGCTTTCTAGCTTGTGACATTGTCAGGCTACTTAATGTCTTAAGTATGATTTTTTCACTCGTACTTGAGGACATAAAGATATAACTTTATTTGGTTGTGTTAAAAAATCAATGAGATAAAACATGAAGTGTGTGAGCTAGCCCCTAGCATATGGTAAAGCATTAGGCAAGTATGAGCTAATATTATTTTTATTATCATTTTCATCAGATTAGTGTATTTCTTAGAGAATATAACTAAGTCTGGGTGTCATCGGTTCTGATGATAATTTTCGTTGTTAATGATAAGGAGTTTTATTATATAACTGATATTATTTTGTATTATCTCCTAAATAGTTGCAGAAATTTTCTAACTGCTATAATTATGTTATGATTGTTGAGAATAACTGCTTTATAAAAGAATAGTTGTTAATTTTGTATGTTTTATTTGATAATTGCAATAATGGTTTTATTGTGCTCTTGGAATTGTTTGCTTGAAGTTGCGTTCCAGAGTGTGAGTTAGTATGGTATACATTTGTCAGAAATGGCTTGTGTGAAAGATTCCTTCCTGTGAAAATGACACAGACGGCCTACCACCTGAGTTTCCTCTCTGCTCGAAAGGACACTGGCCGGCTGCTTCCTCTTCTGTCCATAGTCTGCTCTGACTCAGCACGTACTTTTCATGCAGAATAAGTTCTTGGTCTTCAGATCTCTGGCAGGCTCTGCTTAGTCCATTTGGAGTTTCTGTTTAACAGCTTGAATGTATAGAATTAGATTTAAAACAAGTCATACAGACTACATTGACAGTTTTTCTGTATTACAAAGTACTTTTTTGAAATTCCTACATTCATTTTCAGTTCTTTAAAAAAATCCATGTTTTAAAAGTTAACATTGACATTAATTTAACCCATCTTTGACTAAAATTACATATTAAGAAAGACTATTAGTTTATGATAGTCCATGATTGTTGAGCGTGTATCCTGAGAACCTTTAGTTGTAGGCTGTTTTCCTGTGCTCCACTGCACAGACCATGGGTCAGACGCCACCTGTACTTGTGTTACTTAGATGCAGTGACACACGGAACACCACATGCTGTCTTTCCAATCACTCTACCACTTTGTCTTCAAACTATCTGATGCTCCATTTCCAGTGACTTTCGTGTTTACTCATGAAGTTTAGGTGATTTGTCATTGGATTACAGATTTTTTTCCATCATGTATAAAGCCAAAAATGAGTAATATTTTTGGTAAAACATTCTCTAGATACCAGATAGGTGAATACCTTCCTATCCCTCCCTCTTCCTTTCTAGTTAGTCTTCCCCTCCCCTTTTTCCAATCTCTCATTTTGATATGTGCTCTCACTACATAGCCTCTAGTGGCCTGAACACTTGACTCTTTCTTGTCTGAGCATATTGAGTGCTGGATACTAGAATGTAATAAATACCACGTCTGATTTAAATGTTCAGTGTTTAATGTAACATCACATATCTCATTTAATGTTTTAGCTTGGAGATTTTTTTGGTTAAGAAGAATGAAGGGCTGACGTGGCCTGAGCTGGTGGTTGGGGATAAACAAGGTGAACTTATAAGAGACCCCGCCCAGTGTGCTGCAATCGCAGAACGCTTGATGCACCTGACTTCTGATGAGCTGGTAAGCGGTTACCATGGTAAGGGACTTCCTAAGAATCCAGAAATTCTTCTATGAAGATTTTGCCAAGTCAAACATTAGTTTGCCTATCTTAATGTAAATGACACAGATCAGTAATTACCTACCTAATTAATGTTTTAATATGGATTGAAGTTGTAATATTTATATAATATACTCTGAATGTATAAAAATGTAAAGGCATATTTCACGTGGTGTATATATGTAGATATGTATCTTAATTCTTTAGAAGAATTAACCAGTGTTGACAGAAACAAATTATATTTGTGTGCTAATAACCTAAGCTAATTTTATTACTTAGCTATTGTAAATAGTGCTATAGTACATACATGTACAGGTCTCTCTGCAGTACATACCTAACCAGTGTAGACATCACTGTGGAGTTTACTCACTAAAAGTAAAACTATCATGTTTGAACTGTACCCTCCCAGTCCTGGGTAAGTATCTAAATGCCCCTCTCCCCATGACCTCATGAACAGAACAGTCAAAACCTAGCCAATGTAAAACCTAAGCATTATGTATATAAGAGTAAGTATTTAAAAACAGAAAGTGAGATATAAGTAAAATAAAAACGACAGCATTGGTAAACCTGTCTCTCATTTCCAGTGTCACTGCGTGTCCCTGCGTTCCTTTGTACTTCTAACATTCAGTGTTCTTATCTTTATGGGCTCAGGTCTGCATCTGTTGCTGTCCTTTGCCTTTCAATGCCCCCACGTCTTTCGCAAGTCCAGTCGTCAGTTAAGATTTACAGGGATGTTGAAGATCACTGTTCCTTCTCTACCAGCTTCTAGTGCAGTTTGTAATGTGTAAATGAAGAATTTCCTTATGACAAGATATGTTAATAACTTGCAGTAGCCTGTTGAAATCTTGAAAACATTCAGCAGTACATACATAGAATATAGGGTATATGATCATTTTCTAACTGATATTAGCATGTGTAATTGTCTGACCTATTGCTATGCTGACTAATAGTCATTAAGAAGATTCTGAAAAACCATTTACCCTGCAGAAGTAAGGTGCATCCTAAGATGGAAAAAAAAGGTATTAAAATATTGAAAGTGAATGTTTTTTTGCAAAGAGAAGTATGGTCCAAGTAGAGAACACAAGTTCCATCTTTGCTAACAGTCGTTAACAATTTCAGGAATTATTGGAATTCACATGCCAGGCTTGAAAGTGTGATTTCATAGCCCTTTCGACAAAAGCCTTATTCCCTAGGCTTGTTTATTTGGCAGATTTTACTATGATCAGCTTTGTTGAGAATATAATAATTGTGATACTGGAAGAGAAAGTAGATAATTAAGCTGAACTCCTATTAATCTTGATGGTTTCGAAGTAACATTGATATTTACAGGAAAGTTACTTATGCCCCAAATAGTGTTTTTTGTTTTGAAAAATACAGACATACGACCTTGTCTTCTACACTTGATGGCAGTAAACTTGGGGAATGGGAAATAAATACAGATTGCGTTATTTCTCAACTTTTGGAAAATGTCTATTCACTTTTGATATGTAGATAATGCTTCATCATAAAATGACGAGGTAAATCTTCCTGAACCATGGAAGAGATTATATAGAATTACTATTATGTTTTAGCATCCGAGTTTTCAGTTCCCTTTTTTTTGGAAAGTTTTAACTATTCAATTTAATACATGAAGTGTTATATTAAGTATCAGTTTCTATTGGCTCTCAGCTTTTGACCTTCTTATTCACTGTATCTATCTCTCCCTGTTGTTTACTTTGAACTAAGTTTCTTCTTTTCTCTGCCTTTGGAGGCAGCTTAGACAATTTTTAATAGTTATTTAATGCATGTACTTATTTTTGTTTGAGTGAATATGTGCGTGGGGGGGAGTACATACACATACACATACACACAACACACACACACACACACACACACACACACACACACACGTATGTATGTATAATTTCTTTCTTTCTTTCTTTTTTTTTTTTTTGCCTTAATCAGTTTTTTGAAGAGCAGAGTGATAAAACATGTCCCTTCACACATGCACATATCCCTGTTCCCTCTGGTTTACATTAGTATTGAATCAGCAGTCCATCTCCTCTTTTTCTTCCTTAAAGAATTTCCCGACTGCCTCATGCTGCAGTGCAGGTATGCTGGTGACTAGTTCTCCCAGCTTTTGTTAGTGTTTTGATGTTTTCCTTTTTTCGGTTACTTTGGTCAGAAGTATAATTCAGTGGTAGCAGTTTTTTTCTGTTTCAGAAATGCTGTGCTTTACTTGGCTTGTAGCTTGTATGAGAAGTCAGTTATATATCCTTTGTCAGGCATGCAAAATATATTTTCCTGACTGCTTTTAGTATTTTCTCTTTATTACTACTCTTTAGAAGTCTCGTTACTGTGATTTGCTATACTCTCATTTTTTAAACATACACCAATCTCTGATGCTGTAGTGTCCAGTTTGTTCTACCCTTACGCCTGCATGGGCTAATTACCTAATTACCTAGCTATCTCGTGGATTTTTCCTGTTCATACTTTGCATATTCAAATCTAGAAGTTCATTTAGCTTCTTTGTTTCTGTCTTCCATATCACAAGATCTTCAACTTTTGTTCGTCTTTGAGTATATATAACATATTTATAATAAATAAGGGCTTGTTGTTGCTGGCTAGCTGGCTGAGCAGTTAGTTAATTTTAGTGTCTTGGAACAGGACTCTAGTTCAGAGTGGACACAGTATATGTACCCTAGGCTGTCTTTGAAGTCATGATGGTTCTTCTGCCTCAAAAATTTGAGTTGTGGTTTCACAGGTTTGAAAGTATGCCCAACTGTTGTAATGTCCTTTCTGAATAAATCTGTCATTTTGACAATATTTTTAAGGATGAATAAATTATTTATAAATTATTTTCTTTTGTTTGATATATTACATACTCTTTTTTTTTGGCTTAAGAATCCAAATCCAGATAAAGAAAAACCTCCTTGTAATGCTCAAGAATTGGAAGAATGTGATATTTTCTTTGAAGAGAGCTCCAGTTTATGCAGATTTGATGGCAATACATTAAAAACAACTCATGTGGTAAGTTTTTGATAATAGGAATTCTAAACTGTTGTGGATAATAAGACATTTGGCAGATGAAAATTGAATGAAATATATGTTTTGCAAAAATAGTTTGATTAAAAGTTACTGGGTGTGAAAAATCTTATCACTCTATGAACCTCATTTCTATATTACCATATTCAGTAAAATAAAGGCATATTGTTTGAGTTCTGTTTTATATTGACATATTTTAGGCTTTTTTCTCTGCCTACTTTTTATATACAATTGTGAACCTATTACATATAATAATCTTTATAACTGTTTCTGACACTGAGCGTTGAGAAGTAAGCATCTTGTTATTAATAACTTTAAAAATGATACGTGTGTATGCGTGTGTGTGAATGAGTATGTGTATATGTGTGCTTGTATACGTGTACTTGGGTACGTATGTGTGCATGAGACCCCGCATGCGTGCATGAATGTTCAGGTGAGGCCAGAAGAGAGGATCAGGTCCCTCCCTGAAAGTTGAAAAGACAGCATTTGCAGGATGTTGGTTGTGTAGTACAGAAATCCAAACTCTGGTCCTCATGATTATGCAGCAAGTGCTTGTGAGTGCTGAGCCATTCTTCCAGTACCCTTAACCAAACTACTATTCATTACGCTACCATTTTAAGGAATCTTTTGTTATCTGAAGCCTTTTTTATATTCAGAAATCGGTAATGAAGAATTACAAAGTCAAATTAGTCATAAGTGAGCCTCTTGGATCTGGTTTCTGCCATGCAGCTTCTCGGCCCTGTTGTCTGCTCTTGCCTGCCTCATGGTGCTTTACCTGCGCCTTCGTGGTTGGTGTCAGACACCCAGTTCTTAAAAACGGCAATTTGTCAGTTGCTTCAACTGAAGTGACGTTCCATGGAAAAATAGGATTTCGGTTATTGTGACTCAAATGAGAAAACCATGGTTGTCATTTAGTCATCCTATCCAGACTTTTTAATTTTTTTTTTTAATATATTGGGAAAAGTTTTTGTGAATAGTTCCATTGATGCTTACAGATTAGAAAACTTTTTTTTTTTTTTTTTAACTCTTGTCATCATTGAGTGCTCATTCTAGATTCTTCTGACTTCCAGGTCCTTGTGCTCTCTGTTGAGAAAATTCAAACAAGGTACAGAATACAGTGTGACTGATAGGAAACGCACTGCAGATGAGAGCAGTGTTTTCAAGGCAAAGAGTTGCTGGTAGTTTTATTCTCCTTTACTTTAGAGCACCCAAGTATAAAACGTTTTTGACACTGAATTCATTTTGTGCCATTTATTCATTCTTATCTTTCTATTAGAATAGAATTAGAATTTATATCACTAAACATCAAATGTGATCACTTTTGAAACGGGAAAACTGTGGTCTTTTTCTTTATATTTCTAAGTAGGAATTACTATTTTAGGGATTTGTATAAATATTTAGACGTTTATTTCTATCATTTGCATCTTACATCACTTAGATAATTATACCATCCTAGCTTTTAGTTATGGAAAAAAATAATTATATAGGTAATTTAATAAATGACTGCTCAAACAAAATGAAAGGTTTTATAAAACTTCCATTTTCAATTTAAGATGTAAAAGCATGAACAGCTTACTGTACAACCTAACTCATAGAAATCACAGTATAAGGATTACCATATCTGAAATAGCAGCACATGGGAAACTAGGGTACTTACCTCATGGTTACTATAAAGTGGTTGTTGAAAAGACTAGTTTGGTAATGAAGAATACAAGCTTGGGATCACGCCTGTATTTAAATTATAGCCACTATTTATTACCTCCTTAACTTAAGTATCTCTGCTCCTTAAATTTGAATTTCATCATTTTATGAAGTGGATAGTATTTTTACTTCTTAGATAATGAAATAAAATAGGGAATAGAGATCCTCTGAGTATTTTATAGATTTTATCTGTGTATCGAGTATGAATTGAAAATTCAAATTTTTATCTGGCTTCCCAATGAAGACTTTATTTTTGCATAGGTAAATTTCTTTTCTCAGTAGTAGTTTTCAATTTAATTGACTAGTAACAGTAATTGAAGATTCTTTGAATTTTTTCATTCTGACACAAAATCTTCAGAAGTCTAATTTCTGGGTATTCCTAAGAAAACTGTCAGCTGACTGCTTCACATTTTCTTGAAAATATTTTACTCTAATTATAGTTTTCACTGGAACTTCAGCATTACATACAACCTTATCTACAGTGAATGTGAAAATACAGATAATGTGAAATTTTTATCTTATTAAACAAAAGATTTATTAAATTTGGGCAATAAATCTTTGGTACTAACAAGTAATTAGTCTCTATGAAGTAAGTTGTCTAGGTTAATTCTTCACATTTAATATAAAACCTATATTTAAAGCCCTGTTCTACTCAGATCCTTTATTTGCCCAATGTTGTATATAGAGCATCCTGAAGAACTTTCTATTGATCCCTGCATAGCAACAATGTAAACATCAGTTACCATACTGTTCATTTTTATAGATACCCATAGAGGCATTTGAGGTGATTGGCATTTATTGCCTCTACCATAGGTTGCCTCAGCTTACTCCTCCAATGCTTTTTTCTCATTGCAGTTGGTTCCGTATATTTGTACCTACTAATAAACTATTGATTGTAACCTCTTGCTGACAATATATCTGCCCACTGCTGTCCTCTTTTTTTTGTTATACTCCCAGTTTATTTTTGTCTACAGTTATAAAGTTCATAAGATTTTATTTATAACCAGGATATAGAGTTTTCTGTTAAAAACTCTGATTTATGCTTTCTGTTCCTAAGGATAAAGAAATATCTGGGCATTGAAACCAGAGCTTTTACCTCAAATGCTGTGTCAGTAAACTACACTCAATAGCCTTTGTAATAATGTTTGGGACTCTGGAACCCTTTAAACATTTTGTTCCTGTTTTTTTTTGTTTGTTTGTTTGTTTGTTTTTTGTTTGTTTGTTTGTTTGTTTGTTTTTGTTTTTGGAAAATCATCCATGATAGATAATGGTTAACATTTAACTTCTGTGTTTCTTCTTCTTTAACTTGATGGGTTTATTCTTAAAAGTAACATCCTACTACATTATGGCTGTTTCAGTCTCTTCAGGATCTTACAAAAATAAAAATTATGTTTTGCTTTTCAGGGTAGTTATTTTACCAGCTTAGTTTGCTAGACACATGGGCTTGGCTGTCATTTTGAATGGATTGAACAGCATGTAGATAAGTGCATTTCAGGAGTTTATGTGGAGGGTTTTCCAGAGGGTAGTGCCTAAGGTGGGAAGACCTGCCCTGAATGTGAAAGGTGCCATCTGATAGGCTAAGGTCACAGATTGTATGAAGATAGGAAAAGAGAAAACCACTTGGCACAGGCGTATTTCTCACTCCAGTCTCCGCCCCCTACCACAACCATGATGTAAGCTACTCTGTTCTAGTTCTCCCTCTGTAGTGACTGAAATAGGGAGGCAGAGTCTTCCTCTTGTAAGCTGTATGCCAGGCATTTTCTTACAGCAGCAACTAGATGTAAATAGTAAAACTATTCCATTGTCAAGAAACAAGGACTTGTCAGAAATAACTTAATCTAATTGTTGATATGGCCAAGACATAGTAGGAATGATTGTGCTACACATTACAAATAAAAATTCCAATAGAATAAAATTAAGAATTAAAAAAAAAAGGCAACAACACAAAAAGAGCCTCACCATATACACAGTGTATCACCAACACAACAAAATGAGTGACCTTGAGGGAGGATATTACAGAAGCTATCTCCTCACATCATAGGTGCTGTTTGTAACACTCTGTCTGCCAGGAGGGAGTGTTTATGGTTTGCTGTTTGTTTTTCTAGAACATATATAAGGGCTGTGTACATGTAACTAGAGTCTACAAAGAACCATGAAACACTCATCTGAATAGAACATATTCAAGACTGAACAAAAACAAGTCTGCAAGAATAGATAGTAATCATAGAGTGTGGAAGAAGGCATGGGGAGTCAGGAAAGGCAAAGTGAGGAGCTTCTGGCTTATGGTCAGTAGCATGGTGACATACTGTGTAGCAGACATATGGATCAGTAAGTGGCAGAATAGAAAGCATCTAATCAGAACAGGGGCTTATGCTGAGTCCTCCACTCACGTGCTCTTACTTGGATAGCCAAGCTTTCTCTTGATTAACCCTTTAGTTGATATGCTGATTTGTTCCTTTCTCACTGCTGTCCAGTCATTCATAGGAGGCTAATGGATGAGTTAGCCATGGCATTAGTAATGCTAATTCTCACTTCGCTCATGAAAGTAGGCACATTTTATGAAAATCCATTTGCAGTCTACCTGTGCATTACCTCAGTTGGGTTTGCCCTTCTGGGAAAGCTCTCAGTAATCCAAAGGAAAACAGCGGTGATAAGCAAGAACTGAAGCAGAGTTGGATCCACTGAGGCTTTCTTAACAGGCCCACTTGCTAGAAATGCTTGGACAATAAATCTTACGTGGCCACTGTCAGACCAGCACAAAGGAAAGAATTAATAAACAGTGGTGAGAACATGCCAGCCCAGGCTCATCCTTGCTGCAGGGAGTTTGCTCTGGGACTACGTAAAAGCCCTACTTTCCTGTGTTATTCTCATGAGGTGGGGAACTTTGCCATTGGCCTAAGAGCCCAGGTTTCCTTGGAGAACCAATAAATCCTCACACTACAGCCTTTCAGGACTTTGTTTACAGAGTACAAGTCAGGTCTCAGCTTCTCAGCCAACATTTTGTTCTGTTGTACTGTAAAATTTATAGAGTCAAGTCAGCTTTTATTACACTGGGGCCCCCGAATCTAACCCTAAGCCTAGCACCCACATTTGTCGTTATTTCTGTTGGTATTGAAAGCTCTAATAATCAGATGGCTGATGAAGAGTATGGGGGAAACCTATCTCTACTAATGCAACTTCCCTGTAAGTGGGATCCAACTGTGAGTCTCAAATAATGATTTTTGTAGTGAAATAAGTTCTTCAAGCATCAATATTGCCGTAACAGCTGCTAACAGTATTATCAATATTAATACTGTAAATCAGTAGCACAGTGGAGTAATTGGGTAAGTAGATCTGAGATTTTATCCAATATTGTGGCTTTTCCTTATAGGCTAGAACCAATTACTCAAACTCTCAAGGTTGTACTTTCAGCTATTACATGGAGATATCAGCTCGTCATGAGCTGTGGAGATTAGTACTTAGCCTGTTATATATAGAATATGCCCATGAGTTAGAGTAGCTGTTACGTATTCTTGGTAATATTTACAAGTTAACATTAGCAAGTTTAATGTTCGTATTCTGTGATTTAAAACTATTCTTTTTGTATTTTTGGTTCCTTCATGTCATATCTTAAACTTCTAACCTTGAGGGGTAGATGGCATATTGGTTAAGAACAGAGATTTCATGTCTGCAACTTAAAACCACCCTCAATTTGAACAAGCTGAATCCGAGTGCACCATTGCTTCCCTGAGCTTTTAAAATGAATGTAAACAGAAACACATCCCTTTCAGGAGTTCTATGAAGAATCAGCCCAGTTAAGTCCTCAAAGTGTAGGGCAAGCAAGACATGGTGGCTGGTACATGTGTGAATTCTAGGCTGAAACAGGAGAATTGCCAAGTACAAGACTGGCTTGAACTGCATACTAGGAAGAATGGAGGGAAGAAAAGTTAGTTTAAAATAATTGGAGATGATCTTGTATGTTGTTTTTTTTTTTTTTCATTGATTACTGACTTTTTGAATAAATTTATTTTGTCACTTTAGGTGAATCTTGGCAGCAACCAGTACCTGTTCTCAGTCATTGTAGATCCTAAAGAAATGCCGTGCTTCTGTCTCCGCCATGATGTCGATGCTCTCCTCTGGCAACCACACTGCAGCAAGCAGGACGACATGTGGGAGCACATTGCCACCTTCAATGCCCTAGGTAGACAGCATTCTCCTACCTAGGGCATTAACAGACTGCCCGAGTAGTCATCATCTAAAACTGTGCTTTTCAGAGCCCTCGATTGATTGCTTTACGTTGACTGTTACATTGATTGGTTACATTGATTGGTTCTTGCTATGGTTTGGTCTTCTGTGTTCCTTTAAAGTGTTAGACTAGAAGGATGAACCCGTTCTTACAGTTGCACAGAAGATAGCGCATGGTGGACATGGAAGTGATAATATAACCATTTGAATATTTCTAATCAGTTGATTCTTTTAAGTCAGTATTAGCAGGAGCTTTGGCATTGCCATACATGCAACTTGTATTTAAGTCTCTTTAATCCTCAAAAAGTCATGCAATTGCTGTACAGTAAAGCACATTTGTTTGGAAGACATGTTTCATTGAACTTAAGTGCCAGGCAAGCCAAGCCTGGCAGGTTACACCTGCATTCCCACCTCCTGAGTAGTGAGGCAGGAGGCACAAGTCTGAGGCTAGGCAGACTTAGCATAGCAAGACTGATTCAAAGTTCAAGCCACAGTGAAAACAAGAGGCATGGTAATGAAGAAGACATGAAAAGGACAAGCACAAATTGAATTTATTTGCTAAAGGGAGAAATACTTGTTTTGAAACTACACCTTGAAAAAATTTTAAAGTATATAACTATAGGCTATGCCATCATTGATTTTATGTAACATTGTGGGAATTGTGTTAGGTGAATTAGCTACAGTTATTGCTTTATTTAAAGCTTATTTTAAACTGGCAGCAAAATGTAGAATTGTGGGTTTCAAAGACTGGGTGTGTACAACTCTAATTGATGAGGAATTTGTCACTTAACACTTATGGCTAACCTGCCTCACTGAGACTCTTAAGAGGATTTCTGGAACATGGAATACTAAGAGGTTTGATGGATTAACCATCCTCACAATTTCTGTCCTCTGCTGTAATTCCTATTTTGTAATTATTTTCTTTCCTTAAGGAAGAGGAAAGTTCTCCTAGGTTGCTTTTAGATGCTAACAGTCTTCAATTTCATGTCAAAACAGTCTTGCAAATGAGCTGTCATGCTTGATCCTAAGTTAAATCAATTTTATCTTAGCTAGTACTTGAGTTATTATGTGTATTTCTGTTGGAGTTTCCTGTACAGTTAATGTTCATCTACTCAGATAGATCCCTATATCTTCACCTAATATTTTAAAAGCAGTGTTGACCTGTTTGTATCTCACGACTTTGCTCACTTTATAGTGTATATATAAACATATATGCAAAACATATAAATATTCATGTATACATTTAAATCTAGTTTGCATGAGAAATTGATTTTTTTTGTCTCCTTCCTCATGCTTCCTCTCCCTACAGTGTCATCCGTCTTTTAATCACCTATTTATATCTCTTTGTACTTACACACACACACACACACACACACACACACGCACACACATACACACACACACACACACACACACACACACACACGCGCGCACGCGTGTCTGTGTCTGTGTCTGTGTCTGTGTCTGTGTCTGTATCTAGAATCTGTATGTGAAGGAAAACATGAAGTATTTGTTTGAGTCTGGCTGATTTTATTTAGCATGGTAATAGCCATTCACATCCATTCCCTTGTAGGTGTATAATTTTTTTCTTTACAGGTGAATACATGTATATCACATTTCCTCTATTTTTTCATCTGTTGATGGGTATCTAAGCTAATTCTATGTCTTTACTTCTGTAAATAGTGCTATCCTGGGTGCAAGCATCTCTGGTTTCTTCCCTTATATGTCCAGGCTAAACTGGATCATATGGTAGTTGTGTTTGTTCAGTTCTTCTAATTTCCATCTTGTCTGGACCAGTGCACACCCCCATCAGTACCAAGTGAGCATTCTTCTTTCCCTACATTCTTCTCAATATTTATTGTCTTTTGTTTTCTCTGTAACAGCCATCCTGAGTAACTCAGGTAGAATCTCAGTGTAGATCTAATCTGAATTTTCACATTAAACATGCTGAACAGTTTTCTATACGTACGAGACGTGTGCTTCATCTTGAGAGCTACCTACTCAGCTCATCACCTATTTCTACCCTGGATTGTTTGGTTTGCTGTAGTTTAGAGAGTTCTTTACATATTCTGGATACAAGTGATCTCTCAGAAACACAGATACCAGAGGTAGTCTGCACTCTGTGGGCTGTATCTTCTCAGAATTACTTGCTGCGCATTACCTTGTATTTCCACACAATCTAGTATGTCAGTTTGGGTCATTCCTTGAGCTGCTGGATTCTTTCCCAGAAAGTCCTTCTTTTGCTTGTCAATTGTTACCACTTGTTTTTCTCTACTAGTTTCAGAATTTCAGGTCTTAAAAGTTTTTGATCGACTTTGAATTGATTTCTCTCCATGTGAACATCCTCTTTCCCAGTAGGATTCATTACAAAGGCTGTAGGATTTCTGATGTTTTAGTGACAGTGTTTTTGTTGCTCATTCTCTTACGTGACCCCTGTAAAAGGGTCACTCTACTCCCAAAGGTGTCTGACCCACACCACCCATTCCATGCCACACAATTCCATTTGTCTGTAAGTCCGTTTTTGTGTCTGTACTGTGCTGCCTTTGTTCTTGTGGTTCTGTGGCATAGCTTGAGATCAATAACTCCCTCAATATCCCTAACCATTACTTTCTGCTTAGGATTTCCTCGGCTCTTTAGTTAGGGTCTTTTGTTTTTCTATATGAGTTTCAGAATTACACTATCCATTTCTCATAAGAATGTCATTAGAATTTATATGAGGATTTAAAAAAAAAACTATAAAGTACTTACAGTAATATAGCTGTTTTCACAATATTGATTCTGCAAATTCGTGGGCATGGGAGGGAGGCCCATGTATAATCTAGTGCCTTCTTTGGTTTTGTTTTGTTTTTAAATTCTTTTACGTTGTCATTGTATTCCTAGAGTTATCTTTTCATTTTTGTAAACTAGGGATTAAAGTTTTGATGCATTTAAGACTTTAGATTTTTATTATTTTATGTCCTAGGAATTAAACAGAAGTATATTATACTTTTGTTGAAGAGCAGGAGCCTCGCTTGTGCCTCAGGAATTAAAGTCGTATTTTTACGCCTCTTAGAAGAACTGTGGCTCACTGTTAATGGTGCTGAATTCATCCATTGTTGACTCTTAATAGTAAATGTGTTAATAACTTAAGTATTTAAAGTTATGATGGATACCATGGGATATTGTGTTAAATCTTGATTTTCCTTGCTTCAGTTTGACAGATAGGTTTTTTTCCCTTGTGTTTTTGGCAGGTTACGTCCAAGCATCAAAGAGAGACAAGAAATTTTTTGCGTGTGCTCCAAACTACTCATATGCAGCCCTTTGTGAGTGCCTCCGCCGGGTATTCATCTATCGGCAGCCCACGCCCATGTCCACCGTGCTCTACAACAGAAAGGAAGGCAGGCATGTGGGGCAGGTTGCTAAGCAGCAGGTAGCCAGCCTAGAAACCAATGATCCTATTTTAGGCTTTCAGGCAACAAATGAGAGATTATTTGTTCTGACTACCAAAAACCTCTTTTTAATAAAAGTAAATATGGAGAATTAATCCTCCAACATTTGGCTACAAAGTATCCAGCGGCACCTGGAGGGCTGAACAGTTGTACTGTAACTTGATAAGTTTTGGCATGTTGAATGAGAATATCTTTTATGAAGTTTTATTTTAAAAGGATACTGGAAATGTATTCAGTAGATTATGAATCTGTAAAAGCTGTGGGATAGATGGAGCTGCAGTTTTAGAGACCACTGGCTTCTGTCAAAATACGGAGCTATCAGCAAATAGAGTTATTTTTAAAACCTGAGG
The DNA here is from genome assembly GCA_030674055.1 of Rhabdomys pumilio. Lineage (NCBI taxonomy): Eukaryota > Metazoa > Chordata > Mammalia > Rodentia > Muridae > Rhabdomys > Rhabdomys pumilio. The sequence continues at coordinate 54,150,735 of JANHMN010000012.1, forward strand.
ATCAAATCTCATCTTTTATATGAAACATGTACAATTCAGTGTTTAAAAATAAAAATATTTATCATGTACTTAGCTCATTGTTTAGATTGGTACAGTCATTATGTAGAATGTTTGGGTAGTAGTAAAATACTGAGTATTATAAAAAGTATTTTAGTGGGATGAAGTCTACGTACAGAATTGCTTTGAGTCTGCATAGAGTTGTAAGAATACAGCAGTTTTGACAATATTTGATTACAAACCTTATTTCATAGTAAGCAGAGATTTATTTATGTATTTGCTCTACCACATTGGCAAAGGTTATACCTTCCCATTACTGCATAACAAAGTTTCACAAAATTCAGCTGTCTGAGAGTTTGTTCCAGCACATGGGAATCTAAAGCTGGAGAGTTGCCAGATCAAGGCCAGCCTGGGCCACACGGCAAGACCTTGTCTCAAGACAAAAGCAATGTAAGGTTTATGGATTTTCATGGTCCTCTGAGTTGTGCCTTGTCCTCTAGTGGTCTACGTTCTGCTTCCCACCGCGATACACGAACACATCCTAGAGCATACCAGGGTGCAAGAGGTTGCCAGAGCTTGGCTTCTCATTTTTTTGCTAAAAATATGGACAAAATGCATAACATGGCCAAGTCTAAACAGACAGCAGGCCTGTGGCACATGACAGCCCTTGATGGCATAGTCATTACAGCCCTTGATGGCACAGTCACACAGCATAGATTTTAATGCGTTTGTCTCACTAAGCTGCCCTTACATTTCCGACAGTTCTAGCTACACATCAGTTTTCTCTCCACAATTATCTGTGGTTCAGACTTCCTTTGCAAACGTCCTTCAATTTGTGTATCCATGTGGATTGTTCTGTTTTTATTTTCATATTGCCTTTAGAGCTCATGTTTCACTAAAGTTCTCAAGAACCCAAGAGGCAGAAAACAAAGATCAAGGATTATTTGGTGGACAGTATCTGTAGTGATGTATGTCTTGCCGATCTGGAACGATACTTGACTGAATTAAACAAGTGCTTGGTCTGGGGAGACAGCTCTGTTGGTTAAGTGCTTGCCACATAAACATAAGGGCCTGAGTTTAGATGCCTATCACCTGCATTAGATAGGAATACATAAACAAGGAAAGGGAAGAAAAGCAAGTAGGCATAGCTGTATGCATCTGTAATCACAGCACTAAGACACAGACACAGAGGGATGGATCCTTGCTGTCCACACAGCTTATCAGAATCAGTGAGCTCCAGGATCTGTGAACCCAACTCATCAAAGAAGGTACAGAATGAGCAAAGCACTAGATGTCTATATTTGGCCTTCACATGCATGCATACAAATATGCACATAGACTCATAAGCATACACACTGTGTATATATATATATGTGTGTGTGTGTGTATGTGTGTGTATACACACACATACACACACACACACACACACACACACAAATTTAGTCAGTATTTGACTGATTAATTTTACTCAGGTCTGACTGACTTAAATTTAACTATGTTGGCGCTGATCTGGCTAGATTCACTTTTTGGAGGCAGTTTCTCACTATGTAGCCAGGCTGGCCTCGAACTCCTTGTTAGCATTTTCTTACTTTAATCTTTTAAGGGTCATGAACCAGAGCACCCAGTTTCAATTTAATTTTGACTAAATTTTAATTTTAGTGTGTGTGAGTTCTTGCATTCGTTCCCCAGCACAGAGAATGAGACTTAAGAAAGGAAGGAGGCAAACAAGGAAGGCCAGCAATCTTGAGAGACAAGAGTAAGAAAAAGAGAAAATTCACATGGAAATTCTACGAGCTCAGTGGTAGAGCTGTTATCTACCAGTGTAGATCACTGAGCATAGGGCCTCCTTTTATCATCAGCCTACACAGTGAGGAACACAAACTGTACAGCTCTTATTAGTAGTCAAAAGAATGGGATTGGAGATCTCAGTGGAACAGCTTATAAGACCTCAAGATTACCATCTGTGAGGATTTCTAATAAAGAGCAAAGGAACCACAACCTCTTCCCTTAAGAGTTAATCCAAATGAGCCTTTCAGTCACCTGGTGGGGGTGGGGGTCCAGGAAGCCCTCTGTTCTAGGGACTCAAAGAACTAGTGTGCAGTATACCTACAAACTCAGGGCAGTACAACAGTGTAGAGAGACCATTGTCCGCTTGCCCGCTTTTACCTTCAACACCCCGCCCTCCCAGCTGTTTTGGCTACCCTCGAGAATGGCCATTTTTGCCTTGTAATAAACTTTGCGTGTCTTCTACACTGCATTTTGTGTGTCTTGTCTGGATTCTTTCAACGGAGTTGAAAACCCCATGTGTTGATGCCCAGTATTAAAAACTGAGTAAGTAATTCAGCTATTCATCAGAATGCAGTTTTGCAGTGATAAATTTAAATGGCCTAATACTATTTTAGAACAGTCCCTCCCCATTTAGAATAAAGATGTATAATTTGCATATAGGGAAATTTTGAACATTTTCAAGATTAAAAGGTTCTACCAACTTTACTTTTTTGTGACTCTCTTGCTTTCCTTTTATATGTGTACATATGTATCTTTGAGGAGTGAATTTGGGAATGAGTTTAAAAATCTTATTCATAAGCTCAGAAATAGAACAAAGTATGGAGAGTATAGTCACACACACACACACACACACACACACAGACACATATACACACACACACACACTCAGCTCAACATGCAGTCAAGCCTCTTTTAAGAACATAAAAACCTGGCCTAAACTGACTTGGGCACAAAGAAGCACAGTAATTCACGTTACCAGGAAGTGCAGTCACAGAGCTGCGCACCGGTAGGCTGCAGTAGATGACGTCTTCAAGGCCTTTTTCTCTTACAACCACTGAGCTCCGTCTCTCGGTTGGCTATATATTTTGAAAAGTTTTTGTCTTACTTCAGTGACAACTAATAGAAGTCTTTAAACTCCATCACTGTCACATCCAATAAAGTTTTGCTGCAAAGATTACAGCAAATGCTTATCGTGAACCTAAATGCGCCTCGATCATCCTGGAGTTGGTGTTTGCACGGTGCTCACCGGCTTAACTTTTTTAGCGATAGTCTTGTACTGATGCCAAGAATGGATCCAGTCACACAGATACATGAAATTAGAAATGATAGCGTGGCTTCCCATGAAAAGGATGCTCAAAATAGAAGAAATGTATATTAAGAGGCCATTGCATTATAAGAAAAGTTAATAAAAATGGAAATGTAACAAAATATTATCTGAAGAATTTTGATAGATTTTAATACCTAATTTAAAAGGATTTAACAGTGCTATTAAACAATTGACTGAAATTCAAAAAAATATATATAATTCAAGAAACAAAGCTTTTTGCTGGGTAGTGGTGATGCATGCCTTTAATCCCAGCACTTGGGAGGCAGAGGTAGGTAGATCTCTTAAGTTCAGCCAACCTGGATTACAGAGTGAGTCCAGGACAGCCAGAACTAGACTTTTTCTGTCTTCCTTGGAGCTGATTGACAGCTACCCAAATCCCTGAATCTGCCTTGAAACAACAGAGGGTTGGGGAAGGGAAATGAAAAAAAAAAACAATGCTTTTTAAAATGGAAGCCACTAAACAGGACTGATGGGCAATTACAGCAGTTGCTGCCATTGGAACCTTACATTGTACTGTGCCCAGAGGCTTGAGACGTCATCAGACTTGACTTACAGGCATTACCATTCTGTTCATGTAGTCTTTGTCTGTTGTGTCATCTTTTCTGTCCTCTTCAGCCTTCAGGGTCCTCCTATGTAAACTCCCACTTTTCTGTCTTTCATGGAATACTGATTGACAGCTACTCAAATCCCTGAATCTGTCTTCTGAATTGGAATTCCTAAGATCCCTCTTCTTCACTAAAGGGAGTCTTTTTTTTTTTTAACTTTTGTGTTATAATTTGAACTGATTAACATACAATAAGCTGCACAATTAAATTAGGATATTAAATATATGTTGACCATACATTGCTTTTCCTGCCATGTAGTTCCTAAATCTGTAAATGTATTTTTGTTGAAGTGAGAACATATTCATTTATTAGAAAGCTCCTCAAATGCGGCATGTTGGGGGCTCCTTTAATCTGCAAAGAGATAAAGAGTATTTTTGTAATACTTTAGTAGATGGCTAGCTACCTATAGAAGTTACCTATAGGTGACTTCTGAACTTTTCTTCAACTTTAACCAGGCTCAAGCTCCCTTCCTAGCCAGTGCATATCTCTGTTCATGATTCTGTCCAGATTAAGGCTGCTCTACTTGATCCGTTTCCCACATACTCGACTCGGCTTCCCTCTCTCAGACTATAAATCTACATCCATTCTCTCCCACTGTAAATCCATAATGTAGTAAGTAAGCAATAACCATGCCACTACCTGGATGTTGTCTTGAAATCGCTTCTGTAAAACAACATAGCTCTTTACTTTTGAATTTACCCTCATTCAGTGTTGCAGACACAGGTAAAAGTTTCTTTGTAATGGTTGATATTAATGGCAACTGTCACAGTGTAGAATCACCTCCATAGGGAGCCCCAACTGAAGAACTAACTCACTTGGTGTGGGCAGGCAGATCTCCGTCAGCTAGCCAACCAGATAGGAAAGGGCATTGCAGAAGGAAGTGTATCTTCCTTTTGTACTGTTTGCTCACTTGGCCTTCCTGCTTCTTATTCCTTTGTTGAAAGTAGATTCAGCATTTCTAAGCTTTCATCCTGGACTAATGACCAGTGGCTCTCCAGAAACGTCCTAGTCTTCCAGCACCAGACTGGGACTACTGAGACACTGCACTTTGTAGACTGAGTAACTACTGGTCACCATCCCCTAGTGAGAGAGCTATTCTGGGACTCTTCTGACTGTTAGATACCCAGCCTTAAGGACCAACCACCATCCATGTTCTTGTCATATGAGATGTTACTTGGCTGTAATTACTATTTAAAAGCTTACTTAATAAATTCTGCTATGTATATTCATCACATATGTATGTATGTATATATATATGTATATGTATATATACACATATATGAGTATATATACATATATATACATATATACATATATATGTATACACACATATGTATACATATATATGTATATATGTGTGTGTATATATATGTATATGTATACATATATATGTGTGTGTGTGTGTGTGTGTGTATATATATATATATATATATATATATATATATATATATATGATGAATATATCCTGTTCCTCTAGAGAGCCTGAATGATATATCATGATGAGCCCCTATAAGAATCTGTGTGCCCTTCTCACCCCATAACTCCCTGCATTTCAGTTGGCATTGCCATCTTCTAGATCCCCACTGAATGGCCCATAATCTCTGCTTCCGTATCTTAACAACATTCTAGGGCTTGTTTAGACCTCAGCTGCAAACTCTTCAACATTTAGTCCACAAACCACTGAACCATGCTCACCACGGCAGCATCTCTTTGCAATAACAGTTTTGTGTATAATTATTTTTCTCCCCACTGGAACAAGAAGCAACTGAAGGAAGACAAGTTTTGTGCTGTAGATTAGGAGATACAGGCTGTTATTGTAGTGACCCGGAGGAGCAGGAACAGCAGTTAACTGTAGAGCAGAAGGGTGGACCCATTGGGGTGGACCAAGAAACAGATGGGAATCTTGGTACTTATTTGGCTCTCTCCTTTTCTGCTTTTCTTGGGCCTGTCATGGGATGATGCTACACGTTTAAATGTTGCTCCTTTCTCTTCAGTCACCCACCTCTGGAAACCCCCAAAGACACGTCAAGGTGTGTCTCCTGGGTGATTCTGAATCCAGTCCTTGGCAATGAAGATAGTCAAAGGTATCTGGGGGACAGGGGTGTTCATGATAGACTACTAGATATAATACAGAACTTAGGAGAGGAGAGTACCAAAATAAGTTTAGGATATTAAGTTATGGCCAAATAGGATAGAGCCTTAAATATTGGGTTTTGAAGACAAAAACCTGCAAGAACTGAGAAGCACGGAGAATAAACTGACACTTGAAAACATTCAACTCCAGTTAGGGGGCTCACCAGTCAGTGTTTGTCAAACAGGTTCAAGGGCTCAAGGGTTGTTCATCATTGGAAAAAAAAAAGTTTTAAGGGTTTAAATTTTAAAATCATATTTTGTGTAAGTATGTAGACAGCAGAGTTAGTTCAGCTGAAGCCTAGGATCAGGGTGTTTGCAAGAGCTCCTGAGGACTGGCAGAACAATGGCAGAGGCAGGCAAAGCAGAGGGAGATGGGCAATATCAGGGAGAGTGGCAAAGGAGACCGTGAAATGAACTACTGAGAACGGTTCTCTTTAACTGTGCTTTTTGGATTAGAGAAAAATGCAGAGGAAACATAAAAACAAGTCATTCTCTCTCCAAACTCCAATCTTAAATTCCTTTGAAAAGCCTGCCCCCATGAAAAGGCAGAATTCTCTTTTCAGAAACCATAGCAAAAACTCTTGAGATCTTGAAATAAGGTAAATGGGCACACCTTAAACTTGTATATTTAGTGACAGGTTGAAATTTATGCCTTGAAAGGCTACTGAGGCAACTAGACTTAGGCTGCACTTTGAACCAGCCACTATCAGGGCACTTTATACATTAATCCTATTTTTATACCAATGTTAAAGAGAGATTAAGTAGCTGGTCTGTGCTACACAGCCAGTAAGTGGTGAAGCCTTGATATGAACCAAGGTAATCGTGGCTCTGATGGACCCAGCCAGTTTTCAGGTCTGCTTTCTACAAACAGCAGTTTAATCAGTGTTTTCCTTCAGTGCTAAGAACCAGAGGTCAGGCTGGAGAGATGGCTCAGTGGTTAAGAGCACTGACTGCTCTTCCAGAGGTCCTGAGTTCAATTCCCAGCAACCACATGGTGACTCACAACCATCTGCAATGGGGTCTGATGCCCTCTTCTGGTGTGTCTGAAGAGAGCAAGGTTTACTTATATACATAAGATAAATAAATAATTATTTTAAAAGAAACATTTAAAAAACAAAAAAAAAAGGAAGAACCAGAGGTCCCTGGTAGGATAGCCAGGAGTGTAGCACTTGGCATTGTCTTCAGATATGTCAATGTTTTTGTGATTCTGATGGAGATGACTTCATCTCTGTTCCAGGACTCTACTGTAATAGAGTGTGAGGCACACTTGGGTCTCAACAACTGCTTTTCTTTTGGTATTTGTGACTTTTCTTGCAGTTGTCAAAATTCAGTATCTTCAAGGACAAGGGCTTTGGGAAATGGGTAAATGTTCTCGAACCAGTGGGAAACCTTCATTTCTGATTTTAGAAGCTTATGATTTTATCTCATACATGGTAGGCTAGGTTAATTTTCCACGGAGATTTTCATGAACACTGGTTTTTGAATTGCTTCTAAATGAATTCCTTTTTAATGACTTCCCCTGTGCTCTGAAGGAGCCATGACTCCAGCTGTGGGATAGTTCCTAATTAGGCTTTGAAAGGTTATTATATCTTGGAACCATGAAAAGTTCATCTGCTCCTGAGCAGCTTGCTTTCAGACAGTGGTTCATCTGTAGACTTATGTGTGCTTATTTGCTTTGTTTTTAAATTGCTTCAACATCTCCTGAAGAAAGGGAGCACATGGCAGTGGTCTTGCGTAGGTTAGTAGAAGCCAGTTCTTTTCTACCCTGTGAGCCGCAGGATTCAATTCAGGTCTCAGGTTTGACACAGAGCCTTTACCTGCTCAGCTCTCTTACCGACTGGCCCTCTCTCTCATCTGTAGATTTTTGACTCTGTCCTCCAACTCTGGGTTCCATTTTATTTTCATCCATGCACATGACACGCTTTGATTAAATCTACTTGCCTTGCTGTCCCTTCCAGTCCCTCCTCCATCTGCCCCTCACCACCACCGTCTTCCTTTCACCTTCATGTGCTCTCCTCTTTCTTATTTAAACCCATAGCGTCCATTTAGTGTTGTATGTACGTGAAAGACTGTAGAACCATGTACTGGAGCATGTGTAGACTTTGGGGGACCGTATCTCTGAAGGACACTCACTCTCCCTCTTCCAACAGCCTTTGACAATAACTGTAATCGGGATGAACTTTGTGGGCCCCTTTCTCTCTTCTCTTCTCTTCTCTTCTCTTCTCTTCTCTTCTCTTCTCTTCTCTTCTCTTCTCTTCTCTTCTCTCTTGTCTGTCTGTCTTGTCTGTCTGTCTTGTCTGTCTGTCTGCCTGTCTGTCTGTCTGTCTGTCTGTCTGTCTGTCTGTCTTTTTAAAAATAAGTTCTCTGGATGTCTTTTCCTTAAAGTATCATTACAGCCTTTGTTTAATCTTGGACTAAAAGTACTTGTTTACTTGCCTATATGCCTTGTTTTACAAAGATCTGAGTCATCTAAACTCCTTGATAAGCTCAGTTGTTCATGAGTCATTTACAGAGCAGGAAAGCCTGGGACCTATTTGCCAAGTCTGCCTACTGTGAACACAAAAGCAATGATTTTTTTTTTTTTACATGACTGCAGTTCTCTGGTGGAGATATAACTAGCAGCTCATTGCCTCCCTGGTAGGACTTTGAAAGCATGATTCAGAAGGGCTGACTCCCTGAAAAGAGGGTGAGGAATGAGACAACCATCTGTCCCTTAAGAATTGTGTTCTCTTGGTATTAACAAGCATTGATCTGAGGTCTAGCAATAACATGAAAACACAACATACGAACTCCAGACTGATTTAGACTTAGACACTCTAGTTGACTTATGATAATAAAGCACCAAAGATAATGGGTTTGGTGAAAAATTCTGATTTTAATCAGCAGGGAGATTCAATTCGGCCAAATATATTTATGACTAGTTGAGTGGAAGTAAGGAAAATCACATCCTCAATTTTCTCCAAAAATTGTATTTAAAACCACATTAAAAGAGATTACTGTTTGTTTATATCATTAGTTTGTTTTATCAATAGAGAAATAATGTGTCGAAAGAGAAAATTCTTAAAATTATGTTACTTAGTTTATTTTCCGCATTCCATGTGTTAAAAATAATAAGAATCCTAGGATTCATTAGTTTAGAATATATTCATTGTTCTATTGGTGTTCTAATAAAATAAAATTTTTATCTAAATTTTTATCTAAAGTAACAAAAATTAAAATAAAATAACAGACCGAAAAGCAAATTAAGGTTATTAACATGCTAACCTTAAAGTAGAAGGATTGCTGGGGATCCCCATGTAATCTAAAGGTCACTGAAATACAGAAGTATTGTATAGCATTGAGGAAACTCAGCCATTGCTGACTTCCATGAGGAAAGAGGTTGTGAGTCATAAGTTCATGAAGCCTGTGACAGCTGCAAAGGCAAAGAAAAAGACAAGAAAGAAAGAAAAGAAAGAAGAAAAGAAACAAAGAATGTCCCCCATAGCCTCCCAAATACTTGACATTAGTACTGTCAGGCTTTGCTTCAGACTTCTGACCTCCAGAACTCTAAAATAATCAGTTCGTATTTGTTTTTTTTGTTTGTTTGCTTGTTTTGTTTTCTGTAACCAAATACAAAGGGGACTTGAGGGTGTGTAAATTTATATTTATTTACTTCATTTTTTTACTTTTTATTGGTTCCTTGTGAATTTCACATCATGTATCCCAGTTCCACTCATCCCTTCCTCCCTTCCTACCACCCTTCATCCTTGCAACCTCTCTGCGACAGAGAAAACTGTAGTGAGTCATGGTGCAGCCTACAGTACATCCTTTTGTCCACACTTCTTTGCTTGCAAATGCTCATTGCAATGACTTGTTGGTCTGGTTCGAGGCCTCTGGCTTCTGATATTTTATCAATACTGGATCCTCACTGGAACTATCCTGTTGTACTGTGTGTCATAGAGATCCTATTGTTCTATATCTGTAGGACCGGCCCGTTCCTGCACTCTTCATCAATGGTGTAGATGTTGGGGTGGGCCAATTCAAAGCTCGGATTCTGAGCCCGAGAAGTATCAATCCACTGACCGACTATCCTGCTCTCCTGCCCTCGGGGTCCTCTCATTTACAACCAGCCTACCACCCCACCCCCCTGCAACCAGGGCCAGCTCTATTCTGCTGCCCAGTCTAGATGCAGAGCCCACTCTCCTGAGTGTTGCACCGGCTATGATGTCCTCACGGCCAGCTTTCCTGCCTGCTTTAGGTGGCAAGGGGACATTTCTCTCTTGCCCATGTCACTGTTATGGGAGGCAAGTGACTGGGCCACCTCTCCCATACTTATGCCCTCTGGGCTGGCATGCCCGTACCTCCGTACCTTAGCCACAAACACAGCTCTACCGTGCTGCTTAGGCTAGTGCAAGGCCCACTCTATGGAGTGTTGTGGCTAGTGAGGGGCAAAGCTAGCTCTGCTGTTCTTATAACCCAAGGTCAGGTCTTGTGCCTGTCTCAGGAGGTGAGACATAAGGAGGAGAAAGGTTATTTCTCTCTTATCCACACTACTGCACAGGAGAAAAGTGATAGGGCCAGCTCTCCCATGCTATCCTGTTGGGGAGGGGATACTTACTCATAACTCCCATTATGTGAGGGGGTTGATCTCCTGAGTACTACAGCTGGCTAGGGACTTGGTTTTCAACCCCCAAGGCCAGCTCTCCCACAATGCCTAGGTCAGCAGTGGGCCCAGTTCTGCACATCCGTCAGACATTTACATGTGCCAGAGATGCCTGCCTGATCTTTGGTGGTAATAGACCCTTGCTTCTGCATGGCCATAGACCCAGACATGGCCTTCAGTGGCAGCACAGGCCAGGACCCTCTCCTGATTCCAGGTGGCATTGCTAGCTACTCACATCAGGGTGTTGTTCCTCACTACCCTCAAGTCTCCAGTTCTGCTTCTCTTCATTGTGGCTGCATCCTTCTGTTTCTCTTTCTCTTCCATTTCTCCACCACTTACTACTCCTCTTAGTGGGGTCCAGTGTATCTGAGTGTCTGATGTCATCTCATACATGGTCTTAGGACTGCCTTGCCAGACTCAAGCATTATGGCACAGAACAGGGGTCCTCTCAGGCATGGTCTGCCCCTTCAGGCCTGCATGGCACCAAGCTGGTGGTCATCTCAGGTTAGATCCATTTCCAGGGCCCCATGTGGCCAGTCTGGTGGTTGTCTTGGGCTCTGTCCTCTCCAGGGCTACCCAAGTGGCCCCATGGGAGGGTCATCTGTCTTGGGCTCACTCCCATTCAGCATGAGTGATCCCTGGTGGGGTTTTAGTCTCCAGCTTGGGAGTCTTTAGTCCTCATACTGGGAGCCTGTCCCAGCCTGCAGGTATCAGAATGGTGATTGTCTCAGACTAGGTCTCTGTTTTACCCCCATGGACCAGGAATGATGTTGATTGTCATCACAGACCTGCTCCCCCAACCCCCAAGGAAAGTTAGGCTACTAATCATTTAGATGTTCACAGGTAAAAATACTGATTGTAGACGTAGCCTCTCTCCTCTCTGCCACCTACTGACACACATGACATAGCAGCCTCACCTGCAATGTCTCTAGGGTCAACTGATTTACAGTTTTAAGAAGAGGTGGTTGGAATAGAATTGAAGACACAGAAATGAACTCACAGACCTATGGCGACTTGATCTCATCAAAGGAGCTAAAACAGTCCAGTGGAAAAGAGACAGCATTTTCAGCAAATGGTGCTGGTTCAGCTGCCAATCAACATGTAGAAGAATGCAAATTGATTCATTATTATTTCCTTGTACAAAGGTCAAATCCAAGTGGATTCAAAGACCTCTACATAAAACCAGATAGAGTCTCATAGACGAGAAAGTGGGGAAAAGCTTTCTTTTTTTTATGGACATAGGGGAAAAGTACCAATGGCTTATGGTCTAAGACCAAGAATTGACAAATGGGACCTCATAAAATCGAAAGGCTTCTGTAAGGCAAAGGACATTGTCAATAGTTGGGAAAAGATATTTACCAATCCTACATCTATTTGATACAGGAGTAATACCCAATGTATACAAAGAACTCAAGAAATTAGACTCCAGACAACCAAATAACACTATTAAAAAACAGGTACAGAGCTAAACAGTGAATTCTCAACTGAGGAAACTTGAATGGCCGAGAAGCACCTAAAGAATTGTTCAACATTCTTAGTCATCAGCAAAATGCAAATCAAAACAACCCTGAGATTCCACCTCACACCAGTCAGAATGGCTAAGATCAAAATCTCAAGTGACAGCCAATGCTGGTGAGGATATAGAGAAAGAGGAACATTCCCTCCATTGTTGGTGGGATTTCAAGCTGGTACAACCATTCTGGAAATCAGTCTGGCAGTTCCTCAGAAAATTGGACATAGTACTACCTGAGGATCCAGCAATACCACTCCTGATCATATACCCAAAAGACGTTCCAACATATAACAAGGGCACATGCTCCACTATGTTCATAGCAGCCATATTTAGAATAGCCAGAAGCTGGAAACAACCCAGATGTCCCTCAACAGAGGAATGGATACAGAAAATGTGGTACATTTATATAATGTAATACTACTTAGCTCATAAAAACAATGACTTCATGAAATTTACAGGCAAATGGATAGAACTAGAAAAAAATCATCCTGAGTGAGGTAACTCAGTAACAAAAGAAAACACATGGTATGAACTCACTGATAAGTGGATATTAGCCCAAAAGTTCGGGATAACCAAGATTCAATTCACAGACCATATGAAGTACAAGAAGAAGGAAGACCAAAGTATGGGTGCTTCAGTGCTTCTTAGAAGGGGGAACAAAATACAGGAGGAAATATGGAGACAAAGTGTGGAGCAGAGAGTGGAGGAAAGGCCATTTAGAGACTGCTTCACCTGGGGTTCCATCCCATATACAGTTATAAAACCTGCAAGCTATTGTGGATACCGGGAAGTGCTTGCTGTCAGGAGCTTGATATGGCTGTCTCTTGAGAGGCTCCACCAGAGAATGACAAATACAGAGGAGAATGCTCAAAGCTAACCATTGGCCTAAGCGTGGGGTCCACAATGGAGGAGTTGGAGAAGGGATTGAAGGAGCCGAGGTGGTTTGCAACCCCATGGAGGGATCAATAGTGTCATCTGGCCATATCCCCAGAGCTCACTGGGACTGGACCACCAACCAAAGAATACATATGGAGGGACTCATGGCTCTGGCTGCTTATGTGGTAGAGTATGGCCTTGTTGGACATCAGAGAGAGGAGTGGCTGTTGGGCCTGAGGGTGTTCGATGCCTCAGTGTAGGAGAATGCCAGGGCAGGAAGGTGAGAGTGGGTGAGGGGGTGGGGAGCACCCTCACAGAAGCAGGGAATAGGATAGGGAGTTTCAGAATGGGAGCCCTAGAAAGGGAAAAAACATTTGAAAGGTAAATATAGAAAATATCCAGTTTAAAAGAAAAGAAAAAGCAAAATAATATTTATTTAGAAAATTATATTAAAAATAATAATTTCTTGCTCTTAATGGAATTTATACACTACTCAATATAATTAAAAATAAATAAATCTCTAACAAAAAAAAAATGAGGTAGTACATTGGGGCAGAAGACCCAGTTGCAGGATGATGGAGCAACTGCTCTGCTCACATTTTGACAGCGTTCAGGAGGCAGAGAGCATATCAAAGGGAGACCACTCTAAAAATTCAACCCCAGTGACCAGTTTCTCCCCATGAGGCTCCAATTCCTAAAGGTCTTTAATGTTCCAAACTTGGTAGGATCCAAGTGTTCAAACTCACAAGCCTATCTGTACTTTCGCATTCAAATCCCAAGACAGCTTGAGCTTTTATGCAAATAAAATAAAATAAAAAAAATAAAGATAAAAATCTTTGTAGGACATTTTACATTTAAGATACCACATAAACCCCACTGTTTAAACTATGTTTATAGTAATTTGCTATTTTGTGATTTGTTTTTTAAAATATCCCAAACTTAATCTCTAAGATTTGCATTATGTTTAGGATATTAAATTTGGTACCTGTATATGTATCTACCTATCTATCTGTCTACAGATAGAATAAAAGCAATCCCTACTTTAATTTCTGTTTGAAATTAAACAATATAGAAGAAAATTAACTAGAAATATTTACTATGACAAGAATATCCATAAATGACCATGTAAATGATCGTTCCAGTGACCATCCATAGAAACAGAAAAATAACAGATTAAACACCTTTCAAAGAAATTTCTGGAAAACAGAAATTTGAAGTGGGTAGATGATGAATGGGTAGTGGATTATACACTCTGAGAAGCCTAGTGAGGGAGCAGAAACCTGCTCACCAAGATGGAACTCTGTGGTAACCCTTGACTCAGAATCAACTGCCTGAGTAAGCCATATAGTCGGTACTATTTGGACACCTCTATATGCTTCTGCGTGAGCAAATGTGCCTGTGGGTCTTTGCTTATCTTTGTCTCTGTTCATGGGTCTCAAGGATATAGCATTCCTCAAGGCAGAGCATCTGTGGCCTTTTCTGTTTAAGTGAAAAGCCAAAACTGATTCTCTGAAACTCACTAAGGATTCCTCGTAGAGATGTTAACATTTCTGAGAAAAATCTTTCTCCTTTGAGAGTTTGGGCAGATTTGTAGCTTCATAGTTCTCTATTGGCTCACAATAGGGTGTGACACTGAACAGACACTGAATCTCTCACTAGATTTCCTAGTTTAAACAAGAGCCTGTGTTTTCCTATAAAATAATCTAATCAGAAAAAAATCAAGAATCAAAATATCAGAGAATATGATCAGCGGTACTATGACATTTATTTTAAACAGAATTGGATGGTCATTGGTAACGATGACTGTATGAATATTAGCAAAGCAAAGAAGAGTCTTCAGGGTAAAGGGAAGCAGTTTTTAACAGGAAAACCCATATCTGGATAGTGCCATGAACTTTCATACAATAGCAACACAAAATTGTATATACTTCAAAGGGGAAAAAAAAATCTCAATTCACCTAATCCTCCCCCCGAACCCCAGTTACCGACAAATAAAATAATGATGGCATAGTAAATTAAAAATTACGTCATAGTTCTTTCCAGTTTAGAAAATTTTTATCCTACAAATCATCATTTTAGTGTAAACTTAGATTGTGTAGAGTGTCTGTGTTTAAGCTCTCAGAATGGTGACTGTTTTCTTACTAAGTAAGGATTTGTCAAATAGTGGAAAGAAGGAACCAGGAGACAACAAAAATACTGGGGACAGGAAATGAAGTGATGAAAATGGTCTTATTGGGCAACTGTGTATATGAAAGAGCTTTAGAATAGACGTGGGCCTTCTTAGAGTATAATAAATGTTTGACCTACCCAGTGTTTGCTAAATATGCATATCATGTATACAAGAGCAAATAGTAAACTGGAACCCTGAACAAATGTAAAACTGAAGATTAAAAAAAAGTCATGATTCAAATACCGTGGTGTGATTTCAGACTTTGAAGACTTCATATTTGAACCTTCATATTTGCCCTTGTGTGACATTAGGCCACACTATTGTACTCACAGAGGTGGGAATGTAGTTCTAACAACCAAACAACACTGACATACATACACATACACATACACATACACATACACATACACATACACATA
>JANHMN010000012.1:54166214-54204210 GCA_030674055.1 Rhabdomys pumilio
ACATACACATACACATACACATACACATACACATACACATACACATACACATACACATACACATACACATACACATACACATACACATACACATACACATACACATACACATACACATGCAGCATACAGCATACAGAATACAGCATACAGCATATGCACATAATATACATATACATATACATATACATATACATATACATATACATATACACATACACATACTATAGTGAGAGGAAGGGGTAGGTGAAGGGACAGGAGAGAATGTGATACTTAAAAGGACATGGGGGAGACTAATGAGGTGGCTCCGTACTTAGTGCTTGCAGCTAAACCTATTGACTGGAGTTTCAACCTTGAGACCCACAGAGTAGAAGGAAAACACTAACTCCTACAAGTTATCCTCTGACTCCTACAGGTATGCCTAAGCACACCCATGTGTAGACACACAGACAAGCATATAGGTATATATAGAAATACAAATAAATACATGTAGAAAGGCCATGAGATAAGTCATGTGGCTATTGCACGGATTCCACTGGATCTTTGTACAATCTGTTGAACTCATATACTTGAATGAGTGAATTTTATGAGGAGATTCACACAAGAGGATGTGGCATTCTCATGGTTTGGTAAGGGTAATTTATATACAAGAATCTGGGCTCACTTACTCAAGTGGTAAGAAGAACACAAACTTCCCAAGAATTAGCTACTATCTTTAAAAGTAAGCGAGAAGCCCAAGTGGGGTAGGGAGCTGGGAGAATTTTATGAACAAAGAGGTTGGTTGAAAGAAAACGCATATGTGTTTACATCACTGCCATGATGCCTATAGCAGCTATGTTAAACAAGGACTTTGGTTCTAACAGAAGCACTTGTTGGAAGGATATGAGTTTAGGAACTATCTGGGATTTCAGAAGGTGAACCAGAACTCAGTACCATTGGTAAACATTCCCCGGCTCCTTTTCTTAGTACATCACCTTCACACTGTCCTGCTGCTTCTGAGATTGTCTCCATTTAGTGAAAATTGGCTTGTTACAGTTTACAGTATTCTATACCAATAACTTATCTGCTAGTTTAAACACACACACACACACAACCAGTGTTGGCCTTCAGATAATCTCAGTCTGAGAATTGGTCTCTTTGCAATTATTTTGGTAAAAGAAACAAGGCTTTCCAGTAGCTCAGCTGCAATTCCCCTCTTACCTGTTTTGAAGATGTCAAACAAAGCTCATAAAAGAATTCTGAGCCTAGCTTGGGTCCACAATAAACAGCAACAAAAACCCAAAGCTAATACACCATAAATCAAACTCACTTGACTCCACGTAAAATAACTGTAATCAAGTATGTGGTACTTTATTATAAATATTGGTATGTGAACAGCTGGTTTTTAAGTACTCAGGAAGGAATGTTTTTCACATTATTAAACCATGGATACACTTGCACGAGTTAGTGATGGTAACAGGTTTCCAACAGCAAACCCAGAAGCTCTCCTAGCCATCCACTGTTCTCAAGGTGGCCTTTGCTTCCCATCGCAGCTCATCTTCACTCTTCTCCAGTGAGCGTCCTGTGTAACGTATACATCTCCTGAGCCCTGCTACTTATCTTCAGGTTCTGCATTTTGCTTGCAGCAACTTATCACATAAATTCATCTTGGCTAATGTGTTATATCACCCAGGTAACAGAGCTCATCGTTGATTGCCTAGGATAAATCTCTCCTGTATCCAAACTGTCTCTCTCTGGGCCAAATTACTTTCCTCTAAAATGCCAGTATATTTTTCATTAAAATGTTTGCAAATCCTTCAGGTTATTGAGTTTATAGCAGCCCCATTAAGCAGAACAATAATGATTTATGTAAGAAGATAGAGCAAAATTGTTGTTTTGTTTAATAGAAAGGTTCATGGTCTGCAGCCAGGCTCTCGGTGTAACTGTGCATTGCGCCATTATCTTTTTCACTTAGACTATTTGCCTATTTATTTTTTAGAAGGACGTTAGTCATCCTAAAATTGTTCTTTGGGATTTAGAATCTGAAAGGCCAGCTATGATCTTATAAAGCTTTTCTAAGAAGTCTTCAGAGACTTTGAGTCAGAAAAGACCTGGATGAAGTTTTCTGATGTCAAATCTGTTTTGAATGCTCAAGTGATTATGTTTCCTGATCAGTACCTGAATGATACAACACTCAGCAGAGTAATGTACCTATGTGTAGGTTTCTTACAAGATTGCTAAAACTCATACTTGGAATGATATGTTAGAACATCTTGAACAAATATTAAAAAGCAATTATACAGACTGGTTAGGGAAGCTGCCAGGGTAACCAGATTGTCATCTCTCCCTCTATCCCTCCAAGTTCTAGTCTCAGCTCCTGCTCTGTAGCAGAGCACTGTGGCATCTATGTGATCTACTGGTCTGGAGTAGTCTTACCCCACTTCATCTCTAGTGAACCCCACAGATATTTTCCTCCTAATCATTTTCCTCCTAATCCATTTGGCTGCTTCATCCCAGTCCTCAGCTCCAGCAGGTTTTTTTTCTGGGAACCCACAGACCACTCTGGCAGGTTGGCTAATTGCAGACGTGCACTTCTCCTTTTCCTCCTCTAAATCAAATCTCCTAGTCTCATCTCAGCTCTGTAGCAGAACACCTGCTGCAGCCTCCACTGCTCCATCACCAATGGATCCTGCCATCTGCCTATCCTGATATTATCCCCTAACCCCAGGAGATAGTCCCTGGAAACCTACAGGCCCCTTTAGTCAAGGAAACAGATAGGCTAACACCAGATATTCACCTTTTTCTCCATTCCTTGAAGCCTGATCCTCAATCTTATCTGTAACTCTGCAGCAGACAACTCAGAAACTACTGGAACTTCCATTTCCCTTCTCTACATCTCTAGTGTACCACACAGATGTTACCCTCCTAATCTCTTTCACACTCCAACTGCAACTGGTACTTTCTGCTAACACACAGACCACTGCAGTTATAGAAACAGGTTGGCTAACTGCAGACCTTCACCACTTCTGCCCCTCCAGATCCAATTCCCCAGTCTCTTCCGCAGAATACCTGCTGCAGCCCTCCTTCACTCCAGACCAGTAGACCACATAGATCCTACTGCCCTAACCTCTCTACTTACTGTATTATCCCAGCCACTCCAGCAGGCACTCCGTGAGAACCACTGGCCACTGGGCAGGGAAGCAGGCAGGCTAATTACAGATCTTCACCCTTCCCTCTGCTCCTACAAATAAATCCCCAAGTCTCATCTCTAGCTCTGCAGCAGAACACAAGCCTCCCTTTCCTTTCTGCACCCATCTTTGGTAGATCACACAGATCTACCCATCCAAACTTTTTTCCACCAACCCATTGCTTTGCCCCGGCCCTTAACTCTAGGAAGCAAGTAAGCTAATTGCAGATCTTCTCCTCTCCCTCTATCCCTGCCAGTCCTTCACTCTCATCCTCAGCTCTGTACTGGACCTTCTGTTATGGCCTCTCATACTCTGTGCCCCCATTCCCATTGGATCCCAGTGGAACACCTCTGCTCCCAGCCTCTCCCTATTACCAAGTTTCAGGTCCCAATTCCCAGAAACACATTTTAACTGAAAGTTTAACTGCTAGTAATCACACCTATCCAGACACCAGAAGAGTTTCCTACAGCTAAAACACAACCACCATACTCTCCTAAGAACAAGAGAGTATGAAACCAAGGAACAAAATACATCTCCCCTGACAAAGACCAGATATTAGCACCTAGAATTACAATCTTCTCAATTGCTAGTCATACTAAGAATTTCCTAGAACCAGGTTCCTCAGAGCTCCACCATCTCCCACCACCCACCTCACTTTCAGTAACTTAGTACCAGTGGCCCCTACCATCACTACCAACCAATGCAATATGATTCCATACATGTTCCATACCCTCTTATGGCCTACCATCATAGCCTGGCCTGGCACTATCTTCATCCTCACTAGAAGACAGCCATTTTCTGTCCCCCACTCCATAAATCTCTTCATGAGGTTTGTTGCCTTGTGTGATTTTTATGGTATTTCTTGGTCCTGATTGCTGAGATACTCTTTTTGTCACAAAAACCTTTCAACAATCCCAGATGTCTAGACACTAGCATGAAAACATAACAGAACAACATGTTTTCACTAGAGCCCAGCAACCCTAACAAAGAAAGTCCTGAATATTCCAACATAGGTGAAGCACAAATAAAAGACCTTAAAGCAGCCTTTATGCATGTGGTAGAAGTCCGTAAAAAGGAAATGAAGAAATCTCAAAAAGAAATCTGTGAAAACACAAACACACAGATGTACATACATACATACACACACACACACACAGAGAGAGAGAGAGAGAGAGAGAAAGAGAGAGAAAGAGAGAGAGAGAGAGAGAGAGAGAGAGAGAGAGAGAGAGAGAGGTGCTGCAGAGACAACAGATACCAGCCCAGATTACTATATCAGCAAAACTTCAATCACCATAAACGGAGAAATTAAGATATTCCATGATAAATTTAAATTTAAACAATACTTATATACAAATCAGTCCTACAGAAGATGCTGGAAGAAAAACTCCATCCCCCATCCCAAGAATGTTAACCCAACACATGAAAATACAGGAAATAATCTCACATTAGCAAAAGCAAAAGAAGGGAACCACACACACATACTATCATCACCACTGCCACCACCACCACCAACAATAACAAAATAGCAAGAGTCAACAATCATTGGTCATTGATATCTCTCCATATCAATGGACTCAATTCTCCAATAAAAAAAAAAACAGACTAACAAAATGGATATGGAAACAGAATCCATCTCTCTGCTGCATCCAAGAAATATACCTTAACACCAAGGATATAAATCACCTTAGGGTAAAAGGTAGGAAAAAGATATTCTAAGCAAATGGACTGAAGAAGAAAGATAGTATAGCTATTTTAATATCTGACAAAATAGACTTCAATTAATCAGAAGAGTTAGGGAAGGCTACTACATACTCATAAAAAAGGACACTACATATGCATCAAAGGAAAAATCCACTAAAAAGACATTCTTAACATCTATGCCCCAAACATAAGGCCACCAAAGTATGTAAAAGACACACGTGTACATCTTAAAGCACATGTTGACTCACACACTGATAGTGGAAGACTTCAAATATACCACTCCTGCCTACAGGTAGGCTATTCAGACAAACACAAAACAAAAATGTTAGAGCAAACTACAGTTATAAACCAAATGGACATAACAGATGTTCACAGAACATTTCACCTGAAGAATGTGTGTGTGTGTGTGTGTGTGTGTGTGTGTGTGTGTCTGTGTGTGTACATGCCACCATGTTTCCTGACATGATAGTAGACTAAACCTCTGAAACTATAAGCCAGCTCCAATGCTTTCCTTTATAATAGTTGTTATGATAATGGTATATCTCTCTTATTATTGGTTATTTTATTGATTTATATTTCAAATGTCTCCTGTAATGGTTTGTATATGCTCAGCCCAGGGAGTGGCACTATTAGAGGGTGTGGCCCTGTTGTAGTAGGTATGACCTTATTGGAGTAGGAGTGTCATGGTGGGTGTTGGCTTTAAGACCCTTATCCTAGCTGCCTGGAAACCAGTCTTCCACTAGCATCCTTCAGATGAAGATGTAGAACTCTTAGCTCCTCTTGCACCATGTCTGCCTAGATGCTGCTCTGTTTCTGCCTTGATGATAATGGAGTAAACCTCTAAACCTGTAAGTCAGGAAACATGGTGGCATACAGGCAAATGTGGTGCTCAAGAAGTATTTTTACATTTGGATGGGCAGGCAGCAGAAAAAGAGACTGACACTGGGTTTGGTTTGAGCTTCTGAAACCTCAAAGCCCATCTCCAGTGACACATGTCCTTAAAAGAGTTGCCTTGATCATGGTGTCTGTTCATAGCAATAAATCCCTAACTAGCACATTCCCTTTCCCCATTTCCTTTCCTCAAAACTCCCATTCCATATTCCATTCCCCCTCCCCCTGACTCTATGAAGGTGCTTCCCCACCCACTCACCCCTGCCTCATTGCCTTAGCATCCCCCTACACTGGGACAGCAAGCCTTCACAGGACAAAGGGCTTCCCCTCCCACTGATGCCAACTAAGACAATCTTCTGCTACATATGCAGTTGGAGCCATGGGCCCTTCCATATATACTCTTTGGTTGGTGTTTTAGTTTTTGGGAAGTTTGGAGAGTGCAGTTAGTTGATATTGTTGTTCTTTCTATGGGGTTGCAATCCCCTTAAGCTCTTTAAGCCTACCCCTAACTCTTTTAGTATAAATGAATCAAGGACCTCCACATAAAACCAGATATACTGAATCTAATAGAAGAGAAAGTGGGAAAGAGCTTCAAATACATAGGCACATAGGAAAATTTCCTGAATAGAACACCAATGGCTCAGTCTCTAAGATTAACTATTGACAAATGGAATCTCATGAAATTGAAAAGCTTCTGTAAGTAAGGCAAAGGACACTGTCACTAGGACAAAATGGCAAACTACAGATTGGAAGAAGCTCTTTATCAACTTTACATCAGATAGAAGACTAATATATACAAAGAACTCAATAAGTTAGAGTCCAGAGAACTAAATAACCCTATTAAAAATGGGGTACAGAGGATTCTCAACTGAGGAAACTCGAATGGCCAAGAGGTATCTAAAGAAATGTTCAACATCCTTAGTCATCAGGGAAATGCAAATCAAAATGACCCTGAGATTCCATCTTACACTAATCAGAATAGCTAAGATAAAAAACTCAGGTGACAGCAGATGATGAGGAGGATGTGGAGGAAGAGAAATACTCCTCCATTGTTGGTGGGATTGCAAGCTGGTACAACCACTCTGGATATCAGTTTGTCAGTTCTTCAGAAAATTAGACATAGTTCAACCTGAGGACCCAGCTATACCACTCCTGGGCATATACCCAAAAGATGCTCTAACATATAACAAGCACACACGTTCCACTATGTTCACAGCAGCCTTATTTATAATATCTAGAAGCTGGGAAGAACCCAGAAAACTATGTCTCTTTATAGCAACAGAAACACTTTCAGCAAAGTAGCTGGATATGTAATTAACTCACAAAAGTCATTAGCTCTCTGATACACAAATGAAAAAGAGACTGAGAAAAAAATCAGGGAAACAATAACTTTCACAATAGCCTCAAATAATATAATATATCTTGAGGTAACTAATCATGCAAGTGAAAATTTTGTATGATAAAAACTTGCCTGTCTACAGGAGGTAGTCACTTCAGTCTCTATATCCCCCTCTGGTAAGAATCTCAACTAGGGTGATCTCTATAGACTCCTTGTATCTTCCTCCATCTCTGGTCTCCAGGTAGTCCCAGAGATGGCCTCCATTGATTTCCATTCCTACTCCCAGCCCTCTCCTGCCCCTCTTTTCCCCATACCTGATCACTAGTTCCCTTCTTTACCCCATTTTTACCCAATTCCCTTTCTTCTTCCATCTCCTAATGATACCTCTTGTAGCCAGGCAGAGGAGTGATGGGTACATCAATCTTCCCACAAAGAACTTCCCACTTTCAACCCAAATCTGTCTTGCCTGTAAGATGTACAAGGATAAAGATGGAGCAGAGACTGAGGGAATAGTCAACCAATGA
Source organism: Rhabdomys pumilio (assembly GCA_030674055.1). Taxonomy (NCBI): domain Eukaryota; kingdom Metazoa; phylum Chordata; class Mammalia; order Rodentia; family Muridae; genus Rhabdomys; species Rhabdomys pumilio. The sequence goes on from JANHMN010000012.1 coordinate 54,173,834, forward strand.
CTGCCCCAATTTGAGACCCATCTCATGTGACAGAGACAATCCCTGATACTATTAATGATACACTGCTATGCTTGCAGACAGGAACCTAGCATAACTGTCTCCTGAGAGGCTTCATCTATCAGCAGGTAGAGACACATATTCGGGCACTTAAACAGGGACTCTGGAGATGGAGGAGGAGAGTATGCTGACTCTACAAAAGGGGGTAAGCCTATTCAGTTTTCAAGATCATTGGGGTGAATGCCCAGAGTGCCTAAGGGCACTTCACTTTACGGAGCACTCCCTGGGGTGACTCCCGGAAGCACTAAATAAGTGACCTTCACATTTTCTGGAGCACCGAGGAGGATGACTCCTGAGGAGTCTGAAAACACCTCACATTTACAAGGATGCCACAGTCTGACCTGCTGTGAGACAATCCACTTGTGAGAGAATCAGAGCATCAAAGCCGCCAGACCTTTGAGATAAAGGAATAGTACAGACATTTTCTAAGCAGTCATTATTCGTGACACACTCAAGGAGTCTACTCAGGACCAGAGGAACTAGGGTTAAAAAAAAATCTCTAAAAATTCTTTGTTTTCATTAGTGTTGTTTTCCTAAGAGGAGACTATTGACAAAAAAAAAAAAAAATGTTATACCTTCTATGGAGGAGATAAAAATTAAACCTTGAAAATGAGAGAGAAAGGTCGAAAACGAAAGTAGTGCCTGCTCTCTGGCATGTTAACGAAAGTTAAAAAAAAAAAAAGCTTATTGCAGAGCCCTCCTGGGAGCAAGAGATGACCAGGGGAAGCCCTCTCTAAATCCTATTGGAGATATTCTCAGTTCTGTTTTTGTTGTTGTTGTTGTTGTTGTTGTTGTTGTTTATTGTGTGTATTTGGCATGCCAACCTGTCCATGTCTGTCCATTGTCTGTCTTTGTTTTGTTATTTAAATAATTGTTGTTCTATGTTTCATGTTCAAAAAAAAAAAAAAAACTGGTTAAAACTACTTACTTGATTTAGTTTAAAACTTGCTTGGGAGACAGTCTCGATTTACACAACAGCCCTGCTTTGTGGCTGGGAAGAGAACATCAACAAAAAGAGCCTTGACAAGAACGGCTCTTGGAAGGGGGTCAACAGTTTTTTGGCTTCTACAGTAAAGGAATTGATAGTGGTTCTTCCCAGTTTGATAAGTAAAAGGGTGCTTTTCTCTTAAAATTACAACTGGAAAAGGTGAGAAAAATTTGTTTGGATAAAATCTATAAGAAGTACACTTATTTTATTTTGTTCTTGACTGGTTTTAAAAATATAAATATGTTCTATATGTCCTGGTTATGTATTATTGAGTATAATAACAAATTTATAATTTTGGTAGCAAAAAACTAGATTAAAACTGGTAATTCAGAGTTAGAGTCATTCAAAACCAGATGTATAAAAGAGATTTCAGTAAAAGTTTTATCTGACATCTAACAAGGGCCTTTTGTTACACAATTGGCTTACTAGTTGATCCCTCTAAAAGAGTTTTAATACAAGCCTTTGCTCTCATACAACGAGCTTTAAAATTTTAGAGAGTGCTTGTTGCTCAAAAAAAACCATCCAAAAACAATATCTTTTTTAATATTTGAGACATTGCTATATTCCTAAATAAATTGTGACACAAAAATTCAAATAAAAAACATAGTTTACTTATTTTAAATTATATTCAAAAGTTTCTAAAAGATGCTAATTGACTAAGATCTTATTTTAAGCTCTCCACAAAAGAATTTAAGCCTCTGCTTAATATTCTCAAGAAAGATAGAGGTCCTAATTTCCTCCAACAATTAATTGACAAAAGAGGAATGCTTTTACAAAAGTAAAAAAAGCTATTATTATTAAATATATTATATAGATTAATTAGTTGCTGGCTGTTTTATAACAGTCCTTTGATAAAAAGAGATTATTAATATAGATTTATATTTCTTTATTTCCAAAAAAGTTTCAACATCTTGTTTTGAAACTGTCATTGTGCTAATATAAAATTATAGATTAAGATCACAAAAGTATCTTAAGAAAAAACTTAATAAAATATTTTTATTCCAAATAATAATAAAATTAGTTATTAAAAATACTGATATTTGATCTAATATATGATCAATCTGTTACAGTTTTCTCCTATACATACTTTTATAGCCCATAAAGAGTGTGTTTACAACATTAATAGGCAGCCCATCTAATACAAAGACAATATACATAATGAGATTACATGTTTACTCTCTTGAGTTTCCCCCTACTTCAACACAAATAATTAAATTACATGCTGTAGCCACTATTAAATGCAAAAAATTAAGCTTTCAATTGGTATACTCATAGTCAGTATATATATAGCTCATGGTTTATAATTGCTTAAACTTGTTCCTTTTTTAGATATTGCTATTTTTCAAATTTTACAAATACAACTCAATTTTTTAAAAAGCATATATTTTTTCTTAATTTTATAAGACATTTAAGAGCTCATACTAGATTGCCTGGATCCCCAAAAAAATGCCATAACAAATTTATTTATCAGATAGATTACAGACTTTACCAAAACAATTGGCCATACAATTTTATTCTTTACAATGGGGTTGCTGTATAATGAAAGGTTTTTTTTTTTTTTTTTTTTTTTTTTTTTTTTTTTTTTTTTTTTTTTTATCTAGATTGCTGTGCCACTGTAGCTGATCTGCCTTTTGTGATCCTTGAGGCCAAAAATTACAGTTTTTTGACACTTAACACCTCATTCTAAAAACAGTCTCAACAAAACTGCTGGGCTCTAACTCATACCTGCTAGTCTGAGGCCACTTAAAAAGTTATTATAGAGTCTATTACTAAGTATAAAAAGTTTTCTATAAAAGCTAAAGAAAAAAGTAGAAAAAAACTTCTATTTTATTTGAGAAAAGAAAAAACGTTCTATATAAGTGAAAAAGACAAAGAGTTCTGTTTTATCTCTCCATTATATTTGCCCTCTTATCCTTTTGTCCTCAGTATCCATATATTTTTTAAAATAAATTGTCACACATTATAAAGTTTATTACAAACTCACATCAAAAATTAAATAATAAATTAAAATCAATGTTTATAGTAAAAAATGTTATACACATACTTATTAAAAGTAATTATATGGCTAAACATTCATTACCTGTGTGGCTCCACAAGTTCACTGAGGTTTAAAACTATAACTCGTTTATCAGTGAAGATTTATATAGATAAACCCAGACAATATCTTATTTTCTATCCTGACACTTATAGTAAATTGTTGGTTCCCTTTTAATGATCTTTGACAAATTGTTTTATAAGCTCCTGAAATGTGCTCTGAGTGTAAAATAGTCTGGTTATTATCTAAAAACAATTAACTGATGTTATTGAGAGACTGACAAAATTCTTATTATAGTTTTGACCATCAAAAAAAAAAAGCCCAGTAACAGTCTTGTTATAAAAGAACTTAATATTCACAGATATAATTTAAAAATTTTTTATATGATCATCACTAAGATGTAAAAAGTCATCTATTATATAGCATCACCACAAAATAGTACATCTTTATAGATCTATGTTTAATAATAATAGCTTGAGACAACAATTTGATATTTTTAGAGAGTGTATAAGTCAAATTACAAAACATTTGTTTTTAGTGTCCTCAATTTTTTCATAATGGTGGTAATACTTGAGGACTTATATCTAATCAATTATGATAAATGAATGTTATTCATTCATTTTTTAAATTTAATTTTTAATTTTTTTAATTAAAAAAATAATATGTATATGTAATTTGACACCTTTTCAGGCTTTCTAGTTAAAATTACTTTAACAAGAAAAACAATTAAAAAAGTACAATTAGTTATTGCCTATGTTATCTTTTTATGCTTGGTGTTCCATATCAGATTAAGATAAACAAAACTGACTGTTACAGTCAGACATTTGAGATATATTGTTGACAATTTGGTATTACCCATGTTACTAAAATTCCTTGTAATCCTCAAAGACAAGATATTACAAAATAGATATTGTCAAACTTTAATATAGTTTCTTCATGACTTTCTGAGTGTCATGAAGCAGGAGAAACGGCTGCTGGCACTTCTGACCTGGTTTTACAAAACCTCTTTTAAAAAATGGCTTTTAAAAACAAAAGAGGAGGAGCTATACCCCCAGAAAGAGTCTTCCAAAAATATTTTCCATCATGCCTTGTTTGTTTTTAATTTTCTACATCTGGATGCTCATGGCAAACCTGTTGCTGATTGCCTTTGACATGCTGAGACCAATAAAAGCTATGCCACAGTTATGTGGAAGGACCCTCTTACCCTTAAATGAAATGGCCCGGACCCAGTTCTCATATGGGGCTGAAGATTGATATGCCTGTTTGATACCAAAGAAGGTACAGCTAAATGGCTGCCAAAAAGATTAATGAAATAAATAGATACCCCCACAAAGCCAGGCCCAATTATAAATAAGATGAATAACAACCGACATCCAGGGAAGAGAAATCTCCCTAAAAATTCCTTTCCTTTTTTTTTTTTTTTCTAGGTAAAAATGAATCACCTGTGGTATTTGCTGTTGGAAGTCCTAATCCTGATGCTGGCCTCTGGACTTACACTACTCAAACCTTTGCTGGGCCATTGACAAAGACATCAAATAGCTAGAGGTTGACACCACTAATCTAAAGAAATTCCTCATTTTGCTATCTGAAGTGATCTCCAAAAATTCCAAAGGACTTAATTGTACTTGATTTACTCTTTTACAATAGAAAAGTCTGTGTACTCTAGACTGTGCACAGCCCTTAAAGAAGAATGTTGCTCTTACATAAACAAGACAGAGATGGTAAAAGAGAACGTGAAAAGGGTCAGAGAATGTCTTGAGTAAAGACAGAGAGAGGGAGAGAGAGAGGGAGAAAGATGAGAGCTGGTACAAGAATTGCTTTTCAACCTCTCCATGGTTGTCAACCCTATTTCCCTATTTCCTTCCATTTTAAGACCATTAGTTGGGTTATTTTTTTCTTATTTCTTTTGGTCCCCAGGCCTTAAACAGGCTTACTAATTTTGTGAAACAACAAATAGATAATTTGGTAGCACAATCTATTCAGATACATTATCATAAGTTAGCTATGGAGGACCATGAGACTCAAGACGAGGTTGTTACACTATCCAGGGTGTTCCCAAAACCCATCTCCACCCAACCTAAAAGAGGGTACTTCTGCCGCTAGACTAAACAGAGAGGGGCCACCCAGAACTCCCTCTGACTGGTGATCTAAATTCTTGCTTAGGCTGTGAGGCTAAGCACTCCAACAGAGTATAAATAAAATTTAAAATATCCTTCTGAGTTCCCTGAGGGACAAGCTTGACTACATAGGGGTTGATGTCAAAAGTATCCCCTCTCCAGGAAAAAATAATCAGGATGAGTATGGCCCTCACACCTCACTGAACAACAACAGGAGGACCAGAGCCATTACAAGGTCCCCTTTAATTACTGGAGGTCAATCCTCTATCCCTGCCTTTACAAAATTAAAATCACCACAGTCCTTCTATAATTGGAGAAGAGAGGAGATGTCAGGGGCAGCCTTGCTTATACACTGAAGGCCTAAAATCAGCAATAGGGCTGACATACATGCCTGCTAACACAAAGTCTTGGTCTCTGGGGAAAAACACTGAAACAGATAGCTATAAGATATTGTAAACAGGCAGTTTTGGTGGAAATTTACCAGCCTAGATAAGAACAAGTAGTCATAGGTCTTGTAAATAGTCATAGACCTTGAATAGCCTTGGTAGATAGTACCAACTTAGATAAGAACAAGTGAATCATAGGTGGAGTCATAGTGATCTGTCCCCTAAACCTTCACCCAGCTGATACCCTGTTCTGGAAGATATCTGTATTCCCCCTAAACACCTACACTCCTGTATCATCCCTTTCCCCACATTGTGCCTTTTTGTGTATATAACCCCTGTGTGAAAAAAGTAAAATCAGTGGTTTGATCAGATTATAGACAAGCTGCTCATTCTTTGTGTCCCCTGTCCTCCAGTTCCCTTTTCCAAGTCTTCTAATCCCAGTTCAATGTCCTGTGAGACTGAGGCAAAAAAATAAAGTGGTATATAGTCTTGAACTCATTGGGGCAAGAAAAGACTTTTAGAATAGAACATCATTAATTCAGGCACTAATACCAAGCATTAATAAATGAGACCTCGTAAAATTGAGAAGCTTCTACACAGCCAAAAGCTGTGTCATTCAGATCAAGTGGCAGCCTAAAGAACGAGTAAAGATTTATGCCAATTCCAAGCCAATGCAGGATTATTGCAAAAATATATAAAGAACTCAAGACATTAGATATCATGAAATCAAATAACTCAATTTTAAAAATGGGGGTACATATCTAAACAAAGAGTTCTCAACAGAGGAAACTCAAATGGCCAAGAAACACTTAAAATATTTTCAGTATTCTCATCAATCTGGGAAATCCAAACAAAAACTACTTTCAGATTTCCTCTTGCACATGTTAGAATGTCTAAAATCGACAAAATAAGTGACAGCTCACACTGGTAAGGATGTAGAGTAATGGAAACACTCCTTCATTGCTGGTGGTAATGTGATTTGATATAGCCGGTATGGAAATCAGTGTGGCAATGTGTCAGGAATTGATTTATCTCAAGACCCAGATATACCACTCTTGGGTATATCTACCCAAATGTTGTTTCGTCCTATCACAGAGACACTTGCTCAGTGTTTATTGCTGCTCGATTCATAATAACCAGAAATTGGAAACGACCTAGATGTTCCTCAACCAAAGAGTGAACAAAGAAAATGTGATACATTTAAACAATGAAATATGCTCAGCAATTAAACATTAATCATGAATTTTGCAGATAAATGCATAGAACTACAAAATTGTCATCATCCTCCTCCTCATCATCATCCCCCAGAAAGCAAATAAGGTATGTACTTGCTTATGTGTGCATATTGCCTTTGGAGTCAGTAACATCCAAGGTAAGATTTATAAAACCACCAAGGGTATTTGTAGAATCGGAGACTAGAGGGAATAGATACATCTCATTACTTTCATTAGGAAAGGGAAATAGAATAGACAATATGGATGAGTATCAAGGGGCTGGAATGAGAGGGTCAAGTGGGGAAGGGAGAAGAGGTACTAAGAGAGACTAAGGGGAAGATATCTGAAATTAAGGGACATGTGGTGGGCTATATGGAGGCCTAATACAGTAGAAACTTCTCTAAATCATATATTTATAATGAAGGCATTCTGAATCGCCAAATAATGGGGGAGAGAGTCTTGACTCGATATTTCATGTCACCAAAGCTTCCAGTACTGAGACTGAGTTACACCCAATTGAACTGCTAGCCAAAGGGGCTCCACATGAGTCCCCAAACAATGGAAGCTATGGCCACGACTATAGGTTGTTCTATATAAACTGAAAACAAGGCCCCAATCCTGAAGACCATACCTACACACCTCATTGTAGATGGAGATGCCAAGCTGGTGCCTACATAGAGCCTCCACCCCTCTGTTCCAGTATGTTTAGTACAGGAACATATTCTTCATGCTCTTAAAAAAGAAATGTAAATACTAAGTCAACCACAAAACAGTTGTCTTCAATAGTATGCTACCTGCAAGATAGTTGAGGGCAACGATGGAACAAAGCTTGTAGGAGCAACCAACCAATAACTGATAAATCCACTGATAACTGATAAAGTCCACTCCACAAAGGGGAACCCATACCCAGCACTTACTGGATGACCAAGAACCAGAGACTAGATAGCTCAGACACATAGTATAAAACCAAATAATACTGGTCTAAAAAAAGGGAAAATAAATGTAGTGATAAAATGATTCCTAATGATATTCTGCTATATTCATAGATCAAAGCTGTGTTCAGCTATCATCAGAGAAGCTTCTTCCAGCAGCTAATGAGAACAAAAACAGAAACTCATAGTCAGACATTATGCAGGGAGTGAGAGGCCTTGGAACACTCAAACCTAAATGCTATGTCTCTATTAAATCTGAGCCTCAGAGCTCAGGGAACCCTGGGAAGAGGAGGCAGAAAGAGTGTAAAAGCTGGAGGGGATGAAGAACACCAAGAAAATAAGGCCCATTAAAGCAACATGACCAAAGCTCATATGAATTCACGGAGACTGGAGCAGTATGCACAAGACCTGCATGGGTCTATACTGTTTTTGTATATATCATGACTTTTAGTTTAGTGTTTTTATGGGATTTCTGAAACTGAGTGAGTGAGCCTCTGATTCTTTTGCCTTCTCTTGGGCTCTTTTACTTCTGTCACTTTGTCTTATCAAGCTTTGATGTGATACTTTTTGGTCTAATTATATTTTATTTGCTATATTTTAAGAAAATGAATGAATGAATGTAAACCTAGTCATCAGAGTAAAGTTTAACAACTGATCTGTCACTTATACCTGCTGGGAGAGGGAAAATCAGTTTTCTCTAGTAAATAGCCAGTGTATCAACCACTCCAGGACAATCTTTATGGTCTCAAGAAGTTAATTAACATAACAGACTCCATAAGTTTTGCTTGTTTGTTTGTTTGTTTGTTTTGGTGTGTTTTTATTTGGTTACAGTTTAGCAAGTTTTTTCTTTGTTTGCCTTTTTGTTTTGTGGTGTGGTTTCATTTTATTTTTTTGGTTTGAGGTCTTTTGTTTTTTGAGAAAGAGATTAAAGTTAACTGAGTAGGGTTGGGACTATCTGGAGGGATTTAAAGAAGGGGAAGATGTTGAGCCCTAAATTGCCCTGGTGGGGACAGAATGACATGGTTTCTGCCCCAGGGACAGGGCTCTGGTGTGAGATTCTACTAGTCCTCCATGGCTGCTGAGGGCTTAATGCTTGTTTCTGAAATAATGTACATATTTTCTGGAACCAGTACTAGCAGTGGAGAACTCTTTCCTTCCATGGAATTTTTTCCCTGTTAACATTAATGATTTAAAAACAGCAGGAGTCCAGGAGTCCAGGAGTCAAAAGTGTGGCTTATGTCTCAACAAAATGGAAAACACTGGAACCTTCATGATAGCCCTTAAGGCTGTGGGAAAGAGCTCTAAATACATGAATTCAAAAATATATAACTTCTCAACTATGTGAAAAATAAGGATGCAATATGAATTATATGAAGGACTTCACAAATCTAAACAAACTACAGCAGCTGAGCTGTGAGCCAACTTGTTAGAAACTTACTAAGAAAGGAGATGAAGAGATTTAGGGAGTGGTGATCTTGAAATCTCACCTAGCTAACTTTTTTTGTTTATTCTTACAAAGGCAGATTCCTGAGTTCAAGGTCAACCTAGGACTGAGCAAAGTTAGGCTGGTGAAAATGGTAATTTCAGAGCAGGGCCCCACTCAACTTGCTTATTGTCCGCGCTTAATAAAAGCAGACAGATCCCAGAATTCTTTTGCAATGTTAAGGAAAAAAAAACGTATGCTTGATGTCTCCTAAGAATTAAAGGGCTGGAGTCAGGGGATACTGTCTCATAAGATAATCTAAAGAAACATAGAGTAAATGACTGGATTGATATGTAAAATCAAAGACTGGACCTGTGTTCTGCAGATCCAGAGAATTTTTTTGGATAACAAAAGAGAACTGCTTAAAGAACTGAGAGACACAGACACACATGCATGCACACACACACACACACACACACACACACACACACACACACACAAAGAAGCAGGACATGAACAGAGAGATCTCTTAGAATAGCAAGCAAGTAGAACATAGAGGGAGAACTCTCCAGAGAGAAAGCAGAACATAAAGAGAAGCATACTGGGAAAGCTGTATTAGGCAGATCACAGGTCAGCTCATCGCTCCCAGACACCCCTTTCTTAGAACCTCCTCCAAGCTGAGTCTGGTCTTTGGCAGGAAGAATATGACCAATACTTATAAATACAAAATTTGTTTTAAATAACAAAAAAATAAGGAAAAAACAATTTATAAAAAAAGAAATTACATTATAGAAACAATTATGATAGATGAAAGTAGATCTCAGTGTATGACTGGGGTCACTTCTAAATACAGCACAGACAAACTGATTTATAGCCTAGAGAAGATTAAGTTTGGGAGGGAGAGTCAATGATAAATGGAAACAGGAACATCAGGGTGAAGGTGGTAACATGGCCGGGTACCAAGGGTGAAGGATGAGCAATCTAACAAGTATGAAAGATAGGCTTTTTTTCTAAAAGAACCTAGTGCAGTCCTTGTTCCAACAGTGCCCTCAGGCCTAATGAGGATGGATGCCAGTGTCGAAGCTTAGAGGGCTCAGAGGAGACTGGCTGATGCTTAGTGAAGGACAATATCTGAGTACAGTTAAGTATTAAGTAGAAAGAAGTAATACGCATGTTTGCAAAGTCTCATGCTGACAAGAACATCTTATGCCTTCTTGGTATACTTTTATTCAAAATGGGAACAAAAACTAAACATTTCTTGTTAATATTTATTAACCTTGGAAAATGTCAGAATAAAAATGGAGTCTTTTTTTATTATTAAGATTAACAAAAATAGAAACGCTAGGAAATTGTAAGGAATAGTTTTCACCCACAGTTATCTAAAAGCAACCATCAGAAAAGATTTTCCTAGAACCACAACTTTGTACAAAGGCTACAGCAACCTCTCCCCACCCCCAACACACACAAAGACATACATGTGCACATGCTTATGTACATATTCTTCTGCAAAGACATCTCCCAGCAACCGCCTGTTCAAACTCAGACTGCTGCCACCTTTGCTGTGAATCCTTGTAGCTAAAAACCATTTTAAAAAATTATTTTACATAATTATTCTTATGTTCATTTTTAAAACTCTCCTTTGCTCCTAGAATATGCTCATAATTTATTTTGGCACAGAATTTTTTTTATTGAAATTCTATTTTATTTCCATATACACATCATTATTCCTTTGAGAATTTTTCTCTGTTCTGTGAGAGTATGATGTACGATCTCTCTCAGAATAGGGCATCTAGGACCATTTTTCTTTAGGAGTTCTGTTTACCATGTTGCTGAGCAGAAAAGTATGTAACCAAATTGCATCTAATTTTTCTTTTGGCTGATTATCTATCCTCATATTTCTGGTAAGGAACATTATATCAATGGGAGATAAAGCATATCAAACAAATTCATTGTCATATTCATAAAATATTGTTTTTACTTGCTATCTGTTAGTGGCATCAATGACTAATAAAGAGAGAAAAGACGAAAAGAACTAGAGAGAGAGGAGAAAATACTCAGAGGCCTAAAACAGTTAATACTCTGGTTCCAGTATTACTATACCCAGTGTATTTCTCAAGTTGTCATGATACACCAATATTCTCATAATAAATTTCCCATTTTCATTTAGCTATGTTGGTACTTGCTAGCAAGTATCCCAAGCCAACAAGATCCCAGGCAGATCCACTAGATAACTGGAAGAGAAAAGGGCTTTAAAAACACCTTTTTATTGGTTCCTTGTGAATTTCAAATCTTGTAGCCCAATCCCACTCATCTCCCCCTCTCCTCCTATCTACACTCGACCCTTGGAACCTCCCTCCTAATAGAGAAAAAAATAAATCTCATTGTGGAAACTGTAGTGTGTCACACAGAACACCCTTTTGCCCACACTTCTTTGCTTGCAAATGTTCACTGTAATGACTTGTTGGTCTGGTGCAGGCCACTGGCTTTTGGTGCCCTATGGATACTGGGACTCATTAGAATTCGGCTAGGATATCCTGTTGTTGCCTTGTGTCATAAAGGACCAGCCCCTTCACGCACTCTAGCAGTTCATCAGTGGGGAAGATGTTGAGGTGGGCCAATTCCAAATTCTGGATCTGGGCCCCAGAGGTATCTGAGTTGCTCAGCTCACCAGCTTTTCCACAGTCATGCCCTCAGGGCTGACTCACAAGCAACCTCTGCTATCATGGCCAGCTCTACCCTGCTGCCCAGGTGAAATACAGGGCCAGTTCTCCAGCTCTGAGGATCTTGGGGCCAATTCTCCCTTCTGACATTGGTAACAAGTGGCAAGAGAGAGGAGATTGTCTCTCTCTCTCTCTCTCTCTCTCTCTCTCTCTCTCTCTCTCTCTCTCCCATGTCATTACATGGCAGACAAGTTCCTGGGGCCAGCTCTTCCCATGCTCATATCCTCAGGGCCTGCTCACTCCGACCCTCATCCCCACCATCAGGGTCAGCCCTACTGTGCTGCTCAGATGAAACACAGGGCTTGCTCTCCCAAGTGCTGTAGAAGGTGAGGGAAAGGCAGGGCCAGGTCTCCTGCTCTTATAACCCTGTCAGGGACAACGTTCCTGATGGGCATTGGTGGTTAGGGTCAAAGGGAAGGGAGAGTATTTCTTTCTTAGTGATGCCACTACATACCAGACAAGATATGGGCCAGCTCTCCTGCACTCTCCTCCTCTACTATGTTCCCCAGGCAAAGTACAGGGTCTGCTTTCTCAAGTTGTGTAGGTGGTAAGGGGCAAAGCTAGCCATCCTGCTCTCATTACTCCAAGGCCAGGCTTCCCACCTGCCACAGGTGGTGAGGGGCAAGAGGGGAGGAGATCGTCTCTCCCTCATCCACGATACCACACAGATCCAGCTCTCCTATTCTTTTATTTTCATCTTTTTTATTGTATATTTTATTTATTTACAATAAAAATGTCATCCCCTTTCCCTCCCCCTCCCTAGAACTCTCTATCCCATCCCCCCTCCTCCTTTATGCTTTTATACCAGTTTGATTACATGCATGTATTAAGGTCAGTTCTAGAAGGCATTTTTGTCAGAACGACCTAAGACAAGCTCAATCTTGTTAATGAAATAAAAAAGGGGGAAAGGCAGAGAGCCTTTGGGGCTGCTTGGCAGGAATATGACATTGGCCAAGGACAAGGAAGTAGGCTTCAGGCAGGAATCTGACATTAGGCTAGAACAAAGAAGTAATTTCAGGTAGGAATCTAAATCTTAGGCTACAACAAAGAAATAATCTCAGTTTTCCTATTCTTGTATCAAGGGCAGGGCTAGAGCTCACCAGTACCTCCCACAATGCAAAAAGCAGTTGGCTAGGGGCGGGGTCAGCTCTCTGGCTCTCATGTCCCCAGGGCCAGTTTTCTCACAGTGCGAAGGTGAGGTGTGGATTCAGTTCTGCACAGCCCCCAAGTGGCAGACCAGACCATCGATGTTTGCCTGGACTGTGGTAGTAACAGATCCCTGCTGTTTCAGGGCCATGGACCCAGACATGCCCCCCCCCCCCAGGGACATTACAGGCCAGAACCCCACTATGGTCCCAGGTGGCATCACTGGTTACTCACACCAGACTGTTCCTCATTACCTTCAGATCTCCAGCTCTACCTCTCTTCATTGTGAAACATGTGAAACATATTTTCTGTTTCCTTTTCTCTTCTTACCACTTACATGTTCCTCTTAGAAGTGCCTGGTATCTCTGAGTGTCTGGGGTTGTCTCAGGAATAGTCTCAGAAGTTCTATGACTCTATGATCATGCATCATGGCACTGGGAAGGGGTTCTCATGGACACAGTCTGCCATTAGTCCTATGTGGCCCTGGATTGGTGGTTGTCTCAGGCTAGCTCCCAGTCGAAGGCCCCTGACACAGGACTGGTTGTTGTTTTAGGCTTGATTTTTATCAAGGAATGCTAGGATTTCAGTCATTCAGACGTTCATAGGTCAGAACACTGAGGGTAGACATGGCCTCTCTCCCCTCTGCTACCTACTTTACATGCGTCACAGCAGCCACACCTACAGGGTCCCTTTTTAAAAGCTGGTCTCAAAATAAACAAGACCACAAGATCCTCACTGAAGAAATGACGGGCTCTTTCCTTTTTTTATGGAACATTTTCAAACAGAAGAGAGAATGTGGATTTTTTTTCTCCAAAGAATAATTCTTATTAAAAAACTTAAAATACATTTATCATGAATAACTATCAAACTTTTCCTCACTCTTCACCTATTTTACTGAATGTATCTGGCATATACTCTTTCAAATCATAGCAATGATGTTTAGGTAAAGAAATCATGTCTATTAGTCCTTCCTTACTCTGGTAATTATTTGATATTTATAAGTCATAGAGTTATTTACATCTTTTAATAAGGATAAAAAGTGTGTGAGTCACAGTGTACATACCTTATTTTTAAAAGCAGAAACTTTATAAAAAATGACACATGTCCAAAGCGATTAAAACTAGTAACGATAAATAATAATACAAAACACCTCTTAGTACTGATTAGTGGGCTGCCAAGTGATACACCTCATTGCAAACAATATTATTTATACATAATTCACTTAAACTTGGCTTTTTATAGTTCTTTATTGCCCAAAGTAAAGTATTGTATAGTACATATCTTTTTACTTTCAAAGCCAAGTAAATGCTTTTCTACTTCTAAGTGCTTGAGTAAAATCTGTTGAATGAAGGAAAAAAAATCTCAAGCTCCTGACAGCTCTATTGCTTGGTTTATGTCAAATTATAGTCATTATCATTGCAATAAATGGAGATGGTTTAAAATGCAACCTACAATAGATATTTCAAGCAAGGGGGTTTGAAGCAAGGGAATAGTACTAGTAAGTATACGTGCTCCCAGAGAACCATCTGACCTAAGTCAAGGGATATTGACTCCCAAAGAAAACTATACAGTCACTGTCCTGCAGGCTGGACAACAAAAAGAGTCAACTTGGAGTTACCATGTATCTTACATGACTCTAGTACTTAATGGCTCCAAGGTGATGATCAGAGTTTTAAAGATGAGACCTTCAAGATTAGCAGCTTTTGCTGTTTCTAAGGGGCTGTAGTAAGGTCAATTCAATTCAGGTAGTGCCAGAAGAATCCAGAAGTGAGAGCAACTGTTGTCACTGAAACAGCAGCAGGTCAAGTGGAGAAAGATACCTTGACTAATTTTCCAAACAATATGTAGGACTAAGGCTCCAGCTCAGTGGTGGAGTGCTTGTTTAGCATGGGTAAGGTCCGAGGTTCAATCTCAATCCTATCAGAAAGAAAACTGGAAGGAAAGAAAATAGCACATGTTGGTACAAATTGACCAGAAATACAGCCTAAATGGCACATGCAGAATTCAGTCTGAATCCTTGTGGGACACTTCATGGTTTAAGTCATCACCTGAAAAGCTACATCTAAGGTACAAGGACAGACTATTGTCTCTACTGATCTGGACTGAACCATCCAGCATCTCAGCCCTATTAAACATTACATTCCACAAAAGATTTCTGTGACTCTGTGTTTTGGTTTGTCTGGTTACTATTGATAGAAAATAAATTGCCCTAACACTTGGTAGCTCAAAACAATGACAGTTCTATTACTCTCATAGCTTCTGAATATTCTTTCAGTCAGTTTGTAGTAGAGATGACATGTTTCTATTCAGTATCTGGTACCTAAACTGAAAGGACATAGAGGCTAGAGGCTAGAGGGACTCAGCATTTGGATTCTAGAATCATTCAGTTCTTCAGCTGTTTTGATCAAAAACAATGATCCCATCCAGAGTGTTGATGTCTTTTCCGCATGGCTTGGCTTCTGTGTAGACTACTGGTCCTAGGCTAGACTTGCATGTCTCAATCATCCAATTCTTCCACAATGCAGTTCTCCAACATTAATTTTACATGTGAATCTGGCAGATTTGTCACTTATGGGTCAGTCTTTGAAGTCAAGTGTCTTTACTTGACTACACTAAAGAGCTTATGGGTTGCAAGGTATCATCAACAGAGATAAAAGATTTTTAGTGTACTTATCTAAAAAGTATTTTGAGTATACAGAGATGGAGTCTTTCTGACAGAGGAAGAGGTGGTATGGCAGATAGTGTCTTACATCTAACAAATTAGTCTCCAAGGTCTAGATGTGCCACTGAGACCAAAGGTTAAACATTAAAAATAGATTATTTTTTCTTGCTGTTATATTTATTATAACTTCTTAAACATCTTACAAATGCATGATACTGAACAGCCTTAAAATGTAAGATTCTTTGATCTTCACTCACTATTGCACAAAAATGTATACTCATTGTGCTAGGACTTACCTAAGAAAGAATAGAAATTTTAAAGAAAGCTAAAAGAGAACTATAGGAGAAAACAATATAAACATACAGTTTATATTAGATGTAGTGAATGTTACAGTTTACAGCCTGCATTTTTATTGTTGTAACAGAGCCTGGACCCAGTTAGGACCACTTCTGTGAGTTCTGGAGAAATAGTGTGTCTGAGAGAAGGGAATTCCTTCATTCTCTCTCTATATATATGTATGTGTGTATATATATATATATATATATACATACACACATACATACATATATATATATATACAAAGACTCCATCTCTATGTATATATGTATGTGTGTATAATATATATTATATACATATATACATGAATTTACAGGTAAAGATTTTGAAGTACTGTTTACTTTTGTCTCAGATGCCTCAGATTCTTGTTTATATCTGTCTCAATGTGTCAGGATTTTATGTTTATCATTCAGAAAACAAATGAGTATCTGAAAGAATTAAACATAACTTTCTCTTTGAATGAGTTAAATGTATGGGAATATACACTAATATTTTGCCTTGCTTTCTTTAGGCATATTTGAGAGATAGGATAATGCCAAAAGCATTAAGGATATTTAGCAACTGTTAGAATTCCTAAGAATATTAAAGGTTTTATAGAAAAGTAAAAGAATAGATTTTAAAATCTGTAACAAAGGAAATGAAAGTATCTTACTGAAAAGGGTAAGTCAAAGTTAAGCATTAAATAATCAGTGGCTATATCACATAGCCACTTTCTTTGAGATTGCTTCTTTTCTTATCATTATGAATTGGTAACAATGAATGTGTATTTTAAAAGGACAAAAAATTAGAAACTACACATTTTTTATGTGATGCATTATCTAATTCTTCACACTTAAGAAAGGATTTCCATGGAATTGGCATGATATCAAAATATTAAGGTAATATAAAGTAATATAAAATGCCAGTAGGAAATCAAATATAAAATAGAAACTATTTTTAAAGCCCATTAATTATAAGTAAAGCACTATATATTTCAAATTGATACTAAGTAGTGATGGATAAGGATTTGCATGATTCCAGGGGAAAATTACATATTCTTTTTAAGAAGCCTAAGTTATCTTAATTATGGTCATTGTCATTTTTTGTAGTGTTATTGGTTAGATAATACAAAAAATCAATTAAGACCAGCAAAATTAGTTTTTCAATGAAACCTAATACCCCATTTATGTTCTCCCTGTCTGCTCTTTCTTACCCAGGAAACCTTCCCAGAGAAGTAAATAATAACAGTTTTCTCATTTTCCTTTAATCTCCTCCTACACTGCTTCTTGGTTTCTCTTTAGAAATCTGCTGAACAACCTCTTACTAAGAAGTCAATTATATCCTAGTTTTCAGCCTCCACTCACCATGATTCTTGGTACTGCACAGCACGCCATGAATGTCTTTTCTGTCCTCTTTTCTTCTTTTTCTTCTTTTTTATTAATTTTTTATTGCATATTTTATTTTACATTTCAGATGTGATCCCCTTTCCCCATTCTTCCCCACCCAGAACCTCTGATACCATCCCCTCTCCTCCTGATTCTGAGGATGCCCTATTACTCCCATCTCCCCACCCACGAATTCCCCCACATTGGGGTATCAAGCCTTCACTGGACCAAGGACTTCTTCTCCCTCATATGCCTGACAATGCCATCCTCCCCTACATATTCAGCTGAAGCCATGGATCCCTCCCTATGTGCTCCCAGACTGGTGGTTTAGACCTTGGGAGCTCTGGTTGGTTGGTATTGTTGCTCTCCCCATGGTGCCCCCAAAACTTTCAGCTCCTTCAGTTTTCTCTCTCACTCCTCCATTGGGAATCCCATGATCAGTTTAAGGGTTTGCTGTCAGCATCCACCTCTGTATATTTCAGACTCTGGCAGACCTCTAAGGAGACAGCTATATCAGGCTCCTGTCAGCATGCACTTCCTGGCATTCACATCAGTGTCTGTCTTTGGTTACTGCATATGGGATAGATACCCAGGTGGAGCAGTCTTCAGATGGCCCCTCCTTCAGTTTCTGTCCCACACTTTGTCTCTATATTTGTTCCGATGAGTATTTTGTTACTCCTTATAACACAGGCCAAAGCACTCACACTTTGGTCTTCCTTGTTCATGAGCTTCATGTGGTCTGTGAGTTGTATCTTGGATATTGTGAGCTTCTGGGCTAATATCCAATTATGAGTGAGAGCATACCATGTGTTTTCTTTTGTGATTTGGTTACCTCACTCAGGATGATATTTTCTAGTTTCATCCATTTGCCTAAGAAATTCTCAAAACCATTGTTTTTAATAGCTGAGTAATATTTCATTGTGTAAATGTACCACATTTTCTGTATCCATTGCTCTGTTGAAGGACATCTGGGTTCTTTCCAGCTTCTGGCTATTATAAATAAGGCTGCTATGAACATAGTGGAGGATATGTCCTTGTTATACGTTGGAGCATCTTCTGGGTATATGCCCAGGAGTGTTATAGCTGGGTCCTCAGGAAATGCTATGTCCAGTTTTCTGAGGAACCACCAGACTGATTTCCAGAGTGATTGTACCAGCTTGAAATCCCACCAACAATGGAGGAGTGCTCCTCGTTCTCCACATTCTTGATAGCATCTGCTGTCACCTGAGTTTTTGATCTTAGCCATTCTGACTGGTGTGAGGTGAAATCTCAGGGTTGTTTTGATTTGCATTTCCCTGATGACTAAGGATGTTGAACATTTCTTTAGGTGCTTCTTGGCCATTTGAGTTTCCTCAGTTGAGAATTCTTTGTTTAGCTCTGTACTCCATTTTAAATAAGGTTATTTGGTTGTCTGGAGTCTGATTTCTTGAGTTCTTCATATGTATTGAATATTAGCCCTCTATCAAATGTAGAATTAGTAAAGAATTTTTTTCTCAATCTGTTGGTTGCCCTTTTGTCCTATTGACAGTGTCCTTTGCCTTACAGAAGCTTTGGAATTTTATGAGTCCCATTTGTCAATTCTTGATCTTAGAGCACAAACCATTGGTGTTCTGTTCAGGAACTTTTCCCCTGTGCCAAGGTATTCAAAAGTCTTCCCCACCTTCTCTTCTATTAGTTTCAGTGTATCTGGTTTTATGTGAATGGAAGTCCATTATCCACTTGGAGCTGAGTTTTGTACAAGGGGAAGGAATGGATTGATTTGCATTCTTCTACATGCTGACCTCCAGTTGACCCAGCACCATTTGTTGAAAAGGCTGTCCTTTTTCTACTGGACAGTTTTAGCTCCTTTGTCAAAGATCAGGTGACCATAGGTGTGTGGGTTCATTTCTGGGTATTCAGTTCTATGCCATTGATCTTCCTGCCTGTCTCTGTACCAATACCATGCAGTTTTTTAAAATCACTATTTCTCTGTAGTATAGATTGAGGTCAGGGATGGTGATTCCTTCAGAGGTACTTTTATTGTTGAGAATAGTTCTTGCTATCCTGGGTTTTTTGTTATTCCAAATGAATTTGCAAATTGCTTTTTAATATTGCTTTTTAAAAATATCTTTATGAAGAATTGATTTGGAATTTTGATGGGGATTGCATTGAATCTGTAGATTGCTTTTGGCAAGATGGCCACTTTTACTATATTAATCCTGTCAATCCATGAGCATGGGATTTCTTTCCGTCTTCTGAGATCTTCCATTTCTTTCTACAGAGATTTGAAGTTCTTGTCATACAGATCTTTCACTTGCTTGGTTAGATTCACACCAAGGTATTTGATATTGTTTGTGACTATTGTGAAGGGTGTCATTTCCCTAACTTCTTTCTCAGCCTGTTTATCCTTCGAGTAGAAAAAGGCTACTGATTTGTTTGAGTTGATTTTATATCCAGCCACTTTGCTGAAGTTGTTTATCAGGTTTAGAAGTTCTCTGGTGGAAGTTTTAGAATAATTTAAGTATACTATCATATCATCTGCAAATAGTGAAATTTTGAATTCTTTCTTTCCTATTTGTATCCTTTTGACTTCCTTTTTTTGTCTAATTGCTCTGGCTAGGACTTCCAGTACTCTATTGAATAGGTAGGGAGAGAGTAGGCAGCCTTGTTTAGTGCCTGCTTTTAGTGTGATTGCTTCAAGTTTCTCTTCATTTACATTGATGTTGGTTACTGGCTTGCTGTAAATTGCTTTTACTATGTTTAGTTATGGGCCTCGAATTCCCAATTTTTCCAAGACTTTTACTATGAAGAGATGTTGAATTTTGTCAAATGCTTTCTCAGCATCTAGTGATATAATCATGTGTTTCTTTTTCTTTGAGTTTTACATAGTGGATTACATTGATGGATTTCTGAATATTGAACCATCCCTGCATTCCTGGATAAACTCTACTTGATCATAATGGGTGATTGTTCTGATGTGTTTTTTAATTCAGTTTGCATGAATTTTATTGAGTATTTTTGTATCGATATTTATATGGGAGATTGGTCTGAAATTTTCTTTCTTTGTTCTGTCTTTGTGTGGTTTATATATGAGTGTAATTGTGGCTTCATGAAACAAATTGGGTAGTGTTCCTTCTGCTTCTATTTTGTGAAATAGTTTGAAGAGAATTGGTATTATATTTTCTCAGAAGGTCTAATAGAATTATGCACTAGAACCATCTGGTCCTGAGCTTTTTTTTTGGCGGGAAAACTGTTCATGACTGCTGTTATTTCTTTAGGAGTTATGGGACTGTTTAGATGATTTATCTGTTCCTGATTTAACTTTGGTACTTGGTCCCTGTATAGAAAATTATTCATTTCATCCAGAGTTTCCAATTTTGTTTAGTATAGGCCTTCATAGTAGGATCTGATGATTTTTTTTAATTACCTCAATTTCTGTTGTTATGTTTCCCCTATTCAGTTCTGATTTGATTAAATTGGTTATTGTTACTGTGTCTTCTGATTAATCTGGCTAAGGATTTATCTATCTTGTTGATTTTCTCAAAGAACCAGCTTTTGGTTTTGTGATATTTTGTATAGTTCTCTCTGTTTCTACTTGGTTGATTTCAACCCTGAGTTTGATTATTTTTTGCCATCGACTCCTCTTGGGTATATTTGCTTCTTTATGTTCTAAAGTTTTCGGGTGTGCTGTCAAGTTGTTAGTGTATGCTCTTTCCAGTTTCTTTTTGTAGGCACTTAGAGCTATGATATTCCCTCTTAGCATTGCTTTCATGGAGTCCCACAAGTTTTGGTATGATGTGTCCTCATTTTCATTAAATTCTAAAAAGTCTTTAATTTCTTTCTTTATTTCTTTCTTGACCAAGTCATCATTGAGTAGATTGTTGTTCAGTTTCCACATGTATGTGGACTTTCTATTGTTTTGTCATTATTAAATATTAGCCTTAATCCATGGTGATCTGATAGACTGCAAGGGATCATGACAATCTTTTTGTATCTGTTGAGGCCTGTTTTGTGACCAGTTATATGGTCTACTTTGGAAAAGGTACCATGAGGTGCTGAGAAAAGGGTATATTCTTTTGTTTTAGGATGTAATGTTCTATAGATATCTGTTAAATCCATTTGGTTCATAACTTCTGTTAATTTCAGTGTATCTCTCTTTAGTTTCTGTTTCCATGATCTGTCTGTTGCTGAGAGTAGGGTGTTGAAATCCCCCACTATTATTGTGTGAGATACAATGTGTGCTTTACAATGTGTGCTTTGAGCTTTAGTAAAGTTTCTTTTATGTATGTGGGTGCCCTTACATTTAGAGCATAGATGTTCAGAATTGAGAGTTCATGTTGGTAGAATTTTTTCTTTGATATGTATGAAGTGTCTTTCCTTATCTTTTTTGCTTACTTTTGGTTGAAAGTCGATTTTATTTGATATTAGAATTGCTACTCCAGATTGTTTCTTGGGACCATTGCTTGGAAAATTGTCTTCCATTCCTTTACTCTGAGGTACTGTCTGTGTTTGTCATTGAGCTGTATTTCCTGTATGCAGCAAAATGCTGGGTCTTTTTCATGTATCCATTCTGATAGTCTACGTTTTTATTGGAGAGTTGATTGAGTCCATTGACGTTAAGAGATATTAATGAAAAATGATTGTTGCTTCCTGTTATTTTTGTTATTAGAGGTGGAATTATGTTTGTGTAATTATCTTCTTTTGGGGTTGTTGGAAGATTACTTTCTTGCTTTTTCTAGGTTGTAGTTTCCCTACTTGTGTTGGAGGTTTCCATCAATTATCCTTTGAAGTGCTGGATTTGTGGGAAGATATTGTGTAAATTTGGTTTTGTCATTGGATAACTTGGTTTTTATATCTATAGTGATTGAAAGTTTTGCTGGGTATAGTAGTCTGGACTGGCATTTGTGTTCTCTTAGGGTCTGTATGATATCATTCTAGGATCTTCTGACTTTTATAGTTTTTGTTGAGAAGTCTGGTGTAATTCTTTTAGGTCTGCTTTTACATGTTACCTGGCCTTTTTCCCTTACTGCTTTTAGTATTTTTTCTTTGTTTTGTGCATTTGATGTTATTATTATGTGATGGGAGAAATTTCTTTTCTGGTCCAGTTTATTTGAAGGTCTGTGAGACTGTGAAAGGTAGCTTGGTTCTTGGTTGGGCACAGGGCTCGAACTCCTGACCCTGATGGAACAATGGTGAGTATTCGGCCATGCCCCCAGAACCCAGGGGCCTGGCATGTGGTCTAAGACCTCTGTTTGATCTATGTCATTCAATCACATAGGGCAATGCCCACAGGTAAAGGGTGGGATTAGGGGCCTCAAACTCTAGAGAGATTTCCATATTAATGAAATATCTAAAAGCCAGAGGGCATAGCCAATTACATATTCCTTTCCCAGACTCTCCTTCCTCCTCCCCTCCTATTTAAGTCAGGTCTGCCCTGACCTAAGTAGGGGTGCATGCAGATTCATGTACCATCTGCCATGAAAATAAAGCTTATGGAACTATGGACTTCCTCATGTCTTTTGAGGCCTGCCTTGGAGAACTGTGGAGAAGGTCTAAACTATTGAGCCAGTATCTAATTTCCTGTGAAGACTTTTCTGTGTTCCAGCATGGAGACCGCCTCTTCGAACAAGCTAGATGACCCTGACAGGCGAGTACAGTAACCGAGTCTCTTCCCATGGAGCTTTTGGGCTTTCTTCTCCCTTGTTCCTCTTTGCTGCAGGCCAGCCCACAGCTCCCTGTTCATTCGTGGCCCCCCAGCAGTGTCTGGGAGCCCCAATTAGAGACCACCGGCCCGCTGAGGCATTCTGCTGCTTCTTTGCCCAGGAACCTTGGTGCTGCTCGGCCAGTGACCATTGTGAGCACTCACTCCAGAGCCAGCAGGTGGCAGGTGGCTGCTCTCTCTCCAGGTCCACTCAAGAGCCCCTGGCCCCTGTGGAACTTCAGACTGAGATTCTTTCACGCTTGGGCGAAAGCCCTGAGTGTTCTCACTGCGCTGTGTGGAGGGAACTCAGTTAAATTCTTGCACTTCTGCCATTCTGAGCCCTGACAGACACATGGTGACCACAACACCACCCAACAGAGATTCACACCCCCACACAAGCTATCATCCCCACAGATATCTGTAGGCTTCTTGTATGTTCATGGACATCTTTTTCTTTAGGTTAGGGAAGTTTTCCTCTATAATTTTGTTGAAGATATTTACTGGCCCTTTATGTTGGGAATCTTCATATATATATATATATATATATATATATATATATATATATATATATGTATGTATATATATATATATATATATATATATATATATATATATGTATATATATATACCAAACCTTAGGTTTGGTCTTCTCATTGTGTCTTGGATTTCCTGGATGTTTTGGGTTAGGGGCTTTTTTCATTTTGCATTTTCTTTGACAGTTGTGTCAATGTTTTCCATCATATCTTCTGCTCCTGAGATCCTTTCTTCTATCTCTTATATTCTGTTGGTGATGCTTGTGTCTATGACTCCTGATCTCTTTCCTAGGTTTTCTATTTCCAGGGTAGTCTCCCTTTGAGATTTCTTTATTGTTTCTAGTTCCATTTTTAGATCCTGGATGGTTTTGTTTAATTCCTTCACCTATTTGGTTCTGTTTTCTTGCAATTCTTTAAGGGATTTTTGTGGTTCCTCTTTAAGGGCTTCTACCTGTTTACCTGTGTTCTCCTGTTCTTCTTTAAGGGAGTTATTTATGTCTTTCTTAAAGTCCTCTATCATCATCATTAGAAGTGGTTTTAATTCTGAATCCTGCTTTTTCGGTGTGATGGGGTGTCCAGGGGTTGCTATGGTGGGAGAACTGGGTTCTCATGATGACAAGTAACTTTGGTTTCTGTTGCTTATGTTCTTGTACTTGCCTTTCACCATCTGGCTAACTCTAGTGCTACCTACACTTACTGTCTCTAACTGGAACCAGTCTGTCCAGTTATCTTGCTTGTGTCAGAACTCTTCACTGTCCAGATGTCTCTATGATCCTGTGATCCTGAGCTCCTGGGTGGAAGAACTCCTGGGACACAGGCCACCTCTGGGATCCTGAAATCTTGCTGCTCTGAGTACAGTGGTTTCTTTAGGATGGCTCAGGATATGGTGTCTTCACAGGAGCAGACCAGCTAGGTGTTCACTGCTCTGCATGGAATGGTTCCTCTAGGATGTTTCAGGATATGGTGTCTTCATGAGAACAGACCAGCTAGGTGTCTGCCCCAGCCAAAAGGACCAAGAGAGCTCTGTTTTACTTTCTATGACACCATTATCTCCTATTTTTCCCAACTCTTCAGATATTTACTCTCATTTTTCTTGGATGTAATATTTTTCTCTACACAGTACCTTACCTTTTCTAAAACAGATATATAATTCACATAGTGTGTGTTCTGCCATCTTCTAAGTACTCAAGAGGTTGCAGGTTTTAATCCATCTTTTGTTGCTATATATGGATATCACATGCTATTCATTAAAAGAAATAGAAATTTACATAGCTCACAGCTCTGGAAATTGAGAAACAACATGTGTGGTTCCTGCATCTCTTTGTCAATTACATATGGAAAGCACAGCAGATCTTATAGCTTCAGCCAGACTTGACATCATAAAACCATGATTGCCTTAGAGCTGCTGTGGATGGACTGTGGGAGGAACTAACCACTTTTTAGAAACACTAGCTCTAAATAGCATTAACATATTACTTTGAGGAGAGAGATGGACAAACATCCATTCTGTGAAACAAATACTCACATCATAGCATTTTGCAATCATCAGTAACTTATTCCATTCTAGTTCATCATCCCTCAGGGATCCTTGTACTCATAGGCAGTCATACTACATTCCCACTGCTGTCTTCTAGTGACCTCAAAAGCATTTCAGGTAAATGGATACATCGATTTCTTCACTTGCCAAATGTTTTCAAGAATTATCTATGCTACAGTACATAGCAACACTTCATGTTTTCTAGATAAATTAAGAGATCCTGAAAAAATAAATCCTATTTGGATGCGTAGGGAGTTTAATATGAGTGGAACTGGGGTCCCAGAAAAAGGCTCAATAAATGAGAATAAAATCTCAGCTAAAACATTTACCAATTTGATGATTAAGGTTAAAGTACAAATCTAAGAATCTCAAGAAACTAGCAGTACACATATAAAATGAACACAAGAATTAAAGTAGTAAATATCAAATGTAAAAATTAATCTTGGAAGTAACCAGAAGAGGTGGCATTTTTACAAACAGAAAAATTATGTTACATTAATTACCAGGAACAAGTATCTACTATAACCTTAAATAATGAATATTAATTTAGAAACATTCAGTTTAAAAACCAAAAGAAGTAATTACCACTGAATTTATACTATAATACACAACACTATACTAAATTTTATTATAGAAAGTTCTTCAGGTAAATGAAGCTTTTTCCAGATGGCAATGTAAGCAATAACAAAAGGAAAACATTATAAATTATGAACTGATATATAGCTACTTATAAATCTATTTGCATTCTCTTTTAATCTGAATTTCTTCAAGGACATATGATATTTGAAAACAAAAGTTATGATGCTTATTCTGGCCAGGGAAACAGATCAGTGCCTTGTTCAGCCATCATCAGAGAAGCTTCCTCCTGCAGCAGATGGAAACAAATACAGAGACCCACAGCCAGACATTACACAGAGAGTAACTTTGGGACTCTCAGTCCTGAATGGGATGTCTCCATACAATCTCTTCCCTCAGGGGTCATGATAACCCTGTAAAACAGGAGGCAGAAAGAACTTAAGAGTCAGAGTTGTTGGAGAGGCCAAAGAAACAAGGCTCTGAACACCAACATGATCCAAGCACATATGAACTCACTCTCTCTCTCTCTCTCTCTCTCTCTCTCTCTCTCTCTCTCTCCTACAAGTTCTTTGAGTATATATTATGGCTTCCAGTTTAATATTCTTATGGGATTCCAGAGTGTATAAACAAGTGGGTCTCTGCATGTATATCTGTTTCTGGTTCCTTTTCTTGAGCTCTTTTCCTTCTGTTTGTTTTGTCCTGTTCCAGTATGTTAGGTTTTTTTATTATGTTGATTCTATTTTGTTATTTTTCCTTAGAAGCATGTTTATTTTCTAATAGACGACAGAAATGGATGAATTTGGGTGGAAGGGGAGGTGAGAAAGAGTGGAGAGGAAACTGTAATCTCAATGTATTATCTGAGAAAAACATCTATTTTCACTAAACAGAAAAAAGAAAGCATAATATAGTACTTTAGGTTTTATATTCAATCAAATCTATTTGTATTGACATCCACATTTATATCTTCTGTCTATATCTACAAATACATGTGTATAGATAGATGGATAGATGATAGATAGATAGAGGGATGATAGAGGGATAGATAGAGAGAAATAGAGAGATAGATGGAGAGAGAGAGAGAGAGAGAGAGAGAGAGAGAGAGAGAGAGAGTAGTCCTGGGGAGTAAGATTGGAGAGGGTACATGAAATCATGTTGTTCTACATTCTTTACATGGCTTCAAAGTACTTGGAGTAGAGAACAATCTGAACAACAAAAAATTTACTATACTTACAAGATTAGGACCTTGTAAATAAAAGAAAGTTTATGCTGGTATAAATATGGACACTTTAATAGTGATTAATGAGAAGGAATATTTATTTCTTATATAATGATCCCAATTGATAAATGTATACATCAGTTCTGTTGTATTCTTGTCAAATAATGTACAATTAAATCTAAATAGGAGGAAAAAAGAAAGTTCTTTAGTTAAGGGACATTATACAAAATAATTAATACTTTCGAAATATGTCAAGGCAAGAACTGCCATAGAATTTTTTTTTAGAGTTCTTGTACTAAAGTCTTTTATCAGTCTGAAATTTATCAAAGTGTTGACAACTCTAGTCATGTCGGGGACTGCTCTGGTAAATGTTGTAACCTGCACTGCCAAAAGCTTGGGGTCCAAAATTGTTAGAGCCCACACTGCCCCAAGCTTTGGGGGCTAAGTTGACCCAGCTCGTACTGCTGATCCAGACTGGGTCAGGGTTCAGCAAGAGAGAGAGAGTGAGGGCGGACACAAAGAATGGAGACCCGACAGAGTGGGATTCAGTCCCATTTATTCTCAAGACTCTCTTCTTCTCTCTTTCCAAGTCTCTTGTTCCTAGTCCAAGTCCCAAATCTTGAGTTCCTAGTCCCTAGTTCCTAGTCCCTAGTGCCTCCATGTTTCAAGTTTCCAGTTCCCCCTTCTGTCTGCCTCTCACCTTTTATAAGTATCACTTCTTAAGTCAGGCCTTTAGGCCATGCCTTTAAGCCACACTTTTAAGTCACATACACTCAAGGGAAAATCCTGGGTATATAAAACAAGATGTTATCAGAGTGTGCTCAGCTGTTGTAGGCTGATGAAAACAAGTCTCTTGTCAGGGTATATGGCTCAAGATTGCTGCAAGGATGATAGCTGCCTTCTGTTTGCTCCCCACATAGTCATATCAGTAAAGTTTATCCTGTCTCTTTCAGAAACTGATGGAAAAACAATAAAGACTGCTTGCTGGACCACTGAGCAGTGGCTGCTATAAGATCGTTGAAAGACAATCCCAACACCTACGTTTTCTATTCCTTGGCACCTATTGATTTTAATTTGACTGAAAGAGGCAGCAGAGAATTATTCTGCTGGTAGACTCATCAAGTCTTGTTGATCTTGTTTACATTTGATTAGAACTATGGGAGGAAAAAGCATAGGCAGGTAGCTTATATGGCAGCAATTTTCTGACTAATGTCATTGGACAAGGAAGAGGGAGGCTGAGCTAGGAGTTGGGAGGAGAGAAAAAATGCAGATAGAAGAGGAGGAGGAACAGGAAAGAGGGAAGATGGGTGCAGATATATACCCTCGTGTCTCTAGTAATCAAAGGTAGTTATTCATATCAAGGTTAGATAATTGAGATAACAATTCTAATTATGTGGGCATCTTGTGTATTGAGTATTTATTGATATGTAAATCTACTTAGTTAATCTTTAAGCATTAAGAGTCTTATTTCTACCAGATTCTGGGAATTGGAATATCTACCTTGAGGATGGTGGTTATTGTCTGGGGTTAAGCAGAGCACCATGAGGGTGGCAGAGTTGGCCCAGGGACATAGAGGCCACAAAGCTGACTGGTGGAGGCAGCAGCCACACCAATGCTTCATGGGTCCCAGGCCAGAACTACTGGCTAGCATGTGAGAACTTAGAACCAACAGCCAGGCAGCTTCCATTTTTTCTAATATCTCCTGCAACAGCAAGAAAGGGGAAATAGTGGGAAACATTAAAACTGAGCATGTACTCTAGTGTGTATGAGGGAGTTTTGTTAGCATTCATTGATTTCCATATACAAGAGAAGGTGAGGTGGTATAGGATGTTTGAGGCTTGAGGTTTAATTTTTCCTTTTAAAGTTATTGTTCTAAGCATACAAAGGAGTTTACTTCAATGTGATGTTTTTCACCCATTTTTATATGTGTATTATTTTTGTGTTTGTTTTTGGGTCTGTGTGATACACATGTGTGTATGTGAGAAGCATTGACAAACCCATAAAGACACATTCAAGGAAGAGGAATACATCAATCACATGCCCTGTTCTTTCACTCTTTGTTTTTTACCCTTTGAGACAAGTCCCTCTTTTCATTTGAAGCCTGTAGATTCTCCTAGACTGGAAGATTAGGAAACCACAATAATTGTGCTTCAGCATGTACAGTGTTGGTGTTACAGGTACACATAGTCATGGCCACATTTTACATGGGTATTGGGGATCTGAAGTCAGGTCTTCACACTTGAAGGTGTGCTCTTACCCACCGAACCATCCTCCCAGACCCTCAATATGCCTTTTGAAAAAAAATTACAAAATAATTATGGGGCTTATTTACATCAAGGGCTCTATTTATTTCAAGAAGATTGTGGCAGAAATTTCCCTGCCCAATCTACTTGCAGTGGGAGTCCTATGTTTGGACAGGAAAAGGGGAGGCAGAGCTAAGAGAGAGAGAGAGAGGGAGGGAGGCAGGGAGGGAAAGACAGAGACAGAGAGAGACAGAGAGACACAGGAGAGGAGAGCAAGGAAGGTGCAATGTGGGGAGCCAACAGAAGGCGGCTATCATCCTTGCAGCCATCTTGAGCCATATACCCTGACAAGAGACTTGATTACAATAGTCTACAACAGCTGAGCACACTCTGATAACATCTTGTTTTATATACCCAGGATTTTCCCTTGGGTGTGTGAGACTTAAAGGTGTGATTTAGAGATAAGACTTAAGGGCATGACTTAAAGGTGTGGCTTAGAAGTGAGACATATAAAAGGTGAGAGGCAGACAGAAGAAATTATTAGGCACTCGACACTTGGAGAAGAACTTGGAATTAGACATTAGACACTAGAGACTTGGAAAGAGAACTAGGGATTAGACACTTGTACCTGGAAGAGTATTTGGATGAGACTTGAGACTAGACCTTGGAACTGGAAACTTGGAACTTGGAGACACTAGGGACTAGGAACTCAAGACTTGGGACTTGGACTAGGAAGAGAGACTGAAGAATAAACAGGATTGAATCACACTCTGTCTGGTCTCCATTCCTCGAGTCCGGTCCTCTCTCTTGCTGAATCCTGACCCGTGGACAGGAGCAGCTTGGGGCAGTGCAGGCTCTAACAATTTAGCCCCCAAGGCTTTTGGCAGTGCTGGTTCAAACATTGATAGAGTGGCCCCCGACATTTTGGCCCCCCAAACGTGTGGTAGCTTGGGCCACAACAGTGAAATGGCTGTGAATGTGGACCTGAGTGGCATCAATTAAATAGGTAGATATGAAATCTAAAGGTTAGGGTAATTGGGATAACTTTCTAAATTTTGTGGACATCTTGTGTACTTGTGTATTCAGATTTTATTGATATATATATATTTATATATATTGATATATATAATATATATTTATATATATTATATATAATCAAATATATATCAATATATTTATATATATATATATATATATATATATATATATATA
>JANHMN010000012.1:54204310-54230064 GCA_030674055.1 Rhabdomys pumilio
ATATATATATATATATATATATATATATATATATATATATAGTTAACCAATGGATATATATATATCCATTGGTTAACTTTAAGCATCTAGAGTTTTGATTTACTGGGTTACTGGAAGGTGGGTCCAACAACAACCGGTAGTTATGACTGTGAAGGAACTAGCTAGTGGCTCCAGGGATGAGCGAACTGGCTCTGGAAACACAGTGACTGATCACTACTGGGGCTAGCTAGAGAAAGTAGCCTGGAGGACACCCAGCTGGGAACAGGTGGCTCACCAGTAGCCAGCATTAGTGAGGAAACATGGTGGCTAAGCCAGGAGCTAGCTGTGTTCCTTTCTCATACCTCCTGCTACAGAAGATAACTTTATGATACAGATTTTACCTGTGTACTGAGTTCACTCATTAAGAGATTGGCCACGTGTCCTACAAACTATAAAGCTTTGTGTGAATAAATTTAAGAGGAATTAAAGACTGACACAAATTCTTGTTGAAAACCTGTAAGACCTGTAGGTTTTCTTGCATGATGATACATGGTTTCATGTATACACACACACACACACACACACACACACATATATATATATATATTTATATATATATATGACTGATATATATATATATACACACATACATAGATATATATGATATATTATATATATATATATATATATATTACATATAAATTCACTATGTTGAAATCTTTTGAGAATGTGTATAAGAAAACACTTTTATTTTCCCAAGCTATCTGAAGAATAGGCTTGCATGAGGTGTAATTTGAAGGATACAGAATAGAAAATAATGACTTGGAATTATTTTATTTTTATTATTTTAACTTTAAATCTGAGGAATTAACATTTCAAGTATTTAAAAGGTGCTAACTGATGACTCGGACTACAAGCAACATTGCTTATTTTATACAAACAATAAGTCACTTCAATTTCTATAATTAACAGCTATTTGTTCAGAATTCAAATCATTACTTCTGTTTCTATTTCACAGAGATGACAACCAGTGCTTCACAGAGATGATTATAGGAAAATGCCATCTCCTGGGTGGGCTATAGTACATTAAAAACATCACCACTGATGAGAAAGCAGCATGTAACTAGGGAAAGTGTGACTCATGTTCAAGCATACTAAGTAACTTCATTTATAAGCTCCCTTTGAGACACAACTAGGACAAGCAGTTTTAATGTTTAAACAAAATCATTGAAATTTTTAAAGTATATTAAGAATTATTCTACCTTATTTTAGAAAGTCAACTATTAATCAGTTGTTGGCCATTATTCTTGGGCTTTGGAAATGTTAAGTATTTTCTATACAATATTCCATTTCACTTATCCATTCAGTGTGTACATACTGAGTACACACTCAAAACATTGCTGTAGATATTTGGGATAAAGAGCCAGAAAAGAAAATGGTAAAACATGAGGAGAGCATTAGATTTCTGTAGACTGTCAAAAGCAGCCTGGTTTCTGTTTGAGCTAAGGTTGGAAATGCCTGGAACCTGAGGGAAGGTAGGTGTTTTGCCTGGTTCCTAGACACTAGGCTCCTGACACAAGGCCACAGCCCTCCATAGATTTGTGGCCAGCACTCATGTAAGGGCAACGTCCCAATCCCTTCCACAGGTAGAGGACATGACCACAGGTTGAATAGCCTCAAGACAGATCTCCATTTTAATGAAGTACCTAAAGGCCTGGAGGACTTAGCCAATTAAGCTTTCTTTCCTAGACACTCCTCCCTGCAAAAAGTATTTAACCTTAGGTCCACCTTGAGAAAATGGGGTATAATTTTCTCATCTACTTTTCACTATGACAATAAACATCTTAAAACCATGGACTGTCTCTTTTCACAGGGATCCACCATGGGAAACCATTGCTTTGTAGACCTTTGCCTACAGAGACGCCTTCTAGTTTCCAGTACTAGACCTTTCTGTGCTCCCAGCCATGGCCACCAAGCCAAGCCAAGTCAAGCCAGGTGCCAAGTGACCAAGCCAAGAACTACCCCTGTGCAACCTAGCCAGAGTGCTTTCCCTTTTGGCCCAGGGATGTATACAGCTGTCCCCAGGACCTCAGACTGTGCTCCCCCAACCCTGGAGTGGTGTCCCCTGTGGATTCTCATAGCACAGCAGTTAAACTTCCCATGGCCTGCCTCCCCAAGCAGCTGGAGCCCTGTGGCAAAGTGGACAGAGAACCCCACTTTAACCCAACAACATTCTCTAGTTTATCTTTCAAACCGGTTACTGTGGTCACTTCAGGAAGCATCACATAGGACAGCAAGAGTGCTAGTATAGCTGCCTGTGTGAAGAATGGCAGTATCTTGGACCAGGAAAGAAAAAGAAGTTAAAGGCATGTCAGAATTTAGAGACATAAGCATCAGTTTTCTCTTTGTTCTTGTCTGTCTGTCTGTCTGTCTGTCTGTCTGTCTGTCTGTCTGTCTTTCTCTGTCAATCTCTCTCTGTCTCTTTCTTTGTCTTTCTGTATCTCTCTGTGTTTCTGTCTCTGTCTCTGTCTCTGTCTCTGTCTCTGTCTCTCTTTTCATCTCAGCACTACTCTACATATTACTATGGCTGGTTGTATTAATGTTTCCCCTCTTTAAGTTTTACTTTCTAAAGGAGGCAGAAGAGTATAGCGAATAAGTATATTTTCTCACTAACTCTAGGCTGTGAGAATGTGGGGAGCTACACTTTCTATATTCCAATTAAAGAGAGATGAAAACATAGTGTCTATCTCACATTATTGTGAAGATTAAATGGCTTGATACACAATAGGCCCTTGGAATAGTACTTAGCAAAGGAAGGCATGTAATAATTGTTAGCCATGATTATAATCATCATGATGAAACATTCTATGCAAAGGTTATTCATGAGTACTCTTGGGAAAATATAATGATTCAATATCTTGTGATAACCTAGATTGCTTTTCAAATTCAATTAAACTCTTATCAAGTATTTAAAAATAATGAAGAAGACTAAAGTTGTAGAATACACAGATGTGAGCAGGCCTACTTTCACTTAATAGGAGAGGAGGTAGACAAGAATGGGTACATGTACAGGCAATTAGGTGAATTTTGTGGCAGAGAAATATTCACTTTGCACAATATTTACTAGGTTCTCAATGTGTATCAGCCATTACAGCAGGTGTCCTTAGCTTAAAAAATAATGCTTGCCATCCTAAACAATAAACTTCTTGCCATTCTGGAATCACCTTCTAGAGAATTTGAGGTGAGAAAGCTCTCTGAGATGAGTGTATGAGGGAAGAGATGAGAATGATACAAAGTGAAATAGGAAAAATGAATGCTCTAAGAAAATACCATCCAAGCTTTTGCTATATTAAGTATATAATTTGAATTTTAAGTAAATTTAAAATGTATGTAATTTCCCCCAGTTATATGATTTCTCTGGCAACATTTATTTATTCTGGCATGGAAACACAAGACAAATAGCTGAGCTCAGACAAATCAGACAGTTAGGAGAAAACTTGCAAATGCATCATCTTAGGAATGGTCCACCCAGTCTAATGTGGTTGGCAGAAGTGATGAGGAGAGGAGTGATGAGGAGTGTCTGAATGGGTGAGGTGGGGTGATGAACTGATTAGAAGAATACAAAGTCTATACAAGGTAACTGGAAATACCAGTAGAAGACAAAGAAGGTGACTAGAGGTTATTAGCTATTGTCAGAGAGGGCTGACATTGATGTCTTTATGAGTTGAAACTACCACAGGCAATATAACACTGTGAAATTGAAATAATTTTGAGGGATGATTATGAATCTTGGACTCACAGTGATGGATAGTTTCCCAGAAGCCATTGAAACAACTGCGAATGGTGGCAGAGTAAACCCTGAAGGAAAGAAGTGAACCTGAGGCTCCAGATGAGACATCTGCCAAGCCCATATGCCTGAGAGGAGCAATCCACATGCCAGGTTCTTTCTCAGCTGCAGCTAAGTGTTGCCAGCCAGGCATTCAGATTCAGTATTACAAAGGGTATGTATTTTTCCAGACAAGCCAATGTATGTTTGTCTTATATAACATTCCTCAACTTTAAACGTTAGCAGCTAATTTCATTTTGGAAGGACACTGGGAGACATATATCAAACCTAAAGTTGTACCAGATTTGGCACACAGATAGATATTCACATTTTCATCATTGAGCCAAAGCCTTTAGCGGTTGAAGAGTAAGCTGGGCTCAAGTAAGTAAACTCTGAGGTGGTGAGGAACAAATGCTATGTTAGGCAAGCCACCCTACCCTCAAGACAGTCCAGACAAAGGAAGGCTGCTCTATGATCTTGTCTAAATACCGACAAAGCATAAGTATTTCCTGAACAAAATAACCATACCTTTTCCTGTGTTAGCTAACAGCTGTGTTGTCTGCCACATTTTTACCCTTGTTTTATACCTTCCAAATACTAGGTATAATTTACTAAGATAACTTCATACAATTACTTGTGCTTCTGGATAGCTTCTAATTTAGAATAATGTCCTGTCAACTTAGACATTGCCAGGGTACTCTCCAATCCTTACTTGAACAAACAGAGAGATCAAAATCTATGAGTCCTCACTGAAAAACCCCACAGGTCTGTGTGATATATCAATTCATTCAAAAGAGCAAATCAATAAGTTCAACCCTGTCCAAGAAGAGGAGTTTTCCAATGGTCTTTGGTCAAAGGGTACTGATCTCTGGCTTTAATCTTACAAAACCTTGTCTCTTGTTGTAACATACAATTTCTCACTACTTCAATTACTGAAAGAACAAACTATAAAAATATAAACATTGTCAAAAGAGGTAAGAGGGATAGCTTTCATCTTTAATATGGCTTTGGAGATGTTTCAACTTTTCTTTGTGTATAATGATAGCACTGGTCTATAGAAGAGAAGGGTTCTGGATAGATCTTTACCATATCCAATTGTCCGGAACCTAGACTATCATTGTAACTTTCTCTTTCATACCTTCTTTCAATTCATTTGGATAATATTTTACAATAAAAAAATCTCAAAGGCTAAGGTAAAAGAAAAGGCAAAATGCTGTAACATTAACTAAATAATACTTTTAAACTAGTTAGTTGTATCAAATAAGAAAACTCATTTCTTCCCCTATTGAACAGCAAATTTTGACTACTTGGTATATAAATCATTATTCTAGTTCTTGGAGATACAATGGTGGAGGACTTTATAATTGCTTGAGGATCGGGACGGGAAATGAGAAGAAAATTGAACACAAGCAAATCATAACAAGTGAAAAGAAACCTTGTGAAAAACACAAAGCAAGTTAAAATGCCAGAGATGAGTTGATGGGAACTAAGGGAAAACTTATTTTGATGAGATACATGGGAAAGGGATTGAAGGGGACACTGGAGTATAGACTTGAATGGACCATGGAGGTCCTAGTAGATTGATGAGCCTCGTCATTGAAAGTCATGGTGTCTGGGGAGACCCAAGCCTGGGATGAATATGGAGTTTGAAAAGGTAGGCAACAGACAAAAGAGTTACCGTGTGCCATGACAAGAACTGTACTTTGTTATAGGTTTCTTGGAAAGATACTGGAAGAATTTTTGGCAAGGGAGTTACCTTATTATTACATTTTAGGAGACAATTTGACTAAATGTGGAGTCTTGAGAAGCAAGAGGTGGAGGGAGTGATCAAAGAAGAGGCAATTGAACCTAACAGGCTCTATCCATGAAGCCTCATCCAAGTTTTTAAAGACTAGGGCCTGTTATAAGAGGTTTTATTTAATAATATCTGAGGCTCTTTTCTATTCACCATGATATTTCAATTGTGCCTGGTTAATGTAATTTATGAGCATATTTGAAATTTTCTGATTGGCTGGCCTGTATACCTAACATATAGGTCATTTCAAGGACATTGGGTTTCTATTTACCCGAAGAATTCTCCCTCTGTGGTCTTGCTATTACCTAGGGTTACCCCTCTTCTGATAGAAGGGATGGTGTCTTATTCTAATTTGAAGAGCAATGCGGGAATTGGAAGATAATTAGATTTAAGAGATCTGTGAGCTGAGAGCTGACAGGATTTGCTGATGCTCTAGGGATGAGTTGCAGAATACAAAAAGGCATTGTGGCTGGTTTCTAATCACCTAATGATTAATTAATAGTGGTGTTACTAATTGAAATGGGAGAAAATTCAGGATAAAACCTCAGATCAAGATTTCTCCAGGAGTATGCTATGTTTACAGAGAGTTAGAGTGTGATGCTAAGTATGGAAACACAAAGAGAAGTAAATATTTAGTATGTAGAATATGCAGCCTCTTTATATTAGTATATAAAGCCAGTCTATGCAAGTTAGTTACCCATTCATAATGTCTTATACTTATGAAAAGACAACTCAAGGCTATGTTGCCAGTTACAGTTAAAATGACTCTCCTAGGACTAGAGCCTGTTACAACAGAACTTATTTATGAATAACTGAACCCATTGGTAGTTACCATGATCTTCCTGCTCTTCCTGATTAATCTAAATTAAAGCAATATTTGAAATGTTTCTAGTCTTCATTATTCTATAGATGTGATAAGAATTGTTTCTCCATATCCCTTGGATCCTATGTCCTGAAGATTTCTTCCTGTGATACTTCTCCTTAAAGTTATTATATTCTGATTGGAACATTAGAGATGTTCCAATAATAATGAGTCAGTTATAGAAGAACTGTGGAATTAGAAGTGGGAGATGGATAAGAAAGATACAAGTGAAATCAAAACGGAATAGAAGAGACTAGAGCACATGGAATGTAGCCCTGAAGAAGGGCTCTCAAGGAAAATAGAAGCCATAGTTTTGTAATAGTGGCTATTTGAGTATGAAGAAACACTAGTCTATATTATAATATCATGAAGAGAATGACAGCACAAACTGCAAATGGGGAAATATTTGCAAAATCTTTGACAAAAATTGCTATCTGAAAGTATACAATGGGAAATTCTATATCACTCAATTTTGGTGTGCACTGATAATGTTTTATAAAAAGTCTTAAAGATTTCAAAAATATTCTAGTTAAATAAAAAGAAATAGGATAAAAAGTCTTGCAGTTTAAAAAAAGTAGAGTGCTAACATAACAGGTGTGTGGGGCTAGAGAGATGGTTTAGCAGTGTTTGCTGCTCTCATAGAGGACCTGAGCTTGGTCCACAGAACTAATATAGTTTGATCACAACACTTGTAAGTTCAGTTCTAGGGGATTTTGTGTCTTCTCCTGTCCTCACCAGATACCTGCACCCACATAAATTCATACTATTGGCTAGCCACTACATGTAGTTCATGAATTGACAACAGATTTAGATACCACCAAAGTCCAATTTAGTGAACCAATGAATTTATTTCAGTTTCTTATAGAAATATGAGTGATGAGTATCTTAGATTTAAAGCAATTCCCATCAAAATCCCCACTCAATTCTTCACAGAGATAGAAAGTGCAATTCTCAAATTCATTTGGAATAACAAAAAAAATCCAGGATATTGAAAACTCTTCTCAATAATAAAAAACCTTCTGGGGGAATCAGCATTCCTGACTTCAAGCTGTATTACAGAGAAATTGTGATTAAAAAACTGTATGGTATTGGTACAGAGACAGGCAGGAAGATCAATGGAATAAAATAGAAGACCCAGAAATGAATCTCTATACCTATGGTCATTTGCTCTTTGACAAAGGAGCTAAAATCATATAGAAAAAAAAAAAGACAGCATTTTCAACAAATGGTGCTGATTTAACTGGAGGTCAACATGTAGACAAATGCAAATTGATCCATACTTATCTCCTTGTACAAAGCTCAAGTCCATATGGGTAAAGGACCTTCACATAAAACCAGATACATTGAAAATAATAGAAGAGAAAATGGGGAAAAGCCTCAAACACATGGGCACATGGGAAAAGTTCTTGAATAAAACACCAATGGCTTATGCTCTAAGATCAAGAATTGACAAATGGGACCTCATAAAACTCCAAAACTTCTGTAAAACAAAGGACACCATCAATAGGACAAAGCGGCAATCAACAGATTGGGAAAAGATTTTTACTAATCCTACATCTGATAGAGGTCTAATATCCAAGGTATACAAGAAAATGAAGAAATTAGACTCTAGAAAATCAAGTAACCCTATTAAAAATGGGGTACAGAGCTAAACAAAGAATTCTCAACTGAGGAAACTCAAATGGCTGAGAAACACCTAAAGAAGTATTCAACATCCTTAGTCATTAGGGAAATGCAAATCAAAACAACCCTGAGATTCCACACCACACCAGTCAGAATGACTAAGATCAAAAACTCAGGTTATAGCAGATGCTGGTGAGGATGTGGAAAAAGAGGAAAACTCCTCCATTGTTGGTGGGATTGTAAGCTGGTACAACTATTCTGGAAATCAGTCTGGGGATTCCTCAGAAAATTGAACATAGTATTACCTGAAGACCCAGCTATACCTCTCCTGGGCAAATACTTAAAAAATGCTCCAACTTACAACAGGGACACATGCTCCACCATGTTCATAGCAGCCTTATTTATAATAGCCAGAAGTTGGAAAGAACCCAGATGTCTTTCAACAGAGGAATGAATACAGAAAATATGACACATTTACACAAGGGAGTACTACTCAGCTATTAAAAACAATGAGTTCATGAAATTCTTAGGCAAATGGATAAAACTGGAAAATATCTTTCTGAGTGAGGTAACCCAATTACAAAATTACACACAGGGTACGCTCTCGATGGTAAGTGGATATTAACCCAAGTGGATAAGAGCTCACAATACCTAAGTTACAATACATAGACCACATGAATCTCAAGAATAAGAAGGATGATCAAAGTGTGGGTACTTTGGCCCTTCTTAGAAGAAGTATCAAAATACTCAACCAGAGCTCCCAGGGTTTAAACCTCCAGCCTGGGAACACAAAGAAAGGGACTCATGCTCCAACTGTATAGATTGTTGAGGAAGGCCTTGTCAGGTATCAGTGGAAGAGGAAGGCCTTGGTCCCTGAAAGTTTGGATGTCCTAGTGTTAGGGAATTTGAGAGCAGTAATGGGTGGATGAGTGGGGTCATACCCGCATAGAAGTAGGAGGAGGGGGGATGGGTTAAGGGGTTTTGTGTGGGAATGGGAGAGGGGATAACATTGAAAGGTAAATAAATAAAATATACAATAAAAAAATCATAATGGAGCTGGCAATTGTAGTCGAGCAGTCGAGACTTTTTGTCAGCAATTAAGGGAATTCCATGTAATCCTCATGGATAAGGTATTGTGGAGGAAGCACATGGAACTTTAAAAAGATTGGTGAGCCATGTTGTTGCTGAGACAAAGAGTAATGCAGACCAGTGAGCTTGCTGAGTGCCCTGACAAGGGTGACTGGGGAGCTGTATTTTTTTGTTCTTGACCCACCTTTGCTTGCCTATATCCCAAATGGGACAAGCTGCTTTGCCTCAAGTTTTTAGACCTTGTGGGATAGAGAATCAAAAAGAGAAATTATAATGCCTCTTGTATTTTTCTTAAAGGTGGTCAGCTATTAGGACTCAATCATGTACTGGTTTAGAAATCAATCCAATATTGGAAAAAAGTCTACACTTGGAAGGCGGGATCTGGACATTGTCAGAGACATATTTGGAAGTTAGCTGTAGTTCACTATGATGTTATGATAGCAAGAGATAAAGTTGGCACAGGATCTGGATTTCAAACAAGGGTTAGTGCATATTTTAAGGCTCTTTTAATTGTCAAGCTTAAATTGGTTTTATCTCTTATACAGTATTTATTGTAACTTGCATTGACTGTACAATTTCCAATTGTGTTAGTGTGTTGAAACCTGGCATGTCTATTAAGGGGGCCTATCAACCAGCTTTTATCTTACTGCCCTGAGTATTAGAAAACCTTGCTTCCCTAAAAAAGCTTGAAAATGGTAGCAGTAGTGAGTTAGACTTTAATCAGAAGCAAGAGGGAAGAGAGCTTGATTATTGCTGGTATAACAACTTTAATTCCTTTAATTGCTAGCACCACTGCTTCTACAATAGCATTGACACAAGGAGTTAAGACAACTATTTTTGTTAACCATATAGCAAAAAAATGTATTGAGTATACAAAAGAATTTATATAGGTATCTGGGACAACAGATGATGCTCTATAACCTATTCAAATTATCTGAAGAAGGTTCAGGGTTCAAGTGTTAGGAGCCATCCCAAGTGTCATGAAAAATATCATTGGAGTAGTAGTGTTACCTCTAAAATTTACAATAGTTGTCATCATAATTAGAAAAAAGTTTAAAGACACCTGTAGGATATTTGGCATAATTTTAGCACCTCTCTGGGTGTATTAACTTTGCCTAGTAAGATTATGAATTTAAGAAATGCTGCTTTGTTGAGCTTTGATGCTGCAGATAATGCAGAAAAAAATATTCATGGCCTGAGGTCAATATTTTCATTTTAGTCAAACCTCAGGAATAGCATATATAGTTTGATCAGGCTAGCCCTTCTTGTTCTGTGAACACTTTTATTCCTGCCCATCATGTTAAAGCTTGTCTCTAATTACATCAACAGGATAGCAGCTAAAGTACATGACTTGAAACTGATAATGGACCCCCAGACAGAGTTATTAATTTAACAGGCTGGCAAACCAACGATGGGTAAGATTCTGCACAGAGCCTTACCAACCGAAGACAGAAGTGCACTGCTTATGATAATACATATTCCATGATGGGTAAGGAAGGCTTTCTTGTCAGAACAACCTAAGACAGACTTAGTCTGGTTAATGGAATAAAAAGGGTGATATATGGAGAGCTTTTGGTGCTACCTGGCAGGAATCTGTCATTGGCCATGGACAAGGAAATGGACTGCTTGGAAGGAATCTGACATAGGCCAAGAACAAAGACATGGACTACAGGCAGCAATATGACTTGGGACTGGAACAAAAAAGTAATTTCAGGCAGAAATCTGAATTCTAGGCTAGAACAAAAAAATAAACTTTAGGCAGGAATCTAAATCTTAGGCTAGAACAAAGAAGTAATTATAGGCAGAAATCTAAGTCTTAAGCTAGAACAAAGAAGTAGGCTTCAGGCATGAAAATGACATTGCACTAGTACAGGGAAGTATGCTCAGATATTTTGATCATCTTGATAAGCCCTTAGAAATAGTGATCACAGGAGTGATCACAGGATTCTGTTTATTGTCATGCATGTTTTTTGATTATATAAGTTTATTGTCTTCTTTGT
This sequence comes from Rhabdomys pumilio, assembly GCA_030674055.1. Taxonomy (NCBI): domain Eukaryota; kingdom Metazoa; phylum Chordata; class Mammalia; order Rodentia; family Muridae; genus Rhabdomys; species Rhabdomys pumilio. The sequence continues at coordinate 54,215,485 of JANHMN010000012.1, forward strand.
TTCTGGAATATTTGCATCCATTGTATTGCTAGTTCCTCAACCTAGAACTGACCTTAATATTTTCATGTAATTAAAACAGTATAAAGGTAAAAAAGGAGGATTATGGATAAGATAGTGGATTAATGGGTGGGGGAAATGGGGAAGGGGGATATCTCCTGAAATGTAAATAAATAAAATATCAAATAAAAAAAAATCTAGCCCCCGTTCAGCTTTCATAGAGTACATTCCTTGAGAGACACAGCAATCATGTGGCTCAAACTATAACACTCACAAACTTGAAATAGTTCCTACATCTTGAATTATTATAAGCATTCTTATATTTAGTTACATCGTTATGCAATACATTTGGAATGTTTTAAAATGGTTAGGATGAACTTTAACTGAGAATATCTACATAATATTTTAGTATCTTAATATTAATATAAATAAAATTTATTTTTCAAAATAAAAAAGAAAGAACATGGAGGAGGAGTGGAGGGAGTGAGAGAAAGTGGAAGATGATGCAAATATATTTTGATTTCAAAAATAAAATCACACCCAACAAAAACAACAGCCACAAACCAAACAACAACAAAATCAAAGTGCTGTTGGAGTTTTAAAATTCAAAAGCATCTAGCCATCCACTGAGAGTCCAGAGCTTTCTTTGCCCTGTACTCTCTACCCTGATTTTTCATGATACAGAATAGAAATTACATTGTCATGTTCTAGAAGCAGTTGTGATCAATAGAGAAATCAACAAAATTCTCAGTTGTTTCTAGTGTAACTGACATCTCTAAGACAAGGGCAGAACTTTTTTAAATTATATGTTTTAGGCCAAAAAGACAAGGGTGTTTGTATAGCTTGGAAAGTTTTATGCAAGTGTAGAAGACATAATTCTAAACTGGAAAAAATCTATTGTGCACAATGTAAGCCTGTCTCCATGTCAATACTCCATAGTCAGTCTTTTCATCCCACTGTGTGAAGAGACTTTTCTAGGCAATGTTTTTCTATCTACTTGTTAGGCAGAAAGCCCACCTATTCCTGTCTCAGGTTATGAGAGTCATGAGCAAATCTCAGCAGCAGCAGGTCTATGACTATGTCCTGCTATGTCCACAACATTGTTCCTGACAACAGAAAAGAGCCACTGTCTCTCACTTCTTTGTTTCTTACTGAATGCATCTCACATATCTTTAACATCATCTTCTGCTGTGTTAGACTGGAACAATACATTGAGAACTGTTGTCGCAAAGAACTTTCTCAAAACCTCTTCAGCAGAATTTACCCAGCATGACAGTAGTACCCAAGACTTATCAGGAGTAAAGAAATCTTCGATCTCAGCAGCTTCATGTCCATTTACATATAGTTTTATCTTATCAAGGATAACAGTTAGAATAAAAATGTTAGGTTTTCTTTCTTCTCCTTCTCTCCAGTTGTTAAAGGTAAAATGTCTTCAAACTGCAGGTCACCCCTTCTGCACTGGGGTTCCGAGCATGATTGTGATTTTTTGTGTTCTTTTTTAGAAGTTTCATTTAAGTTTCATATCAGTTTTCATATTCATATACAAGTGTTTTGATTTCTCCTTAACTAAATTATTTTACTTGTTTTCCACATCTGCTATGGGAGCGCTTCAAATAAAGGAACTACAGTGACTTCAATCTCAGAAATTGGGGGCCTGAGACAGACGTGAGGAATGTCATGAGTTAAAGGCTAGTCTGATATCAAAGAGAGCCAAAGACAGAGGTGACTTAGTAGTGAAGCACATGATTGTTCTTCCAGAGGATCTGGTTTTAATTCCCAGTAGTCATGTCATAGCTTACAACATTCCATAACTCCAATCTCAGGGGGGTTGACACCCTCTTTTGACTTGCATGGACACTGGGCATGCATGTGGTGGACAAACACACAGGCAGGCAAAAAATACACATCAAATAAATCAAAGAAAAAAGTAGAGATATGGAGAGGTGGAAGTTAGGTCAGCCGTAAGTCAGATCACACCAGTTTTTTCATTTAGTTATGTTGTGCCTGTTCATAAGCCCCAAAAGACCACCAAAGAGCCAATTCTTATACAATCACACTAGGGTCTCAGAGTGATTACAGTATTCTTGGATTTCCCATTCACAGCCAGATATTGATGGATTAGCAGGACTGCAGCCTATAAATCATTCTAATAAATACCATTTGTATAATGAGATTTCTTCTGTAAGGTCTACTATTCTAAATAGCATTGATTAATATGATGAAACTCTGGTTGAATATACATACTTACCACTTGAGTAAGATGCAGAAGGCTCAGCATCAACCCATATAGATAAGAGTCCTGGAATAAAACGAATTTTATTCTGGTGATAAGTAGACTAGAATGGAATTGATTTAATTCTTTGAATATTTTCTGAGTGATATGCCAAGCAACTCAAAGTGGTCTGGCATCAAAAGTCAGCTTTAATGATCTATTAGCTAACCTATTCTATGAGGTCAATCTTTAATTTGATTGAGAGCCAAAATTGAAAATCAATTCCCTTGCAAAGATTTCCTAGCCATTATTGGAGTCATTTATTTTCTCGGATGCTGGGAGTTGTACCAAAAACACCTTTCTAATCCTCTTCAAGTTGCTATTAATTATTTCTGTTATTTTTGCATTTAGAATCATATAGTTTAATGCAGTGCACTAAGAAAAAGCTAACACTGAATCAAGAATAATTTAAAAATAACTTTGCCAGGATAGATTTATAAAGTGCTATTTCTCCTCTATTCTGTATGTTTAAATACATTTTGTCAAAACTGAGGGCTTTAGGATTTTTATTAAATGAATAAAAAAAATCTACATTCTGTTTCTTATCAGAAAAGTCTGTACCAATCACGTTCTTATCTTGTTGGGAAGAAATATAGCTTATTTTTTAATTAGAGTAATGCCTTAACACATGCTTCAACAACTACTGGAAAACCAATCGTGAAAGCATCTTGTGAGATAAATTCCCTAAATGATCAGTTTTCATTTAGGATGATGTAGAATCAGAAGTAACCAACAGGTTGATTATAAATTATAAACCAATAAATTATGTTATCATGATGGCCACTTTGGAATAATGTAATTACACATAACATTCAATATAATGGATAGATTCTATAAATAGCTGTGGATAGTGGATATATTAAGCATTGCTGCCTTTTCTAAATAGGTTTGTAGATACGCACTGAACTGTCTTTAGTGTTAGAACTCTTAAAAATCATATACAAATATTCAAAACTTTACCAAAGTTTTGACAAGGTAAACTTTTCTCTGAATTTGTTGAAATAAAAATGCTTCCATTCCTTAACTATACTGGGAACTATTATATAGCTGCTTATTGTATTATATAAGATATGGAAAACATTAACCATGTTATAAAATAAAGTGACAATTAAAATAAATATTTTAAAATCTTGCTTGATAAAATAACCTTACTGAATAATGAAATACCAAATGAAAATTTAGAATACATCAAATAAACTTTTTCCTATGTGGAATGCACTTTCTACTAAACTGAAAAAAATATTGAATTGGAAAAATGTTTCAGCTACTTAAATAAATACATCTATACATATATGTACATATATGTATGCATATATATGCTTATATATACTTTAAAATGTATATAAAACGTTATGTCACTAAGGTATATCACTTCAGCAAAAATAAAATGATTCTTTCATTTATGAATTTTATGAATGTTTGAGAAATTGCTAATTTTAGAAATTTAAATTTTAGCTTTCTTTAAAATTTTTAGCTAGTTCAAATTTAGATATTATTTATTTATGCTTTGAAAATTTCATATGTGCATATAACGTATTTTGATTTTATCTATCTCCTGCTACCTCTCTTCAGTTTCACTGAGACCCATGAACCTTGCTTTCTCCTGTGTTATTACTATTCTAAGTCCCCTGACTCTAATTAATGTTGGGCATACTAAAATAGCTGAATGGTCATGCAACAGGGCATGGAAAGCCTACCAGCAAATACATCCCCAACGAAAACTGACTATTTCTTCCTTCGCAGCAGTCAGCTTACAGTAGCTCCTTAGTTAGGGGTGGGCTCCCTCCCTGTCCAGGCTGGAATTTTGATTGGCTTGAATGTGTGCATTCTTATGCAGAGATCCACAACTACTCTGCCTTGATGTGTGCATCATTCTTGTGATGTCCAGGAGTCAGAACCTCACAGCCCTCAACCCAGTGCTCAGACTCTTACATTCTTCCTGCCTACTCTTCTGCAATGTTTCTAAATCCTTTGATTTGGTAAATTGGTATCACCCACTTAGGGCTGAGCAGTCACAATCATTCATTCTCAGCACACCGACCAGTATTGGATCTCTGTGCCGCCATGCACAGTTTGTTTTATAGTTTTATATAAATTATTTTGAAGTCAAAATACAGGTTCCTCCCTAGCTCAATATTTTTTGCAAAAACAAAATAAACAAATAAACAACAAAATCATAACAATGACAATATAAAAAAATAGTTTATTAAGAAAGGATATGTCAATCCTTTTCTTTAAAAGGTATTGAACAATTACCATGAGAGTGATTATATTTATAACCAAAAGGTCACTAGTAGCCAACAAATCAGGACTCAAGAAAAGCCTACAAAGAGAAGAGGAGAATGAAGCTATAGAGGACTACATGTGAAATGGAAAGGGTCTCCAACTTCTACTTGGAAATTATTTGTTTGCTCTCTCATTTTTTTTTAAAGATTTATTTATTTTATATATGTGAGTACACTGTAGCAGTCTTCAGACACACCAGAAGAGGGCATCAGATACGATTACAGATGGTTGTGAGTCACCATGTAGTTGCTGGGAGTTGAACTCAGGACCTCTGGAAGAGCAGTCAGTGCTCTTAACCACTGAGCCATCTCTCCAGCCCCTGCCCTCTCATTTTAACAAATGTTGATAATGTACTTTTGATGGGACAGAGCCTGTGCTCAATATTTAAATACAATCATATGAACAGAACTGACAGAATTTTTTCCTTAAATATGTTAGTGTTTTTAATGGAGAACAATAACCATTAAAATGCATTTTTTCAATTAATTAATTTATTCATGCATATTACAGCTTCATTGCTTTCCCTCCCTTTCCTGGTTTCCCTCTCATGAAGTTGCTCCCCAACACCTCCCCTTCTCTTCTGAGAGAGTACCTCCTTGTATACCCCCACCTTGGCACATCAAGTCTCTACACAGTTAGGTGCATCTTCTCCCTCTGAAGCCAGACAAGGCAGCCCAGTTGGGGAATGGATTCCATGGACAGGCAATTGCTTTAGGGACAACTCCTACTCCATTTGTTGGGGGACCCACATGGAGACTGAGCTGCACATCTGATACATATGACCTGGGGCCTTTGGTCTTGGAGAGCCCCTAAGGGTCCAGGTTATTTTGACTCTGTTGGTCTTTTTGTGAAGCTCCTATTGTCCTCAGAGCTCTCAATCCTTCCCCCAACTCTTCCATAAGAGTTCCTGAGCTCTGTCCAATGTTTGACTGTGGGTAGCTGCATCTGTTTCAGTCAGTTGCTGGTTGGAGCTTCCCAGAGGACAGCTATGCTAGGTGCCTGTCTGCAATCATAACAGAGTATCATTAATAGTGTCAGGTACTGGGGATTGTCCATGGGTTGCATCTCAAGTTGGAGTGGTTGTTGGTTGGCCATTCCCTCGGTTTCTGCTCCATTTTTGTTCTTGCATTTCTTGTAGACAGGACAAATTTGTAGGTGGGTTGATGTCCTTATCCCTCCACTGGGGGTTCTGCCTGGCTACAGGAGGTAGATGGCCTCTTCAGGTTCTGTATCCCCACTCCTATGCATCTCTGTTAAAGTCTCCCACATTGAAGCCTTCCCCCATCTCTGGTCTTTGGCATGTTTTAGAGATGTCCCCCAAATCCTACTCCAGCCAGCCTTTTATTGTCCTGACCTCCTGGTCTGCTCTTTTGTCTCTCCACATACCTTATTCTAATCCTCTTCTTGCCCCTCCTCATCCCTTCTCCCACCCAGTTCCTTCCCTCCATCTGCTTCCTATGACTATTTTATTCCCCCCATTCTATATGAGATTCAAGCATTCTCACTTGGACCTTCCTTCTTGTTTAGCATTTTTGGGGGGGTCTGAAGAGTGTATCTTGTGTATTTTTTATAAGTATAGTACTTTATGGCTACTATCCACTTATAAATGAGTACATGCCATGCATGTACTTTTGGGTATGGATTACCTTATTCAGGATGATACTTGCTCGTTCCATCCATTTGCATGCAAAATTCATAGTGTTCTTGTTTTTAATAGCTGAATAGTATTTTAAACACTACCCTGTAAAGAAAGAACTTAGAAGCCATTATTCCTGTCTTCCCAACAAATGATGGGGCACATTGAACATCTAAGAATTTCTTTATTGCTCCAGGGTACATCTATATGCAAGTCTAAAAAGCAAGATGGATATGAACAGCTATTCTGAGATCTGCTTACTTGGTGTAGACTGGAAAGATATTACCATAAACCACAATGCATTGCAAATTTCCAAAGAGTCCCTTGATGGGAGCAAGAAACTTAGAATGGAATGAGGAGTCTAACTCCACTACATAAAACAGTCTCACCAAAAAAAAAAAAAAAAAAAATGGAGGAAAAAAATTGATGAATTATGTAATACTGTGAAAAAAGGAAACCAATGGACTAAAGGCAAAGAGAATTACAAATAAGCACTCTAGTTGATAAGGTGTGAGCCAAAGATTTGATGTTATCCAAGCTTAGTGTGATTGAACAGTTTAGTATGGAAGATAGATGGTGGTAGCCTGGTTTCTCATGGTTTGAGTCAGGAGTTTAGATGAGCAAGTGGAGATATCTAGAATAAGTGGACTAAGGTGGGAGGTTTTGGTTCAAACTCATGTTTAGTTCAACATAAAAGACTCTACCTCTATACATGTTAATATGAATACATATACATATACATATACATATACATACACATACACATACACATACACATACACATACACATATACATATACATATACATATACATATACATATACATATACATATACACGAATATAGTCTATAATCTATATATAGTCTATATAATATAATTAATATAATATATATGTTAGTGTTATATGTAAGATACATATTAGTATTAAGCATATTAACATATTAGGTCAATTTTGCTCACACCATTGTATTCAAACTTAGAGCACAAAATCTTTCCCATCAGAAGTACTTTATAAACATATAAACATCTGTTAAAAATGAGTGAACAAAAATTATATATATATATGTGTGTGTGTGTGTGTGTGTGTGTGTGTGTGTGTATTTAAGTTTTGTTCCATTTTATTTTTACACAGAGGACATAGAAACAATGACATCAATATATCTAACACCTAGGTTTTTTTTTTTTTTTTTTCTATTTCAATGACAAGAACAACTTTTCTTTGGAGAGTGACTGTTTCTAGGACTAGAATAGAATACATACCTCAAGCATCCTATATAGATAGAAATAACAAAATGTTAAAACAAAATAAGCCACTTCTCCACTAGTAATGTTGAAGGTAATTTTAAAGGGGTTAGAGAGGCATAGGACAGAACTATTGAAAGGCTAAAACAACCCCAGTAATGACATATAGAAGATTTTATTATGACTCCTGATGAAACTGACAGGAAAATGAGATAAAGAATCGTATTGTGGCAATTGGTCACATCCTGGCAGCAGATAATTCAGAAAGCATAGATAGCATAGATACGCATCCTTACAGTGTCTCCCCAGTGAACCAGCATCTCCAGCCAGCGATTGTTTCATAACCTCCTAAAACAGGACCATCATGGTCAACACATAACTTGTTGGATCATTTCAGATTCAAACCATACCTTCTCAAAGGGAAGGCAGAATTGTTTTAACATGCAGCAGTTAGAGAGGATTACCTGATGATAGGATTTGAGCTGGGCACTCAGGAAAAAGTAGCTAACAGTTGACAAAAAAGAAAATGAATGGAAAGAGCATTTCAAGCAGATAAAACTGTATATAGAGATGTATCAGACATAACTAGTCTGAAAAATTGAGGGGAGGAAGGAGGATGTGTATTTTGAAATGAAGAGGTGTGGCTGTGTAGTAGAGCAGGCTGTAGAGACACAGCTAAAGAAGATCAGGTAGGATCTGGCCTATATGTCAAATATTCTTGGTCTCAGAGCATTGAATATAATCTTGAAGTTTTAACTGTGGAAGTAATGTTATCTTCGAGGAAGAACTTTAGATGAAGTCCAGAATGTAGACTGAAGAAGACAAGATGCAAATACATGGACTGTAGCAGTGAAGAAGCCATGGGAATGGTCCAGGTCAGAGATGATGGGTGTTTATTCCAGAATTAGAGAGCAGTTGAGAGCCTGAATGGAAACAGTGTGCTGGTTCCACTGAACTCGTAGTCTGAATATGAGTGAGCCACTGACCTTTCTTGTTCCACTAAATCCTCTCCTAAGGATGACATTCATGGGAGAATTCACATAATGTTTACCTCTTAAAAACATTAGCTGTCTTACAGATTCACAACGTTTCAGTGCTGATTAAAAAGCATTATCACTTATGTCATAAAATTGGTAGGTAATTTTCCTACTTAATAAAGCATTGATTTCTCCTTTGCTCATCACATTTTATAAAGAAAAAAGGTTTTAGCACTGGGAATCAAAAACAGATCTTAAAGCAAGACAATGAAAGAAGGTTAAAATGAGTTGACATCCTTTATCTTACACACGCAAATAGTAAATGATGATTTGATGACTGCTTTGGGGGAAAATGTTATAAGAAATGATGCAGCCCACTATTTCTGTCTTTCCATGGTGGCTTTAGTGCTAAGAAGTAGCTTAAATTGCTAGGAAGATGTTGCAAAATATGAATAAACAGCAACAAATACAAAATGTCTGTTCCTATGTCTCTAATACTACATCAGCAATAGCTTACCTTGAGTCCTGTGTCTTTCTTTATAAGGGCAGGTGGTGGCACAGAAGACTCCAGGAGGTCTCATTCATCCCTTTTATATCTGAGAGAAATCTTGAGAGAGTCTCAAGATTTGTGAGAAGGATTGTGTCTACAGACTCTCGCTTGGTGACAGCTCGTTTCATCTTGTTTCTTAATCCTTACCTTAATGGCACAAAAGTTTCTCCTTTATAGCTCCCAAACACTTCTTTCTCCATACCGTAGAAGGCTCATCTTTCTGGATGTGAAGGGAGTAACAACTGGGTTCTCAAGACTGCTTGTAATTTTATTTTAGGTTCTTCTGATAAACTCTAGATTCAAGGAAGAAAAAAAAAAAACAAAAAGAAAAAAGAAAAAAGCAAACAAAAAACCCCTTCTTCCTCCTTTCTTCTCAGTGGTAAAATTCAGTTTGCCAGATTAGAGATCAGACTCCTCAGCCATCTTTCTCCTCTTGTGTACTTGTGGAACATCTGAGATTGGGGGGGATTATGGTTTACATGGCCCAAAGAAATGGCCTAGGAGGGGCTTCTATGGTCGCTTTCCGACCTTGATTGACTGACTGCCTGCATGGTTGCTTTGTCCTGTCAGCTCTGGGAACCTGCATCTGCTGATGTTGAACCTCCTTTTGTGTTTTGTCATCTGGGCACCACAGAAAATATTAGCATCATTTCTGCCACAACTTTCTTCAGGTCCAGTGCTGGTTGCTGTGGTGTTCTTGGAGAAAAGCATCTATCTCCTAACTCTGTAGCTACTTTGCTATGTGATTGGAGATCTTGAAACCTGAGGGAAGCTTACTTTCTCCCAAATACTCCTTTTTTTTACTTTGTGGAGTTGTGTGGTTGAGGGACTTCTCTGATGAAGTATGCAGTCCTTTTGAACCAACCCCTGAGTACAAGGGCTGTTTGTCTACCCAGTATAGAAAGGCTGTTTGTCCACCCAGTATCTCCTAACTGATGTCCTGACTGTGAGCAGAATTACATGTAAGAGGGCTCGTGAGGTGGATCAGTGAGTAAAGATAGTTGTTATCCAGACTGATAATGACCTGAGTTTGATACTTGGGACACAAGTTGCAAAGAGAGAATTGTTTCCAGCGAGTTGTCCTCTGCCCTGATGCTTGTGCTGTATGGCAGTGCACATGCTCATAAACAAACAAATAAATAAACTCTATTTATTTATTTATTTAAAAATTTAAGCTCTGTAGTAGGTTCCACCCCCTAAGATACTTTGAAAGAGACTTTGAAAGAAACTATTGCTCCAACTATTCAGTACTGAATTAAGTACTAGAATTCAGTACTAGAATTACTCCAATTCAGTACTAGAATTTTTCTTGTATCGAACTGACATAAATGAATGCATAGAGAATGCACTGCTGGCATCTGGCTTGCATACTGCAATTGTACAGCTGTGAGAGTTAGACCTGTTGTTGTGCCAGCAATCTGCTCATTTCCACCAGTGTATATTGATCTTCACTGGGTCCTTACTTATTTTGTTGTTAGTGGCTATTTAGGTCATTTCCACCATGGGGTTATTGAAAACAATACTAAACTCAGTCTTATAAATTTGGTTCAACATACAGTGTATGCATATCAACCGACGGGTCAAACTTTTAGGATTAAAAAATGCCTTTTGTTTGTTTGTCAGTCTGCATTGTATTTATGACTTTAAAAGCTTTCTGCTGTGAATGTCTTGCCTTTCTTTAATGCCTTCTCCATGATGTCTATGGAATATTGTTTCCAAAACCCCTATCTAATTCTGCCATTTTTCTTTTTAAACTACCTCAGTTGTGCCCTGTTGCTTTGAGAATGAATTGCAAACTATTTCCATGGTCCACAGAGCCTTCTGGAACTTGGCTTCTACTTGCTTCATCTTTCACTTTTTGTGTAAGCCAAACCTCACTCTTTTCCCACAGGGCTCCTTCCCAAACCACTCCCTTCACCACACACTGTTTCTGTCGTTTCGTGCTCTGCTACTTTTCCATATCATGCCATCGTCTTATCTGACTAATTTGAACTGACTCTTCCAGTCAGTTTGTCATTGCTGAAATAACACAGGAATACAAATTGTCAGCTTGAGAACATATTGCAAATAGCAGCATTCAAATGAAACATGGGGAAAGTCTAAACATATTAGGATACAAGGTGGAGTCTATGAGGGTCTAAGTGATGCCTTGGGATATTATTTCCCATTTCTGTCATGGCGCATCACCTTACATTCTGCAATAATTAGACAGTGTGTGCATGTCATTTTTGGTGAAGTATTGTTGTGTAGACTGGGAGATTTTTTAAAAAGTAATATTCAACCTGGAAAGAACATTCAACACATCACAGAAGAGTCTTTCCATAGAAAATGTCAATGAGTAATTCATTACTGTATTTGCACAGAGATGGACAGTGACATCTCTTCCTAGAGATTTACTTACAAGACTTTCTTCCTCTTCTAGGAATAGATCATTTGAAGACCTATTCCTAGTTCCCTCCTGCCTGCTTTCTCATATAAGCACTGCTGACCTTAACCTGGGTGGGTGTCCATACTGTGTTTCTGTAGTTTTCTTTCGCCTATATTCTTCTCAGTACCATGAGTTTGATTAAAATGCTGTCTGCATGCATTTTGCCTATGACTATGCACCGAGACTAGCACCTAGCCTGTAATATTTTAAAATGTAACTGCATTTGTGAATTGCTGAGCTGTTCAACTCTATCCGTGCCCTTAAACCACTGTTGTTTGTCATCTGTAAGCAGACACATTGCTTTTAGTGTGTGCTGAATAAGATTGAGATATAGTTAACACTCAATGATGACTCTGGGCAGAGAATAAAGAAAAAGATTTATTGGTTTCTTGTACAAATCTTATCATAATAATTTGATTTCATGTCCTCATCAAATGTAAGGCATAATATATGTCTTTGTCCTTTTCAGCGCTGTCTCATTTATTTCCAGGCACTTTTCTGCTGACTTATTTTTCCTGTTTCCTCTCCTCTCTTCCTGTCAGGGACTCAGTGTTATTATTGTGTTCATTGGTTTCCATCCACGTCTGCTTATTGTTTTATAGTTTTTCCATATTAAAAATACATTTTGTTCACGAGTTTTTGTCATCTCACAGAGAGAATTTAAAAGAGATCAAAACACTAAATTTCTTGTTACAGTAATAATTAGAAGTTTACTGCCAGCATTGTCCTACATGGCTGAACTCCAGTTACCCAGAAAGTTGTCTGGTAAGATAAAACAACAGACTCCTAACAATGGTAAGATTACAGGCATTGGGAGTTTCAAAAGTCTGCCAAAACAGCGCAAATAAGAAGAGATATATTTTTTCACTGATGTTTCAAACAGTACCTTATTGAAATGTAATTCTTAGAATCGATGGCAATTAAATTAATGGGAGAACGCATTTTCCCAAACTAAATCACTATTCATCAAGAGAATATTGTACTTTGTATTACCATTCGGCCTGTTTTGATTGAGAGTTGACTGAGCTATGGATGGATAGTGCCAATCTTTCTTTGCTGCATGCTTTGTATTCTAATTACTGATAAATCTCTAATTACTGCTAAATTCAGTCATATTTATAACCTCATTTGATTTTCACCAAATATGAATACATAATTTATGTAATTAGTCCACCTCTAGTCTAAACACATTGTTTAGTTTTTATTAGCACCCACTAAAGGAGTGCTATTTAGTATCAATGTAATTTTAATTATAAATGCAATGTAGACACTGAAATTATATGGAAATAATGTGGTTATTTAGATGCTTTAGAATAAACTATTAAATTTCTATAACTATCACGGTAGTTGCATTCAAATGGACCATTTTTATGGAGACCACTCAGGTCCTTGACACTGTTTTTAAATTCTCAGGTAGTAACATCTATTAGTTCAAGAAATAGTGGCTTGTTCTTCTAATGCTTAGGCCAGTGATTTTGAAAGTATGACCCTTAGCTAACAACGTCTATATCACTGGAGGACATAGAAGTATATTTTGAGCTGTGGGTATAGCTCAATGGTAGAGTGTTTATCTAGCACACTCAAGGTCCTGGGTTCTATCCTAAGCATAACAGGAAGAATTTCAGCTCTACTCCAAATTGATTGAAACAAGAACTTCAAAAGTAGAGCCCAGCTTCAGTTTCAGTTTTCCACATGATTCCAGTATATCTTGGAACACTGTCTTGAACCATGGTGAATGCTACCTTTCTTAGTTGTTTTCTATGATATGCATAGGATTTGTGTTTACATCATAAATCATTAAAAGATTTTTTTTTTAAAAAAATCTCAGCCATATAATACAGCAAAGTTCTTACAAACCATGCTTTAAGGAAGACATGAAGAAGATCAGAATAAGGTTACTCTAAGACTGCAATGTGGGCTCCTTGACTGGCTCCTAGAGCTTACATGTGAAGATCAGTTGAGCCAGGAGAAAGTGAGTGCAAGAGCACAGATAGTATGTCCTCAAGTAACCACATGGGAACCAAGGATGAGGGGTTAGTAGTCACTATTTATGAACAAAGCAAGCCCAAATTCTGAACCACTTGGAGACAATCAGTTGCTGCTTTTCTGTTTCCATGGAAACTTATTTGGACTGGACCAGACATGTGATTGCGAGAGAGCAAATTGCTACTATTCTTTAAATTTCAGTGTTCTGATAATTATGGTTTAGAGTATTATACTGAGGGCTATTTTCTGACATTGTATTAGAGAATTTATCCGAACATGAAGATTGTAGACCTCTGGCTCTCACCTAATCTTTTAAAAGTCAGAGTAAGTTTAACATTTCTAGGAATGTTTGAATGGTTCTATAAGGATGCAGAAAAGATTTCTCTTGTTGCTACAGAGCATTCAGATTTTCTCCTATTATATATTCTTAACCACCTACTATAACATGAGGGCCCTGTTTGTTCATATCTTCTCCAGTATATTATAAAGTTATGAGGTACTGTTTTGGGGAAGCCCAGAACTCTATATAAGATTTTCTCAAAGGCTCATGAGGACCCTTCATGTAGATGGTTAATACTGTGACTTTATATGGTAAATTACATACTCAAATCAAAAGAGAGAAGGATAGAAGAGTCTATGAGACTCCATGTTCTTCTTTACATTCTCTCCATTATGCAAAGAGGCACAAAACATCTTCTTCTCCATAAATACATATGGTGCATGGCCCATGTAATGTTTCTGCTTAGAGAAGTCCATTAGAGAGGATGTTCACAGCTATTGATGGAGGCTGGTCAAATTGCATGCTATCCATAGAACCAGACAAAGTTCCATACTCTCAGATGTAAGGCAGATACACAGCATGAATTGTAACTGTCAACTAGTCACCATCTACTTAACCAGTTGAATGTTTTCTGAGAGCACTAAAATAGTCAAATTAACATTTGCCAGGCAAGGCTGACTTTGCACACACATCCTTCTAAGGATTGCAGTGTTGAGAGGAAGACAACATCTACCATAATTTTCACGGTTTCTCTAGAAATTTGAGATACGTAAAAATGTCAGGAAGTAATTGGTAAGTGAATTTCCTAAAGCAAACCTGGCAGACCAGTGCCAATAAAAAGTACTGTCCTAGATGCTTTACCTTGATCATGTTTGATCACACACACACACACACACACACACACACACACACACACACACACACA
>JANHMN010000012.1:54230074-54276324 GCA_030674055.1 Rhabdomys pumilio
ACACACACACACACACACACACACACACACACACACACACACACACAGCTCTACCAATCTGTTCTTTGTTTGAAGGCTTAGGTTCCTGACTCACCAAAGATCTCATGACTGCATGTAAGGAAACTAGCAGTTGCTTCAACCCTCACAGCGTCTGTTAATTTGGCCCTAGTCACGGAAGATGCACAGAAACTAGGGTGCAAGTCATCTCCTCTTCCAACACATTTTTATTTAAAACACCAAATTGCTTTCTCTTTCTTTTACCACTATAATGCCCTCTAGTTCTTCCTTGAAGTACACTCTTTAAAGTCATATTTCACACAGACTGAAGCATGATCTAGACTCTGAGTTCAGTGGTCACCTTCTTTTAGGAGCACAGAAGTCCTTGTGGTTACAGGTACGTATTAGGGAAACCAGGAATGTTGAACATGCCGGATTGTCTCTCAAAGAAAGATGTATAATTTGTTTTCTGCCCAGAAGACTGAGAACAGAGGTTGTTAATAGTCTGTCTGACCTCTGCACTATCTGTATGACCTATTAGTTTTTCCCCTAAAGCCTTAAGATAATACACATAACCTATCTATAGAACCCGTATTCATAGAAGTGACCTGTATTTTGAAAAGAGTTTTTAGGTAATTATGCCTCATTGTGCACATGGGGTTGTGCTATACCAGGAAACATTTTTCTTTTTTTAAATGAATTGCATTGTACTTAAATATGATTTAAAAGACTCCAGAAATTTAACACAACATCAACTACTGAGTTGTGTTAAATTAGACTCCCCTTTTGCCTCACATCTATCAAACCGTTGCTGGCCATTATGTTTGCAGAGACCCCCACAACCTTCCAGCTTCTTGTAGGACTCTCAGTCCTCTTTGTATCCAATAAACGCATCAGGTTTTACTTTTTTCTCTGTAAATACCAAAGTCTAAAGCCATCTTCACTCACCAAAGGAATTTTAACGGCAATAGATTCCTTTCTGTTTTCATCTTTGCATCACTTTGTTATGGAAAAAATGCTGTCTTAGTGCCAACAGCAAATAATTTAACAGGCTTGTTGTGTAGTACAGACACTTGGAGAGTTTTATTTTTAAACATTTTGTATTTGTGTGTATGTGTCTAATCACAAATACTTAATTCTTCTAATCTTTCTATATTAGCTATGTGGAGTCATTTGGACATATGAAGAGCTGATTTATCTTTACTTTAACAATAGACAACAGCAAAGAATATTACCCTGTCTGTATTATAGAAGTTTTAGTCAGCTGTGGAAAGAGAAGCCCATTTATTGCAAGGTACATTAAGAATGGCTGATGGACATCTGGGTTGTTTCCAGCTTCTGGCTATTACAAATAAGGCTGCTATGAACATAGTGGAGCTTTTGTCCTTGTGGTTCTGTGGAGCATCTTTGGGTATATGCCCAGGAGGTGACTAGCTGTATCTTCAGGTAGAACTATTTCCAATTTTCTAAGGAATTGCCAGAATGATTTCCAGAATGGTTGTACCAGTTTGCAATCCCACTTGCAGTGGAGCAGTATTCCTCTTTTTCCACATCTTCACCAGCATCTGCTGTGACCTGAGTTTTTTATCTTAGCCATTCTGATTGGTGTACAGTGTTATCTCAGGGTGTTTTGATTTGCATTTTCCTGATGACTAAGAATGTTAAACATTTCTTTAGGTGCTTCTCAGCTATTTGAGACTTCTCAGTTAAGAATTCTCTATTTAGCTCAGTAGCACATTTTTAATTGGGTTATTTGGCTTTCTGAAGTCTAACCTCTTGAATTCTTTGTATATTTTGTATGTTAGCCCTCTATTCGATGTAAGGTTAGTGAAGACCTTTTCCCAATCTGTAGGTTGCCAATTTGTTTTATTGACAGTGTCTTATGCCTTACAGAAGCTTTTCAGTTTCATTTGTCAATTGTTGATCTTAGAGCCAAAGCCATTAGTGATCTGTTCAGGAAATTTTCCCCTGTGCCAATGAGTTCGAGGTTCTTCCTCACTGTCTCTTCTATTAGATTCAGTGTATCTGGTTGTATGTGGAGGTCTTTGATCCACTTGGACTTGGATTTGTAAAAAGTGATAAATATGGATCAATTTGCATTCTTCTACATGCAGACCACCAGTTAGACCAGTACCATTTGTTGAAGATACTTTCTTTATTTCCCACTGTATTGTTTTGAATTTTTTGTCAAAGATCAAGTGTCCATAGGTGTGTGGGTTTAATTATGGGTCTTCAGTTCTATTCCATTGATTTACCTGTCTGTCTCTATACCAATACCATGTGGTTTTTATTACTATTCCTCTGTAGTACAGCTTGAGATCAGGGATGGTGATTCCCCCAAGAAGATATTTTATTTTTAAGAATTGTTTAGACTATCCTGAGATTTTTGTTAATCCATATGAAGTTGAGAATTACTCTTTACATCTTTGTGAAGAATTGAGTTCTAATTTTGATTGGAATTGCACTTAATCTATAGATTGCTTTTGGTAAAATGGTCATTTTTACTATGTTAACCCTACAGATCCATGAGCATGGGAAATCTTTTCATCTTCTAAGGCCTTCTTTGGGGATTTGAAGTTCTTGTCATACAGATCTTTCACTTGCTTGGTTAGAGTTACCCCAAGATATTTTTTATTATTTGTGACTATTGTACAGGGTGTCGTTTCCCTAATTTCTTTCTTAGCTTGTTTATCCCTTATATAGAGGAAGGATACTGATTTGTTTGGGTTAATTTTATATCTAGTCTCTTTATTGAAGTTGTTGAAAACAATCCAGATGTCCTGCAATCAAAGAATGAATATAGAAAATGTGGATGATTTACACAATGGAATACTACTTAGCTGTTAGAAATGAGGGCATCATGTATTTGGAGAGAAATGGGTGGAACTAGAAATGTCATCCAGAGTGAGGTAACGCAGATCCAAAAAGACATGAATGGTATGTACTCACTGATAAGTGGATATTAGTCAAAAAGGACAGAATATCCATGATACAATTCACAGACCATATGAAAGGTAACAAGGAAAGCCCAAGTATGCATGCTTCAATCCCACTTTGAAGGGGGAACAAAATAATCATGGGAAACAGAGGGAGGAAGACCTGGGTGGGAGAGTAGAAGTGATGGGGAGGAAGGATGGGGTTGGAGGCTCATTGAAGGGGAACTGGGAAGGGGGAACAACATTTGAAATGTAAATAAATAAAATAATTAATAAAAAAGAGTGGCATGCGACTTAAAAATTTTCTGCAGTAATTTTTGTTTATTAGAGTTGTCTTTGTCACAAAAATGTTTTAGAGTGACTGTATAAGTTGTTTAGAAAATGTTGAAAATCTTGACAGACCAAAGATTAAGAAAATGATGTTAAAATCCCATGGTGAACATAGACACCGAATCTGCCGCTGTTGTTCTTCGTGACTCAGGATGCTTAGGTACTAAAAATGAGTGGAAAGAAAGTCTGCATAATTGATTCACTAATAATACTCATACACAGAAAAATAAAAGGGAGACAGATTGTTGATACCAGAGGTTTTCTCTATGGCTACCTCTTTACAAACAGAGTAGAGCTGCATAAATAGATGAAAGGATAACTTGTGCTTGGTGCAAACGTCATGTGTATTAGATTTATATTGATGGGTTAGTCAGTCAGATTTTAATTACTGCAACATGATACCTCACACAATTAGATGAACAAGGGATGTTAGGCTCATAGTTCCAGAGCTTGAAGTTTATAATCACATAGTTTGTTGTTTTCAATCCACGACACAATAGTTTACCATTACAGTCATGTGTGGTGGAGACCTCTTCATTGGATGGTGATCAGCAGGCAAAGAAGGAAAGACAATAATAGGACAGGGACCCAACATTCTTTTCAAGGACATGTCCTCAGTGATATAACTTCTTCCAATTAAATCTTTCCTATTCTCACCAATAAATCCACATGGACTACTGACAAAGTCTATAGTCTACACAAAGAATCATGGGAGACATTTCGATCCAATAAACGGTAGTAGGTGTTTGATTATGAAAGTATATGCAGATTTCCTTGGAATTATAAGTGGTATGTATAAGACAGCAGTCATGAGAGAACATAACTAAGAGAGATTGAAAATTGGTAAGGTGCACTATAGCTAACCTAATAATTTGAAATTCTCGGTCATTGTGAAGTGCTTAGGTGACAATGAATTTATAGTTTCTGATAGGCCTTTGCTGGGAATAAATATCTCTCTAAAAGCAGATAAATTATAGTAATTACATAGATAGTATATATAGTCTTTGATGTCTGCTCATATTTCAGAAGGATGCATGAGTTTCATAATTAACTCTATTAGACAATATTAATTCTTTTGTTTTTACATTTATTATAGCTTTAAACACTAAAAAATGAGTATATACCAGAAACTATGTTAATGACAACAGGTACAGACATGAATGAGACTCCATCTCCATACTTCTGAAATGTGTGGTCCAGCCTGAGAGGCTTTCATGTAACTACAAGATATTGAGAGAAGAGCTAGAAGGAGACATGGTATTGTCATGACACAGCCAGAGGCAGAAAGTGGGAAATAAAGGAATACCATATTCTCTCCTATGAGTATTAGAGTCTCTCTTGTCTCCCTTGTCTCTCTGTCTCTGTCTGTCTCTGCTTCTGTCTCTGTCTATCTCCCTCTCTCTCTGCATGTCTGTGTCTGTCTGCCTGTCTTTGTGTATGTATGTAAGAAACTCTAAGAATTGAACCTTTAAGAAGTTTGGTTAAGTAAGATAGTGCTATACTGAGGTCTCCCAGAACTAGAATAAATGTACTGGCATACTGACTCCCGGGTCAACCATTGATTCATTCCCAGAATCTTCCATTTTAGGGTAGATGTATCAACATACTGAATGAAGCTAGTCTGAGTTGAGGCAACTCTGCACAGTCTACATGTACCATTGATACTCGATAACATTGAAGTGGAAAAGCTGAAGAAGATTTAAAGTTGGAGATGATGAATCGCTTTCAGATCTTTACAAGTAAGATTTCATCCAAGATGTACTTCTAGTTAAATATCAACACACACACACACACACACACACACACACACACACACACAATTTCTATTATATATGTGATGTGATAGCAAAATCAAGTTAGTAGCCATACAGTGAAACATGCAGACACATCAAAGCAATAGATTGAAATGTTTCATTCATGTTTTCCTGTTTGCAGCAGGGCTGGAGCCCAGTTTGCAAGAAAGTGAGTGTTATCTCCTTGTATTGCACTACTAAAGGGCAGTCTTTAGAAATGCAGATCTTAGTGTCTGTGCATCTTAGAATCAGTCAGGGCCGCTGATGCCTCAGAGACTCCAACACAGTACCCTGAACTTAGAAAAGCTTTTTCTCTTTTTATGGTCTGAAAGATAGAGAAGAAGTTAAACATTTTTCTTCATAAATTTATTGCCTCTGTGCTTATTAGTAACTTAATACATGAGGAAGAGTCACCTAAACTTCAGGAGTGAGTTTATAAAACATTCGGAGAGGAAACATTTCATTATGAGTTCATAAGTACAGGAAAAATAATACATTTTGCCATTTTGCAACTCATCCATCACTAGGCTGCATGCAGCATAACCATATCATGCCTATTTGGGCTCAGATCTTAGGAAATAATTTCTTTTTATTCAGTAAGATAAAGCTTAAAAATAATATTTATATCAGATGATTCTTGAGTGAATTAAATGATATGATGTACATTAAATGACTTTATGTGTTCAATAAATGGGAATTGTAATGAATGTTTTGATTCCAACTGAGAAACTTTTTATCTGATTGACTAGTAAAATGATGTTTTGGTGACAAAATACTGCAAACTTTTTATTTGATTGACTAGTAAGATGATGTGTTGGTGACAAAATACTGCTATCTCAGAAACAACAAGGCATTTATTAAAAGCTTGTGCTTAGTGGTTCTTGAAAGGTTAGATCTATAGAGGGGATTTAGTCAAGAGAGATAGAAGATACACCATGGCATAAAGCAAAGTTGTGAATAATTTATACTTCCTGCCAAGCTGTCAAAACAGCATCTGACCTGGTTTCTCAGACCCTCCTTTAAAGAAGGCACAGCTAATTGGGAGAACAAGTGTCCTCACACCTCAGGTTTTGAGAAACAAACATCAAAACATGCCATCTGTCACTGCTCTCTGTCACCACCGAAACAACAGAGTATCTGCACCATCAATTAGGGTACTTAAATTTGCTTCTTAATCGCTGTTTTCCTGTTTTCTCTGATGTCTTTCATTTCTACTGATAAAATAACAACGGTGACATAGCTCAGCTCGTTCAGAACTTCGAACACTGCCATGTTGGAACAGATAGTTTTTAATCCTAGGGATTGGATAAGAATAAATGAAAATATATATATTGGTTTAAGGCTGTACATTAGGGCTTGCTTGTGCATGAATTTTGCAGTCTCAAATTTTTCTATTTCTCTCCACAGAGAAATTACGACTAGCATTTTCCTAATACCATAGGGAAAGAAACTAGGAATGACTTTTAGTCTCGAATCACAGAGAACTGTGTAAACACCAATTTAATTAGAGTTTAACAAGACAACCCAAGGCAGAAATTATCCACCTGACACCTGGTTGACACATCTACTTGGCAGAGCACGTCTCACACTGACAGTATTTCAGGGTGACTTGAGGAGTTCAAATGAAATCACCCAGGGGCTCTAGCCCCACTCCTAAGTCATCAAACGTCAATCTATGAGGATGAGATCAGAGACTTTGATATTTAAAAATCTCTCTTCCCAGTTGATTGTAACACATATGAGAGTTAAAATGATGGTGATCCCAATACAAATGAGAGGGATCCATATAAGACCCTCGGGGCTATGTGATATAAGGATTTAAGAAAACACAACTACAGTGGGAAAAAAAGGCAAAACAGCTAACCAAACCAAAAAGAAAAAATAATAAGATAATTTGATATTCTCTTTAGAGCTGTATCTAAAAGGAAAAAAAAGACTATATGTAGTTTATCCAAAAAACCGATATGAACACATATCTCCCTCCTGTCAGCCCCAGTAAGCCATCCATCCTTTAAACTTCAACTTCCTGATCCTCAGGGGTTTCATGATCGGATCGAATTCCCATATTCACAATGCTCTTGTTTCCCAAGAGTTCAGAAAAGCAGCTGTCTCAACTTATTTTTAGGGGACCATAGGATCTTTTCTTCAGTACAACACACTCCACTGCCTATACCCCTATTGTCTAATGGGTTTGAATTCCTGACAGCCCCCTTTCCATGAAAATGCATGTGTAGCATCACTGGCTATAACAGACTATTATGTAGAATTCTTGTAGAGAACTGCCCACATAATGTAGGAGGAGTTCCAAATTATTCCTATCATATTTCTGAAATCTCAGATACCACTCATTCCCCCGGAGCACCCACCCTGATTCTCACACAACTTTTAAATACAGCAGATCCCTGAGCTAAGGTAGTGTTTCTACTTAGGAAATGGTACTACAGGTGAAAAGAGAAGAAGGGTCATCTGTAAGAAAGTCCTAAGTCATCTTACTGTCCACTGAGTGTTCTACCCACCAGAAACACTCAAGATTAGCTTTCTTTTATACCTCTTCTCCATCCAGGAGACAGTGACAGTTCTGTAAGTTATACCATGCCAGTTTTCTTCTCAGAAATCTCCACTGGTGTGCTGGTTAGGTTTCTATTCTCATGACACAAGCTAGAGTCATCTAGACGGAGGGAACCTCAATTGTGGAGTTGTGTCAGTCAAGTTGGCTTGTTAGGATGTTTGTGGAGAAATTTTTTTGATTAATGATCAATGTGAGAGGCTCCAGTTCAGTGTGCATAGTGCCACAGATAAATCTGAATTGTACATACATACATACATACACACATACATTCATATATATATATATATATATATATATATATATATATACACATATATTCATATATATATATACAAACTGAAGAAGCTATGGAGAAAAAAAAACAGCAAGCAGCTTTCCCTATTCATTTCTGAACTTGACTTTCTGCCTTGACTTTTGAAGAGATTGGCTGTGAGTAGGAAGTATGAGCCAAATACATCCCCCCCCCACCCCGGTTGCTTTTAGCAATGGTGTTTGTTGCTGTTGTTTGTTCTTTGTTGTTTTTTTTTCCAGCAATAAAATCATGCTATGACAAATAGTTTTTCAACACATAGATGAAAGTTTAACCTCCATTATAAGGTCTTCCATAAGACTTCAAGAGGCCTGCAACACCCCCTACCACCTCACTTCTCTAGGCTTCTTATCTCAGTCTCCTGGCATTCATGGACTTCAATTTAACTGGTTTATTTGCCATCCCTGGGATGCATCAGGCACCTTATGGGCTTGATGTCTGCCATCTGATAATTCTTCACAAATTTTTGCTTATAATGCAGGTTGTCTTCTTCCTTCTTAGAGAAATAAACTGGTTTTCTTGTATATTTTAATTCTTAAATTTTCATTTAGAGTTGCAAAATTTGCAAAAACAATGCCAAAAGGCCACTTATACATAACCAGTTCTCCCAGTCGATAGTCTCTCTAAAATATGACCAATATTCACTTCTGCAAGCCCGCTCCACCCTTCCTTCCTTTGTGGCTTCTGCTCACCCATACATTGTAGTTTTGGTTTAATAAGAATGGAAGTTCAGTCAAAAGAGAGGTCTTATTTGGCACATGACTGTATTGCCAGCATTTAGATTGGAGATTATTAAAACTAAACATATGCCAAGTAAAATTTTAGACCATATGTTAGAATATTAGTGAAATGACACTCCTTGGCAGAGATATTGCTTCAGAACAGTGGGAACACCTGTCCCGAATTTCTGCTTGAATATATGCGTTAGCAGGTAAGCCACAGCTGGGCAGGGACTCATTTTCTGCACAAATTTTTCCCTAGCACATAAAGTAACACAAGGCTGTCACCTCTGCTCAATCTGTGTTTGTGCTGAGACCAGTATGGTCATGGTAGTGACAGAGTGACATGGTTCCTGTCCCTGGGACAGAGCCAAGATGTGAGCCTCCAGGAATGTCAGTGTCTGTTGTGGGCACAAAGCTTGTTGTGTAATAATGTACATATTTTCACATCCCTCCCAGGAATGTCCTCCCTATTAACTTTAATGACTCCATGAAAAATTAGAAACAGCACAGGAATCGAGGGTGTTGCTGTCTCTGCAAAATGGTAAATGCTGGGAGCTTCAGGACAGCCCTTAAGGTTATGGGAAAGAATTCTAAATACATAAGTTTGAAAATACATCATTTCTCAACTATGCAAAACATAAGTATATAATATGAATTATGGGGGGCTTCACTAACTTAAACGAACAATGGCAGCTGCATTAATGAGCTGGCTTGTCAGAAAGATACAAAGACAGGAAGATTCCTGAGTTCAAGGTCAGCCTCGGACACAGCAAGGTTAGGCACAGGTGTAGTAGAGATGGTAATTTCAGGATGGGGTCCCACCAAACTAATTTATCATTTGTGTTTAACAAAGGCAGACAGATGTCTGAATTTCTTTGGAATGTTATAAAATATTATGCTTGCTGTGTCTTAAGAATTGGAGTAAATGACTGGATTGATATGTAAAATAAAAGACTGGACCTGTGTTTTGGAGGAAATGAACTATCCAGAGAATTTATTAGGATAAAAAGAGAGAACTGCTTGAAGAAACACACAGATACAGAGACAAAGACACAGACAGAGAGACAGACAGACAGACAGACAGACAGACAGACAGACAGACACACACACACACACACACACACACACACACACACACACACACACACGGAAGCAGGCATAATCAGAGAGATCTCTTAGAATAATAAGCAGAATATAGACAAAGAAATCTCCAGAGAGAAAGCAGAACATAGAGAGAAGCAGACCTGAAAAGTTGTATCAGGCACAGGACATCAGCTTAGATCTATGATTTGACTTTGAGTTGTTTTTTACGCAACTGCCAGACACCCCTTCTCTCAGAACCCCTCTCCATGCTGAGGCTAGTCCTTGGCATGTTTGTTGAGTGAATACGCAAAATTGTACCTTTCCATGAGTCTCAACCCAAACTTCAACCCAAGACTCAGCCTAGGCATCTCCTTTTTCTTCATATGTTACATCGAATCATAAATTCATATGAATTATGTCCTATTTGTTGTATTGATGCAATCTGTATCATTCTGTGGCACTTACTTTAGGTTTTGAATGTTGCTCTCTGGATTATTATAATTGTCACACACATGACCTCCCTATAGGGGATTTAGTTTGGTTCTATTCCAAGTATGTCATATTCTTTCAGTATGTAGCAAGAATATAGGTTATTTTTAGCATGTATATTATTATGTCTTTAAAAAGAACTTCGAAATAACTTCCAGTTGTGTTCAGAGTAAAATATAAAATTGTTAGAGAGGCTGACATGTTTTGCCTAACTGGGCCCTGATTTCTTCTTTACATTAAAGTCTATCTTCCATGTATACTGATTAGACCCTTCCTTGGTTCTGAAACACATCGATGAGGGGGATTCCTGTTACGAGAAGAAAAGGCTTGATCTTTCTTCCCCATACAGGTGTTATCATACCATTCTCACTCCTCCCACTTCAAGACTGGGCTATGTGCCTTGTTGAGATATTTTCCATAAGCACACTAATCAGTTTTTATACTTTGGAAGTAAAGACAGTATTTAAGTAGTTCATTATGACATCACTAGCTCCAAATACAAACCCTGATACTATAGATTGAGCAACTGTTTCTTGTATTAAATTTTGTTTAAAATTAAGGAATAAGGTACGTGGTATAGACCATGCTATATGGCTCAACACTGAACATCTGTCACATAGGCTAAATACTATATCTCATAATTATTAGATTTTGTTTTTATAGAAACATATTTTCCTTAGATGTAATACTTGGGATAACATTTTGTAAATACTTCTAAATGTGAAATGCATACTGCATACGTCATCAAAGCAGTATTTTCAAACACAGACTTGCTCACTTTTGGCAAAAAAGCCAAGATGGTGGCATTAAAGAGTATTTAAACAAAGAGAAAAAAATCAAAATCATTCTATTTGTGTCAATATAGACAATTCTCAATTAACTGATAGAAATCAAGAAATTATCATTACTTTTGCCAAGCATCCCTTTTTATGTATTTCAGTTGTTCTTTGGAGACATGTACTGATAGTATGAACATAAATGTGATAGTTACAGGACAACACGTGTGTGTATATATCAATAGTAGCAACTCCAATAGCAACAATTCTATACGCAAATAAAAGATGGATGATAGTAATAATAGCCTGAGCCTAAGCATTTACGCAAGTTTGTTTATAGGTTGACAGATAAACCTGTCTAAATGTGGTGGAATTTTCCCTTAATTGATTAAAATAATAAATACAAGGAGCCAATCACTGTGCAAGAAGGCAGGACTTCCAGGTCCGAGAGAGGAAGTGGGAAGCCAGGAGGAAGAGACTGCCCTTTTGGACTGAGGGAGCAAGGAGATGCAATGTAGGCCAGAGGCTGTTAGTTTGGGCGGCAGATCCACCAGGATCATCATGAATTTGGCTAAGTTATAATCTCTAAAATCTTCATTTATTTACTTATAACTCAAGAATACCTAATTTTTAGAATGGTTTGTATCAAGTGAACCAAATTCTGCATGTAAAATTTGGCAAAAACAAAACACATAATTTTAACAACAGTGTTTGATTTGTTATTATAATGGCTATTGAAATATATTCCAATCATCTTTCATGTAATTGAATTGTTTTTGAACAGTACTTGACTCTAAGTTCTAATACATTTCTTGAACTATCTAGCCATGTATTCATTGACTTTGACTTATCTCAATAACAAATTGAATTTTTGTTTAAGATGTTAAGAAGGTAAATAAATAGAAATGGCTTCCAAAATTTCTAACCATCAGAACTTCTGGAATTAAAATAATAAAAATTATGCACTTTGAAAAAAGAACATTGTTTCAATACTGGAAACTTAATGATGTGAGCTTTGCTGTTTTCATGTAATTGATACCATCATAAAACTTGTTTTGAGGTTATTCAATGGAAATCTTATGAAATCCATACCATAATAATAATAATGATTAGAATTGACCAAAAAATATATTGTGCATAATAATGTTGGATCATTTCAGAAAAAAATAATTTTTTACATAAAGTATAGTATTGGGGATAGCTCATGGTAAAACACTTCTCCTACAATTGTTAGGACCTAAGTTTGAGTTCTCAGAACCCACGTAAGCCAGGAGCACACTTCTATAATCCCAGCGCTACTGTGAAGATCTACAATATAAAGACACACCAATCTCTAGGATCTTGAAGGTCAGCTAGCAGCAACTTCAACTATCCTGCCCCAAACAAAGTGGAAGGGGAAAGATACCCAAAGTTGTTCTTTAATCTTCATACTCACATATGGCATGCATACTTAGACTCACACACACACATGAGTGTATACACACACACACGAGTGCATACACACATATTTAATATATATATGTATAATATATATACATTTACATACACACACACACACACACACATATATATATATATACATATACACAGACACAAATTATGCACATATCCAAACACATTCAATTGCTCACATTAAGTATTTACCATACTATTTTTTGTAAAAAGTCATATCTCAACAGAACTGTTTAAAAAACATTCTTACCAAATGAAAAAAATTTATTTTAGATATTCTTAAATTCAGCAAGAGATCAAGGGAGCTGACATCCCATGGCTTTCTCTAACTTTCAAGTAATGAATCATTTAGAAGAAACATCTGTTGGATCTAGAAGTAAACTACTGGGAGCTGAAAACATTCTTTGGAAAACAGAAAATCTGAACCTGTGTCACAGACAGTTTCACAAGTAGTTTCCAAGACTAAAATTAAAAAAAATAAAAACAGAATTAGAGCCAACTCTTATGATTACCAACCATGTTTCATGGCATCGTGCCAACTCTTATGTTTTTGTTCAATAATGAAATCTGATATTTAAAATTCTCTTCCGAGACTCAATCAGAATGGAACTCCAAATCTGATCTTTCTTTGATTGTAAAGAATGCCAACTTTATTTGCTAAATTCAGTGTACCCATACAGTTCTTTATCTGAATGATAGCTACACTGAAAACTTGAAGCATCCCTCTCCTTGTCTGGAACCAATTCTTGAGGGCATACTCTTGTGACAGAAGGATAGTAAGCTTGCCATCGGGCTTAATTTGAATCCTGTGTCTGTTGCAGACAAGCTATAGGAGTTCAGATAATTTGGATGACTAATTTCTATTCAGTAACATGGACTTGTATCATACATCACTTGGGACCATCACATCCACCTTGGACAACTGCTGAACTGAATGAGCATTTGATGTTCTCATTATAAAATAGTACAAGTGCCTTCTTGTCTATCTTTATAAATTCTATGCCAACCATAATGAAACCTCTTCATAACCCTGGAAGACAGGACACAGGCAGAGAATAACATCAGTGGAAAGCATTTTTGCAGTGGTCTATAATCTGCTGGGTGAGTAGTGTCAAATTAGTAAATCTATTATACCTGATGTTTGGTTTCAAAAATGAAAGCATTTTATTTAGCATCCAATTGTCCTTAACACCCCAATATTTAAACAGTACTGTAACTGGCCAGCCCACAGTGTTCTCTTAAAATGTAAAATAACTCATCAATTCCTATTTGTGCTGCTTATATCCTCCTGGGTATGGGACAATCAACTGAAATGGAATCATCTCACCATGAGCCACACTTATAGAAAATTTACTCTCTAGAAGCTATCAATTATCGCTCGATCCTCAGGTAGGATTCAGGATCCCTCAGTTAAATTAGAAGGGGTTAGCCAGGCAGTGGTGACTCACACCTTTAATCCACTTGGGAGGCAGAGGCAAGCTTATTTCTGACAACAACAACAACGACAACAACAACAACAACAACAAAGAAACAAAAGACAAAGATGGAAGGAGTCGTGAACTCCTTCCAGTTCTATGGTAGATATTGATTGGTTTTATCTTGTTCAGGCCACCACAGCTGCTGTGAGTTGATATGTGTACTGGTCCTGTCATGACCAGAGTACCCCATTCTCTGCACCTATCCCTGTTTTCTGGTTTTTATAACATTTCTGTCTCCTCTTCCACAATGTTCTGTGAGCGTTGGGTAGTAATGTAATGTAGAACTGACAATTGTTCTTTGTGCTTTTACTAATTGTGAGTTTACAAGTTAATACTTTACACAATGAAATTCCTCTGATGAGGTCTAAGAGTTGTTCTGATTTATGGGTAGAGTAATTTGCATTCAGAGGGCAATATTATACTACGTCCAATTAGCAAAATAATAGTATTAGGTTCAGCTCCAGGGTCTGTGAGCTCTCCAAATAGAGATCCTTGGCCAGATTTATGGTCACAGCCATATGTTTGCTTCTGTGGAGTGGGCCTTAGATCCAATTATAAAGTTGCTGGTTACCTCTATGTCATAGTTAGGGCTTTACTTCTATGAATAGACACCACAACCAAGGCAACTCTTAAAAGGACAACATTTAATCGGGGCTGGCTTATAGGTTCAGAGGTTCAGTCCATTATCATCAAGGCAGAAACATGGCAGCATTCAGGTAGGCATGGTACAGGGGGAGCTGAGAGTTCTACATCTTCATCTGAAGGCTGCCAGCATAATATTTGCTTCCTGGCAGCTAGGATGAGGGCAACCTACTTCTACAGAAGACCAGATGAAACAACTATCCTCATGGGCCTGAACAACTACTAGATTCTTGGACTTCCCATCCAAAGCTGCCAATTGTTGGGTTACTTGGACTACAGACTGAAAGTCATCATAATAAATTCCCTCAATATATAGAGGCATTCCATAAGTTCTGTGACTCTAGAGAACCCTGACTAACACAATGCTCATCCCGGAAGGCCTGGGTTTCCAAATAAAAAGTCCAGTGCCAGACAGTGATACCTCCCCTAGAATTGTTGATTAGTAGTGACACAGAGACAACCCCTCCCCAGTACAGGCTGTTGACACTGCTCTTGGTTTCCTACCAGAACTCAGTGGTAAGAGAATAATTGCTGAAAACACCACACATATTAGTTACAGAATATGGATAAATCAATTTAGAACTTACCAGGAAGCTTCCTCCTGTTCAGCCTGCTCTTGTAGTACTGACAAGTGTTATAAAGCCTACTGAGTGATGAGGGTTATTCAACAATCTTACCTAGCACTGAACCTTGTAAAATGTTAGGTGTTGACAACACCTTAAGAGTGTAGCCCGAGTTTGTGTGGATGTATCTGGACTAACTATGAATGCAGCTGATAAGGTAATTATATATATCTTGTAACTTATTGGGAAATATGACTTGATTGAGTAAATTGTTCTTGAAAATACAAATGTGGATTTTAGATGAAGCAGAATAGGAAGAATTGTCATTTCATTTCCTTTTCTAATACATGAGCATATGAAGAATCCAAATCTCTTACGCAGATAATTGCTGACTCTATCACTTTGAAGAGTGCCCAGGAGAGTGCTGAGCTTCCTATCGGACTCCATAAACATCAGTACTTTTGCAACTGGGAACAGGATATTAACTATGTTAGATGAACTCCCTTCCTTTAGAAATAAGCAGAACAGAGTCTCTATTTTCATAGTTTAAACAAGATTTGCTATTCATTATTTTGTGTATGTAACCTTCTTCCTCCAGCTCCCTGGAAAATTATTCGCTTATGTGCGCTGAGTATGATTTATATCTAATTGCTTTGTAGTATGATAACAATTATGTAAATCACTGAATTGGGGTAGCTTTAACTTTACTTTTGAGTACAACCCAAAGTTTTGCATCTTCAATAATCGTAATTAGCTGTTCCTGTAATGTATCAGTTGGTGTGGTTTCAATTACAGTAGCAGAGGCGGCGAATCATCCTGATATAAACAAGAAGGAATGTTACTGTGCTGCATTACAGTTATGCAGTTATCTGCAAGAGGATCTGATTCAGTGGCTCTAATTTTAACTTGGGGACTCAGAATGTTTGTCTTTCTGCTCCACTCAGGCTGACCAAGTGTTCTAAAGTCCTTCTCATTATTGCCATTAGATCACTGCTTGCAGACACTGGAGCAGTGTGGTTCCTTGAGCACATCAAGAGTGTAAGAAAGAAATACCCAAAGACTGAGGATAGGTCTTTCAGTTTAGTCTGAGGGAGGAAACAAAACACAGAAGGCCATTCCTGTATTAGTAATAGGTTCAGGAGGGTGCCCTGTGCTGAGGATTTTTTTGAGCCAATTATCCATCACTAATGCTTGAGGTTACATCAATTACCTCATAATCATGGATACTCTCTATACGGATGGTCACCCAGAAAATAAAACAAAACAAGCAAACAAACGAACAAAAAAACCCCAAGATTTGGGTCAAAGGAGGAAAAAGAAAAAAAGAATGAATGTTAAGTGACTAGCCAAAAGCTCCTTGCTTAATAATCTCACAAGGATATTATTTTTCTGAGGAGTGTATTATGGTTTGAATTGTAAATTTGTACCACAGGCCTACATTTTAAATACCACGTTCCCAGGACGGATGGAGTTCCATTTTGAAGGATGTAGAAACTTGGGGATATGGAGCTTGACTGAAAGAAGACACTGGGTGATTCTTTGACAAAGTTAGCCCTGCTCTGACCTTTGGCCATGTGAATGTAAGTATTTCACACATGTTCCCAGTATTATGGATGGAGCCACTCCTTCTGCCATGCATTTCCTGTCACGATGCACTGAAATATCACTGAAACCATGAGACAAAATAAGTTTTGTGACCTTTAAGTAGGTCACAAAATTCCTTTTTAGTAGGAATTTTGATCATGGCAACACAAATCTTACTAATTGCAAAGAGAAGATAATAGATCAATAATAATCTCATAGTGTTTTTCATATATAAGATAAGGCAGGAATACTTTACATACTTTTACGTTTTGAACAAAACATAGGGTTGAAACTTTACAAATACCTACAATGATTTCTGTCATTAGTATTCAAGTAGTACACAAGAGAAAAATAATCATATATATTATGAAATTGATTCTGATAGTAATGGGCCAAATGGTACGTTCTTGCTAAATTGAAAATACTCCCTTTTATTCCCCTTAAAATTTTATTCATTAACATTTCATTCATTAAAATATCTTTCATTCCATGTGAGCTACTAGTAATGAGGTTTTTAGTTTATTCACAACTCTCAGTGGCTTGTAACTACTGTGTCACTACCTCTCAGACACAGGATATACTTGAAACTGAGGCCCCTCTAGGTTCATTCAGTACAAAGTGCAAGCTTCCTTCAGGTTTCTCACTATGTTGGCAGCCTCTGCACTAAAAGCAGAACTGAATTTGAAACATTAAACAGCTTTCATATCAGTAAACCAAAGCTATGTTCTCTGGAGAATTGAATAAATGATTGCTTAAGCTAAAATCCATTTCACCAAATGGAAGAATTGATGTCATCTAATTAAATCCTGTTAGACTCTAAAAGCCAAATTTTTATCAGACTTTGTGATATAAGACAATGACTTGAGTTTATAAATCCTTTAGATGGCAGTTGCCCCTGTGCTTTAGCTTTGAATTAATGTAGTTATATTATACATTCTCCAATTCATAAATCCATAGCAGTTGGAACCAGTAAGTAAATGAATATGAAAGCTCATTGGTGAAGTCATAATTCTCAATCACATGCAATGTTCCAGGCAGGGTGCTAGGTCAAGGCCACCCTGTTCTCAATTTTGAATTGACACACATATATAATTACAATGAAATCCTTTTTTTTTTTTGACACAGAAATCTGAAAATTTCAGTATATAGGATAAGTAATGAATTCTATCTAAGGATGTCAGGATGGCCTTTACAGAGAAATCAAAGTTTAAGCAGGGTTTTGAAATTGGTACAAATCTCAACAGAGAAATGAGCCAAAAAATGTATTTTCAAGAAAAGAATCTTATGATCAAGGTCAAAAAAGAAAAAGAAAAAAAAACCCTGAAAAAGTGTGACAATGTCCAATAACGTTAATAGACTGAAAACTGTTAATGTGGTTTCCAGGAAAAGAACTGAAGAAAGTAACAGACATGTCATGTAGAGATGAGTAAATAAAAAGATTGCAATGTTGAAATGTGAGAGACATAGGTTTGAATTCCTATTCTATCACTAACTGTATAGAATTGTTCTATCCTATAAAATACACATACTAACTTGTTACAAGTGTGCTCTGACATGACCCCTAATTAGTGTAACTTGCTTACTAACCTGACCCTTTAAAATCTAAGTCTGGTTTCTAACAAGGACTCTAGTGGGAAAAGACCCAGTCTTCCAGTTCTTATGCAGGTGACTGGTGTATGTGAGTGTGTAATAACATATAACTGTACCTTGTACTAGTACTCTGCAGAGGTGATGACTGAAACATTTTTGGAAGGCTTGATGGTTAAAAAGATTAAAATAAGAAAGGTAATATTTGATTGGCTTCCAGATAGACTTGGCAAAAAAAAAGGTTATGAAAGACAATTTGAGGTCAATTGAGAAACTTTAAATAGGCTCTGGAGCTGATAGTTGCTATAGTATGCATAATGTTACATTTCTGCTTTTGCAAAAAGAGTATCATTATTTGAGACAATACCTATATTTGGAAAATCCTCCCTTTGTCATCAGTTTCAAGTTTCCCAGTTGTAGTTACCTACAGTCACTATTAAATAGAAACATTTTAAATTTATTTGCATATCATTATAATTTACTTTTGTAACTATCCTGTTTTATTATTAACTATTGCTCTTAATCTCTTTCTGTGGCCAATTTATACTTTAAATTTTATCAAAGGTATATACATACAGGAAATAATATAACACATATAAATTTTATATTATTCATGTCCATACTTCCATGGGCAGTTGTTCTAACTAGTGTTGACTGCCAACTTGACACAGACTAGAATGATCTGTGTCTCAATCAAGGGATTGTCCTGGTCTGTTAGTCTATGGGCATGCTATGAGAGACTGTTGTAAAAGAATGTTAATTCAGCAACCCTGCTGCTCTGATCACATCAGACCTTAGGCACACCTTTAATCCCTCTGGCTAGAATCCTTTAGTACACATCTTTAATCTCAGACAATGATGTCTAATTGAGAATCAGATAAAATAACTAATCAGAGAAAGATCTGACAGAATTTGTCTGAGATAGGATATTGCAACTCTCAGGAGAAAAGCTATTTAAGAACAGCACAGGGAGAAAGGGTCATTTTTGTCAGTTGGAGTTTAATCAGTTCTGTTCAGACAGTTGAGTTCAGTACAGTGGAGTTGAGTCAGTCAGACAGGAGTCTGCAGTGACTGCATTGCAGTGGAGTGGAGTTTGTTCCTGTGTTCAGTGCAGGTCAGCAGGGACAGTTGAAGCCAGAGAATAGGAAGAAGCCAGAAAATTAGGAAAAATTGTCAGAGTTAGTTTGAGCCCAAGTAGAGCAATTCAATGAGAAGCTAAGAGAAAACACATCGATTCAGTCTGGTTGGAAGATTGGATTGTACAGAGGCTTAAAGCATCCAGAACTAGGTCTAGGGATAGTTATAACCAAAACCAAAACACTCTGGGCTCAGACCAAGCCTTGTATTTGCACAGCTTGTGTATGGCTCTCATCTCATCCCTTCATGTGAGGAAATAAAAGCAACATGTGTATATTGTTTTGGCAATTGATGTAGAAGGACCCAGGCCACTGGCATCATTCCTTTGGTAGATAGTTTCGGGTTGTATAAAAGAAGCTATCTAAGCATGTGTCTGTAAACTATCCAGCAAACAACTTTCACCCACGGTTTATGCTTCAATTTGCTTCCCTATCTTTCCTCAATGATGGACTGTAACCTGTAAGTGGAAATAAAGCCTTTTCTTTAGTAAGTTGCTTTTGGTAACAGTAGCTTAAACAGACCGTAGAAAGAAAACTACAGCAATGGTCTTAGACTATAACCCACACAGATAAGAAAAGAGTAGAGGTATTTAGGGATAAGTGGGCATGTTTTCTCCAACTTAATATATACTTAAATATATACTTAATTTATACTTAAATAGGTCACTACATTTCTGTGTGAGCATTTATGTTTATGAGTGTGTGAGCAACCATATATAGGCAGAATTTTTTTCTCTTGAAATGCTTACATTAATGTAATTTAAAATAGGACTGATTTAAGAGGAGACTAAGGAGCTGGAGAGATGGCTGAGTTTGTCATCTAGCACCATGTTAGACAGCTTACATCCATTTGTTACTCCAGGCTCAGGGAACTGTATTCTTTCTTTGGCCTCTGTAAAAGTAACTTTTATTCACCTATGTAATTTTCATCCCAGAGGCTTCCTGATAAATAAGTTCACTCTTTCTAGTTCTTTCTGAACTCTGGTTGGCTGGTTCAAGTAAGCTTTTCTGGCTCTCCAAGCTGACTGATTCAATCTGACTTCTCTCAGCTTCTACAGAATTGCTTTGCTTGACCTCAAACTAACTCTGGCAATCTGTTCTAATCTTCTGGCTTTTTCTCACTCTCTGGCTTGTTATGTCTTCACCTGTGTCTAGCTTGTTCTCTCTGCAACCTGTCACTGTAAAACTGTCCCTGTAAAAACTGCATCTGAACTTCACAAACTGAATTGCCACCACTTCCACTGTGTTGCACACACTATCTCTCAACTCACTGACTCAACCTGACTGACTAGAACATGATGATCTGCATACCTTTGTCTCCTGAGTGCTGGATTATAAAGGCATGTTTCACTACACCTAGACCTAAGCTTTTCTCAAGCTTTTCTTTACTTGGTACTTGCTATATACCAGGCTGACCTTGAACTAAAAGATTTGCTTGCTCTGTCTCCGGAGATTAAAGGTATTCCTGTATTCCAGCTGGATCACACAGACCTAGAAGATCTTTGGATATGATCCTTTGCCAGAGCATCTGTGTTGCTGCACTAAAGTTCCTCTAGAGGCCTCTGTTGGGCAATGGGCTCCAGAAAGGTAGTTGACAAGAACAGTTACCAATGCTGGTTCTCCCTCTCTAGGAAGTAGCTGCTTTTGAGGCATCAGCACTCATATAAGTAACACCAACAATCTCATGAAGTTAACTGAGTGGAATTGTTCCTTTTTTTTGCAGTAAATGTCTATCTTAGGTGATTAAATGCTTGTTCATATCTTCCTAAGAGATCTTAAGCTAATAGATTTTTTTCATTTGGTGAGGCCCTCTGAATTTCAATTTCAGCTACATCTTAAATACTTGTTTAGCAAGCAGGAATCATGTGCATATAGTTTTATTTATTTATTATTTATTTATTCACATTTTAAAACTCTAAAACTAAATACAAGTTAGACTTTTATGTGACTAAATTTCATTGAAAGAGACTTATGTAGAGTTTAACCCTTCTATTTTTTTTTCTCTCTGGATCTCAGACTACAGTATGTTTAAAGCTCTCCTACTTCTGGTGTTAAAACTCCCTTAGAGAGCAATTTTTAGAAGAAAAGGCAGAAAGATTGTAAGAGCTAGAGGATCAGGGAGTTTTCTGTGGGATAGTGTCTCCTCAAAATGTCAGAAGCTACACTCACAGCCTCTCACTATAAAATGACTATCTAAACTTGAGCTGAATAGAGAAATGTCAAAGACTAGAGGGGAAAGCCCAGGTGGCCTCAACCCTACACAAAGAACTAACAAAGGAATACTGACAACAGAAGAAACAGTCTTCAAAGGAGGAGTGTGATGACTGGTGATGTA
The DNA here is from genome assembly GCA_030674055.1 of Rhabdomys pumilio. Lineage (NCBI taxonomy): Eukaryota > Metazoa > Chordata > Mammalia > Rodentia > Muridae > Rhabdomys > Rhabdomys pumilio. The sequence goes on from JANHMN010000012.1 coordinate 54,251,857, forward strand.
TTGCCATTGGTCAGCCTGGCAAGTATGCATACAAGAACAAGATACAGACTAAGCAGGTTATACTTAGAAATATATTATATACATATATGCATAATTTTAAAGAGAGCAAGAAGTATATGAGAGGTTTTGAAGGGAAGAAAAAAAGGGAGAAATGATGTAATTATAATTTCAAAAATATAAGAAAACAAAGAAAAAATAAAACTACTGTGTCTTTTCTGCCACATAAGCACATAGCATGAGGCCAATAAATTAATGAATTTTAGTACAAGCAAGAGTGACAAGTGATACTTCACAAAGCTCACAAATAATGTTTGAGTAGATCATGGGTATATATAATAACTTTTAGAACTTAGAAAACTATAATAGACAATATATTGTGCATTGCACTGATATATTTGGCCTTCTCCTAAACTCCTGAATTTCACCTCCAAACAAATTTTAAGATTAAAACAAAGCTTAAAATAATAGATTTAGACATTTGTTGAAGTTACTACTTTCCATGGATAATTTATCATTTATATTTTTATGCAATTATAATATAATTGCATCATTTCTCTATCTCCTCTCTCCAAACTATCTAGTCTACCTCTCAATTATCTTTAATATTTAAAGATAAGTAGCTTAGGAGTTCATTCTTTTATTAAATATAAATAAGCAATCTAGAATATAGTATATCACAGGAAAGTAACACTAATGTAGTAATTTTACACATACCCTAAATATGACCTTTTACAAAAACTTAAGATGTATTTTTTTTACAGAATCTTCTATGTATTTAGCAAAGGGAAGTGAAAACACATAGTCTGAGTTTAAGGCCTTAAAGAATTTGTACTAATTGGATAATTCGATAGCTTGATTTTTTTTTTCATTTAAGATAATTTTGTCTTTAAAGTCTATCCTTGAAGATGTCCTTCATGCTGCCCCAGGGATCAATAATTACCAGTTCTTTTATACAAGGTGTATATATCACTCACATTGGAAAATGTCAATCAGTTGCACATCGTTCCACTTTATAGTGGAACTCACTTATGTCAGCCATCCTCAGTGATGCTGTCCTAAGAATCTTTTATCCCAGTTAACCTTTCAGTAAGCATCATTTTTTTTAACTTTTTAAAATTTTTTATTGGATATTTTATTTACATTTCAGATGTTATCTCCTTTCCCCATTTTTCCCTCCCTAGAAAACCCCTATCCCATGATCCCTTCTCGTTTTTGCTTTTATACAATTTTTTAATGTTAATCAAAGGCTTTATAAGTTTGATAATGCTCAATATAAAAATGCCCATACAATCAGAAGTGTAACCCAATACCCAACCTAGATATATCAACTATCTTTGACTGGCAGAGACATGCAAACATCCGCCTCCATGTTCCTCCACCTCTATGTTTCTCTCTCTCTCTCTCTCTCTCTCTCTCTCTCTCTCTCTCTCTCTCTCTCTCCACTTAGCTCCTCCTCTCCTCCTCTCCTTACTCTTCCTCTTTCTCTTCTTACTCCTACCACTTTAGCTGCTCCTACATATCACCCTTCCTATTAAAATAAAACTTTTCTCTAAAAACACAATTAAAGCATAACTATACCAATTTGTGTCAGTATGGTACAAGATAGACCTAATACCCAGTTCATCATTTTGTTGACTAACCAGAACCTCTGTCATCTCTCCTAATTAGAAGACTTAGTTCTGAACCTGGCTTTTTTCTTGGCTTTAGAATGAATGTCAGCTGAAAACCATCCTCTCAAATCTTTTCTCTCAAAGTAAATAGCAAGGATTGACTATGAAACTATAAGTTTTCAACCCTGTCAGAAATCCAGAATGACTGAGTTAACTGAAATTATGGGAAGCACAAAGCATAGCTTCTAAAACTTAGCCAATTTATAGAGATCGCTGAACACCCGGACAGTCCCTATACTACATAATGTTGAAACATCTGATCTTTATCCTTCTGGCCCAGGACCATCTGACAGACCTACTGATGCAGAATTATTAAGGGCTGATTTCTGTGTCTTGGTAGATATAATCAGTCGACTATTCCACAAGTGTGTCCTTTTCTGGACAGTAATTTGTCTGTAGATGAAAAGAGGCAATTCTTGCATAGTGGCTGTCTCACCACAACTAGACTAACTTCAAAGATGTTCAATTTCTTCTTAGAATCCAAGACAGGAAGCTGTCAGGAGCAGACAGGTCTCTAATCAAAATGAATATTAATACAGAAATGTTTGTAACCTCAATTCTGTGGACTTCTGACGTTTTGAAAACCAACTATCCATGTAAGGCAATCTGGACTGTAAGCATCATTTTAAAGAGGCTTTGTGCACATCTTCCAGCAGTTACATGAAATATATGCTTTGCAAGAGAAGTTTTTGAGTCAGAATTCTGTACATTTTAAATTTTGTTATGTGCTAAATTGACCTCCCCAAACTTCATGCACATTCAAATATCCACTGGCAATGCATGCAGGTGTGCATTCTTCTGATTTCAGCTACTCTAAACATTATCATTAGTTTTAAAGTTTCTTAAAGGAATAGTTAAAAATCACACTTCAGAATTAAGTTTCCTTACTACTAAAAACTTCTTCCCACTCTCCCTTCCCTTGGCACATATTTCTATGTTTTGCAACTTGCTCTTTCATGCTCTCTGTTTACTTTGAAAATTGCTGGAGTTTTAACAATTTAATTGTCTATGGAAATTCTTCAGATACTTAGTTTCAGTATATTTAGAAAACTGTCTTATCTCATTTAGCTGTTTGTTTTTAACATGCTTTATGGAATAGTTTTATGTAAAAAATTAATTCTTCATGCTTAAACTTTTATGATTATTTCCTTTCTATCTTCTGTGTTCTACAGCTCACTTGAGAAACTCTAGTCATGTCAAGGCAGTAAAAATATTATCCCATCTTTTTCTCTAATGCTATCTTTTAAAAATTTGAATTTAACATATCTAGAATGTTGTGTGAGACATATGGTTAAATACTGTGTTTCTAATAGAAATTTTAATTGTTTTAACACATCAATTAAATAATTTATCACCTCAATGATTAATAGAGTTAATTTAGTTATTTAATTATATTTTTAGTCATCTTCCTCCTAGGTCATGTCCTCAGACAGAAACTTCCAGAACCACAGGCAAGTGCTTCCCTGGGGTTCACATTTAATATTGAAACAAATAAATATATTTGTGTAATACATATATATAGTATATATAATATATATATATATATTATAATTGTATGTGTGTATTATCAATTTCTTCTCATTTTTCTTTTGCCAAATATTCTATGCATGTTCTTTTACATGCAAAATTTATATTACAAACATCAATTTCTATGAAAACTCCTGCTGTGATTTTAATTGCAATAAATTAAATTATGAATTGATTTGGGAGATTTTACAACACTGGATTTCTCCATACAGAAATATGACATGTTTTTCCTTTGTTTTGGGCTTTTGTGGTTTTTGGCAAATAGTATAGTTTACTTCAGCTAGAAAACAGATACAGGAGTGTAGCTCAGTGGCATTGTATGGTCAATATACATAGGTCTAGATTCAAATTGTGACAGCAAAGAGAGGAGGTAAAGTTAATTTTTTTGATAGAGTCTCACTATATAGCTCTGGCTGAACAGGAAATTGCAGTATGAGGCACTCTGGCCTGGAATTCAAAGAAAAGTACCTGTTTCTGCCTCCTGAGTGCTGGGATTAAAGTTGATAGAAAACATGCACTACCATGTCTGGCCAAACATTTTTGTTTTCTAAGAAATGTGTGTATTTTTGTTGTTCCTACAAATTAAGGTTTTTTTTTTTTTTTCCACATCAGCTTCTTCAGTCATTGAGTACTGCTGCAAAGAAAACGTTTATACTGATATCACTGAGTTCATTCACTATTGGCTCTAAGTATGGGCAAGAATACCTTGTGCTTTCTGTTGGTTTTTCTCCTTGTGGGGGAGTATAATATTTTAAAGTTGTATTTATTTATTCTCTCCTTCTACCTCTGGATGGCTTCCAGGGATCACACTCAGATCATCAGCTTTCTTCAGGATGTTTTCATCCAGTGAGTTATCGTGGTGACTTTCTAATCTCATCTTCAAATAAATCAAAGTTGCATCTTCTGTATTTGATTTCTAACAGAACTTTAATGTGTGTGTGTGTGTGTGTGTGTGTGTTTGTTATGGTTGATATAAGACATTACCAGCACCATAAAGATGATCATATGAGATACTTACTCTATTTGACCTCATTTAATAATTACATGGAAGATGGGTGTCTAATCAAACACAAAGAAACAAATGTCTAGAACCAACGCATTAAAGAAAACAGAGGTAATTTCCCAACACAAAAAGCAAGTTCTTTTAAATAGTATCCCGATTTCATAACTTTTACATCAGTTCCCTTAATTATTATACTAGCCAGATTTATGTTAACTTAATACAAGTTACACTCCCCAGAGGGGAGCGATTCTCAGTTAAGGAAATGCCTCCATAAGATCCTGCTACAAGGCATTTTATTAAGTAGTGATTAATGGGGGAGGGCCCAGCCTATTGTGGGTGGTACCATCCCTGGGATGATGGTCCTGGGTTCTATAAAAAAAGCAGGCTGAGAAAGCCATCAGGAACAAGCCAGTAAACCCCCCATGGCCTCTGCATCAGCTCCTGCACCAGGTTCCTGCCCTGCATGAATTTCTGTCCTCACTGCTTCTGAAGATGAACAGTAACATGGAAGTATAACCTGAGTAAATTCTTTCTGCCAGAAGTTGCTTTTGGTTATGCTGTGTTTCATAACCGCAATAGTAACCATAACAACGCCAATTTACTCATAAAGAAAAACATTTGTTTCCTTTTTGTAACAGCCTTAGCACAAAAGGAGAACACAGGCTTACAGCCATCAATTTCCGTTGGAGTTTATTTCAGTTTACTTCCTTGCAATGAGATGAAAAATGCTCACCATTTATTCTGTTTCATTCTGTAATTCTTTTTTTTTTACATTATCAGTGACATCCAGTTTATTATTAATGTAATAAAAAGTTTAATACAGTCAGTTTTCATAATTTTTTATATTCTTTTTTTATATTTTTATTTTTTATATATTTTATTTATATTTCCGATGCCATCCCCTTTCCCCATTTCCCCTCCCTAGAAAACCCCTATTTCCTTTTCCTTTTTGTTTTTATACATTTTTTTTAAATGTTAGTCAAAGGCTTTATAAGTTTGGTAATGCTCAATCAGAAGTGTAACCCAATACCCAACCTAGATATATAAACTGTCTTTTACTGATGGAGACACGTGAACATCTGCCTCCATGCCCCCCATCTCTTTCTCTCTCTTTCTCTCATCACCTTGCTTCTCCTTTCCTTCATCTTCTCCTCTTCTTACTCCATCTCTTCCTCTCGGTGCTCCTTCCTCCTTAGCTCCTCCTACATATCACCCTTCCTGTTAAAATAACACTTTTCTCTCAAAATACAATTAGAGCATAATTATTCCTATTTGTACCAGTGAGGTACAAGATAATCCTAATACCCAGTCCATCATTTTGTCAACTAACCAGAACCTCTGTCGTCTCTCCTAACTAAAACACTTAGTTTTGAACCTGGCTGTTTTTCTTGGCTTTAGAATGAATGTCAAGTGAAAACCATACACTCAGATCTTTTCTCTCAAAGTAAATAGCCAGGATTGGCTATGAGACTATAGGTCTTCAACCCATCAGAAATCCAGAATGACTGAGTTAACTGAAATTATGGGAAGCACAAAGCATAGCTTCTAAAACTTAGCCAATTTATAGAGACCGCTGGACACCTGGACAGTCCCTATACTGCAGAACGTTGGAGCATCAAATCTTCAGCCTTCTGGCCCAGAATCATCTGACAGACCTTAGTGCTGCAGAGTTATTGAGGGCTGATTACTCTGTCTATCAGATATAATCAGTCTACTATTCTGCAAGTGTGTCCTTTTCTGGACAGTAATTTGTCTGTAGATGAAAAGAGTCAATTCTTGCCCTGTGGCTGTCTCTGCACAACTGGAGTAACTCCAAGGATGCTCAATTTCTTCTTAGAATTCAAGACAGGAAGCTTTCAGGAGCAGACAGGTCTCTAATCAAAATGAACATTAATATAGAAATGTTTGTAACATCAATTCTGTAGAGTTCTAACGTTTTGAAAACCAACTATCCATGTAAGGTAACCTGGACTGTTGTCTGTTAACTCCTCTCAGCTATTTCTAAATAAAACATAGAGAACACCCTAACAATAAACTCCAAGCCATGAATTTGCTATAGTCCCTTGACTCACAGGCTAACCTCAAATCTGTTAAAAAAAGTTAAAGAAGGACTGGGTCTAAGGCTTGTATTCCTAAATGTGTTATACAGGCACAATGCCCATGAGAGTACCAATATTCCTCTCTTTTTTATATCAATAAGAAGCTTGTGCCAATGAAAATCTTAAATTTGAGATCAAAGTAAATTTTGTACCATTTAAGAAATTATAACTTCATCTTGATAATAATTATACAGATTTCTATCAATAGGTTATGACTATGCAATAATCCTAGCTAATCCTTCCTGTTCCAACAAAACCTCTACTTTTCCCTAGAAAGACAGTCCAATATTAACCACCTTAGTCCTCAAGCCCAGGGAATAGGTGCGTTGACTCTTCATTAGCTTCTTCAAGCTGATTACGGGCATTGAGATATTAGAAGAGGGGTAGAGGGAAGAGTAAATTGATAAGCCTCTGACGCTGTGTCTTCAATGTATCCAGGTGGGATTCCAGGAAATCGGAGATTTGAGCAGGTCTCCTCAGTTTGCTTGATGAATAGATACACCGAGGCTGTGTATTCTGCAATATACAATTCTCAGAACAAGTTTTAGTATCAAGAAAAAAAATTTTTTTCCCTAGAGGGCTCACTTTTTTTTTAAATGTTGGTTCTAACAACTTTTCTTTTCTGTTTTTCCTTTTTTAATTGGTTATATTTACGTTTCAAATTCTATCCCCTTTTCTCACCCCCCCTCACCAGGAACCCCTTATCCGATCCCCCTCCTTCTGCTTCTATGAGGGTGTGATTTTCCAGTTTCTATGATGCTGTTTCCATTAACATAAACTGCCTCCTAGATTTCTAAGTCCTTCCATTTGTCCTCTCTGGGGACACTGACCTCTCTGGGCTGACTCTGGATGCAGTTTCCACAAGGGTATAGACCCATTGTATGCCTGCTCCCACCCCTGGAATCTGGGACGGGGCAGAAGGGGAGTGGAATTCCACAAGGGCAGGGTTTGGGTACCTGGAGGAGGGTGATCCTGGGAGCTTCCTTCTCCCAGCTGTGGGTCTGGGGCATAGGGCGGTGCTCCACTGGCCTTACCTGCCTCCCCTGAGGACACTGGCCCTGCAAGGATGTCTGAGGGTGCAGTCTCCTCAAGTGTTCAGATCCCGCTGGGTGTCTGCTTCCACTACCAGGATGGGTCCGGAGATCATTCTGTAATTCTATGTTTGGTTTTATCTAGAAATCCATGGCTTTATCTAGAAATTCAAGTTCACTTTCCAACTGTTTATGAAGTATGACACAAACAGTAAAACAGCTTTTCAAGTGTTTCTAAATAGTAGAAAATTATATAATATCTGTTTTTAGAGGAGGGGGAAAAAGCAAGAAGATAAAATCAACTTGCCAAAGGCTACTTCTTTCATTTACAAGGAACGCATATAAATCTGTAGGGCATGTACATGTTCCAACCATGGAAGAGACATGGATGAGCTATAGTTCCAGCAAGCTGAGTAGCTCAAACATGCATGTCCCAGCTTTATGGATTGAAGGGTTGAGGATACAGTCAGTAACTAATAGGTGAGACTAGAAAAGAGCCAGTTGCTCTTAGCATCACTTCCCTATCTTCTCCTAATTGTTCCTCAATACTCCATCTCTTTATTCAGGCATTCAAATGATTCCATACCATAGATGTCCACCCAGGTTAGTTCTTTAGCTCCATCATTAATTGTTTCTCCCTATGAATGAGTAAAAAATTCTAATTTTCTTAGGTTGCTAATTTGAAGTGCAAAGATCAGGTCTGCTCTTTAATACTTAGTCTGTACTTCTCAGCAGAAGTTGAATAAATGTCCATGGACCTAGTATTCTAGATTCTATCTAAATGTGAAATAATTAAATGATCTCACTGATATCCTATAAATGACACAGTAAAGGGAACTACCTGTTTTTTCTTCTAATATGCCAGGTGCTGAAAGCAGTCATTAATATTTGTTCATACAACATAAAACTGCCATTGTTTTGTAATTGTCCCTTTTTATAATGGTGTACATCAACATCCATAAGATTGTACATCTAGAGCTTACATATACATATACATGTGCACCATATACATATACATTATATACATATACATCATATACATATACACATACATATGCATATACATGTACAAACATATTCAATAGAGGAAAGTCTGCAAGAAGAAAATGATTAGAAAGAAAAAGAAAAAAGAACATGGTGGTTTACCCCTTTGGTCCTGGTTTTTGGGAGAGAGAGGTAGGAAGACAAAGAGGTAAAGGCCAGTCCTGGTTATGCAGCAAGTTGAATGGTGCCAGTCTGAAATAAAATGGATCTTGTCTCTAAAACATAAAAAAAAAAATATGAATCTGGATAATGTAGGCATAAATTTTAAACATTTTTTTGTTTTATTTTAAAGCTGTTTTATTGAGATACGGGTGATGGACAAATCTATAGGTATTAACAAAACCAATTTCAGGTAACAAATGACAATACATAGGCATTAAAAAGAAATAGAAAGGAATAAAAGATCAAAAATGATGACACCAGTAATTCCATCATTTTCCAGGCTAAGGTAGAAAAGTCTCAAGTTCCAGGTTATCTTAAATGGTAGATTAAAATACACTCCTACAGGAAACTGTGCATCAATTCATAAGACAGAACATAATTGGAGTTATCTTACATAGAGAGTTATATTCATCCCATAAGCAATAAGTTGCCAAATATAAGTTCCAATGCTAAGTGTGGGCTATCTTCTCTCAAAGTTGTTCATCACAGGTGTCTCAGAGACTGCTCAAATAATACAGGCCATTGACACTGTTCATGGTTGCCCCAAAACTTGATGGTAAAATCATATTTCTGAATACACCACAAAGATTATTCATGCATATATTATTACTGACCAGCAAGCTTTTTACCTGAGGTACTGGAAGATGCTACGAAGGCAACCAGAGGGAAAAGAAGGGCATCAATAGTCTTAACTAGCTGTACACTCTATGTGATGGTTTGTATATGCTTGGGCAGGGAGGGGCACTATTTGGAGGTGTGGCCTTGTTGGTGTGCCACTGTGAGTGTGGGCTTTAATACCCTAGTCCTAGCTGCGTAGAAGTGAATATTCTTCTGGCAGCCTTCAGATGTAGATGTAGAACCCTCAGCTTCCCTGTACTATGCCTTCCTGGATGCTGCTATGCTACCGTCTTGATGATGCTGGACTGAATCTCTGAACCTGTAAGCTGGCCCCAATTAAATGTCGTTCTTATAAGAGTTGCCTTGGTGGTGGTGTCTGTTCATAGCAGTAAAACCCTAACTAGGACACTCTATGACCAGTAATGAATGACTCTTCAGGTGATATATGCTAATGAGTGCAATAGTGGGCGTAAATAGTAAGGGGACTACCAACTCCATTCTGTTTGTATGTAAAGCCTACCATACAAAAGAAAATTCATGCTTATACTGTAAATATGTGTAGAGGGAGATATTTGAAAAAGAACCCACAGACATTTTACACTTCTGCCTGACTATTCTCGGCCCACCAACTCTCCAGCAGGGCTGGAGCTCCCAAGCTGGGTCCATCTGGCTGTTCCCCAGCTTGCTCCCATAGCGACCAGTAGCTGTGTTTCCAACTCCAGTTTGCTCATCCCTGGAGCTGCTAGTTCCTTCATAGCCATATCCACCGAGTTCTCCACAAACTCACCTTCCAGTAACCCAGCAAAGTAAAGCTCTAAAGCTTAAGATTAACCAAATATATTTATATATTAGCAAATACTCAATACACAAGATGCCCACACAATTAGAACTGTTACCCCAGTTATCTAACCTTTTGATATGAATAACTACTTGAGACTGCTAGAGACACAGGGGTATACATCTCCGGTCATTTCAGCTCTCTCCCATCCTTCTCCCAACTCCTAGCTCCGCCTCCCTCTTCCCTGTCCAATGACAGGGATCCCACTGCAAGTACATTGGGCAGCTCACTAGGCCTAGACATTATACCTATTGCTATTGTTTTGCCAAATGGACATAGCATCAAATTGCCCTCTAAACTTACAGCTCTTTAACAATAGATTAGTGCAGCCCTCAGACATCATCAGAAAAGTTCCATTGTACAATGTACAGTGACTTACTCACTTACTGTGAGAAACTCACAGCTGACCAAAGCATAGAGGTAAATACAGAGAATAAGTGGCTGTGGAATACTCAGCCTCAACTGGGACATGTATATCATATCCCCACCTAAGGTTCAGAGACTTCTGTAGAAGAGGAGGTATAAAGATGAAAAGAGCCAGGGGTCAAGCAGGACTCAGTGAACATTGTCTTCTGGACTTGATGAGACTGGTGTACTCTTGAACCTACTGCTGCCGAGGTTGCCTGCACAAAACCTGTACCAAACTAAGCAAATCAACATTCAAGCATAGAATGGGATGTAGTTCCTGAGTCCTAAAACCCTAACTGAGGAGCTGTGGCTGTTTATGGCTTCACATCCAGGAGTATATTAGCAACACAAATTTGAATCTACGGCTTATTAAAAGAAAAGAGAGCACATGAAGAGGGGGTGATAAGGATATAGGAACAGACCTAGGAGGAGTGAAGGGGAGGAGTTAGGGTGAATATGATCAAAATATATTGTAAGAAATTCTCAAAAGTAAATAAAAATATTTTTAAAAATGTGAAAACCGAGACAGCTTGTTTTCAGAGTAAATTTTGCTCAGATGTTACATTGTATATCTTGCTGATAAAACCTGATCATGGTAATCCCAGAAGTCTTCCTGTGGTGTTCTTAAATTCTCAATTCAGGAAATAGTGTAGAGTTTGGATTGTCTTGTATGCCAGAAATACTCTGGATTCCAGATAACTTCTGAGACCATGATTTAGTTACATCACAAATATTTTTGTGTTGTTGTAATCTACAAGTGCTTCCAACCCTACACTAGAACGTTCTAAATGGCTGCTAAAGCAATTCACTGTTTAAAGAAGATAAAGGGCTTAAATTTTTATGTAAAGTACTAAACACGTAAACACATGCCCAATTAAACTTTGTGCAAATTTTAACCTTTTATATTGCAGAAGACTATTACTATATGGTTTTTGTAATCAGACCTCGGAATTAGATCTATAGGTATGTTGTAGCTACTTTTCCAACTTGAACTTTTAAGTCCTTTAAATATTCCTAGTGGTATTTTAAAAGACCTTCCAAAGCTGAGAAATTATACTCAAGAGATTTTGAGAACACTGTGAAAGTGATTTGGGCCTTGATTTGGAATGTGTCACTAAGTATCCGTGGGAAATTATAGACTAGAACTGGGAGCTTGTCCTTTTCAGGTTATTTTCTTTTGCAGTTCATTTTGCTCCTGGCATTTCCTCATTTTCTAGCATTTCCTCATTGCTTCCTCATCGCTTTGTCAATGATGCCCAATTAGGAAGGTCTTTCTCTGTGTTTGACAAGTAGAATCTCCTGAGATTCATGCTTAGTACCTCTCTGCCTTGTTCATTATTGCTCCAGAACCTACATTCTACAGTCATCCAGCTCTCTGGTAAAGCACAGAGAGACGAGAACAAAAGCATTTCATAGTTCCCAGAAAAAAGAGTCTGGAAAAGACGAAGAGCTGAGTTTCCCTAAGGTAGTTGTCAACTTAGGAAAAGGCATTCTGACAGCGTAGTTCACACACTTCCCTAGCTACCTCTGACTATGATATTCTGTGTACTTTCTCTATTTACCATGGGTAATGTGTGAGCAACTGCATCTGAGTCACATGCATTGGTATTTTCTATTTTGCAAGCATCTGTTTCCTCTCTGTAACTGAGAGAAATTGGCACCTGACCCCATTTCTTCTGCTAAGTTATCTTGTATCTTCTGAGGACCATGTTACCTTTCCTCCATCTGCCCATTAAGTAATGAAGAGGCCACACCACTGGTCACTTATTTACTCATTAGGATTCACAGGGAACCATACAAATAATTTTCTTAATTACAGTATGTGATGCTGCTGTGTGCCTCCCAGATTCTTGTGTGCAGATTTTGCAGGCACTCTCTGTGAATTCAACACCTTTAGTTGCTGAGGAACTTTCTCTAGGAGAGATAATAAGTAAAACTGGAAATTGGCTTCTAGGATTCCATTGAAAGAATGCTTATTTGCCTCTGTTCTCACTGGGTTTGGGGAATCAGACTGGGCAATGCTCTGTGATTTGCATGTACAAACCAAGGGGAAGCTTCTTTGGGGCACTGTTTATTCTTATTCGCTAATAAAAATGCAGGAGGAGGTCTGGTTCTCAATCTTTTCTTATACAGACAGAATGGATCATCTGACAGTCTCTAAAGCATGGAGAGAGCAGTGCCACAGCGTTTGACTGTGAGATTGAATTTTATGAACCTATCAGCTAAGAACTGCAGAAGTAGAGTGCAAACACTGTGGGCTCCCTCCAAGTGCACTGAAAAGGTTCAGCACTTTTAGGGTCTTTGTACAGAATGTTGACTAATCTCAGTCCAGTCTCTAGGTGCTATGTACATACAAGACAGTTGAAAGGCAGAATAAATTCAGCTGAATATACTGTCTTTACAGGTCTTCGCAGTTACAATCTCCCGAGTTCTACCTTAGCACTCTCTGATGTCAGTTATTTGCAACACATAGAATTGTTTGTTTGATTGTTATTTTCATTTCTGGTTATTTCTAGGCTGATGACAATCGACAATCAAATATGTATCATTCTGGATTCCTCCTTCTCAGTCCTCCAAACCCATACACACGAGTTGATGCCGTTGGTGAGCTTGTATTCATAGAAATTATTGTTCCACATGGTCTATACAATAGTGCTCTTAACAGCTAAAGATACCTGCTGAGGTTTCCAGGTTTTTGCGTCGCAGAACAAGTAATTGAACAGGAACACTCAGTTACAACCGAAACAGAGGTAGTTTTCCCAAGAAACAGTATACTTCTGGGAAGCAGACAAGGGCAATGAGAAAGGTTAAAAACTTAACAATGTTATATACAAAGGATGGAGGCATCTGTACTATCTATGATAGGCATTTTGAAATCATTTATAGAGGGAAGGTTTTTTACACACGGTGTCTGTTACATATAGTTTATGATGTCACAAGCCGCTCTCTGACTTCCTAGAGCACCACTGAGAACGCTTTGTAGCTCAGGATCTGCAACTTCAATCTTTGCCAGTGGGCTTTTCTCATATACTAATTTCCTGCCTCGGTTTATACAAACAAGATCATGACAGAGAAGGTAGAGTAGGCCATCTGCAGATATATAGAGCAGAGAAATGCATTTTTTTTTTTGCACTGAGAAACTTTGTATATTTTTTCAGGTCAGAAAAGATGATTCCCTGCTCAACAGGGCTGTTGGCTGATTTGGGATGGAACCTGAAGCCAGGCAACTGGAAAGTCCTATTATTGGTGGTCAGTTTTGCATGAGGATTTTTCTCCTAGATAATGGAAGGGACAGATAAAGGAGCACTCAAAGCACCTTGGTTAGGAAGGTTATTGGCTTACTGGTCTAACTGTCCATTAATATTAATGTGACTCAATTAGTATCTCTAGGCTGCTGAAGGGCAAAGGAAACGAAACTGTATTTGCTTCTATCTCAGACAATTCAAATGCATATTTTAGACCCTAGGTTTCATTCACTTGAAAACAGAAGCAATAACCGGCCCCCTTCTTTTCCCTGAGAGACTAGTGAATTTATAACAAATTATTGACAATTAGACCTTATTTATTTTTACTATTTCATATTTGCATGTGACAATTTTCCTAAAGTATGATGAGAGAAAAATTTTGTTTTAGACTGTTTCATAAATGAAAGCCTCCAAAAAATGTCCCCCACCCCCCTTATGGGTAAAAAGTTAATATGAAACCTAGTTCTTGGAAAGGGCAGTACTCTGAATAAATAGGTTTATTTAAAGAGAGGTGAGGTGAGAATGAATGCTAAAGGATGTTGGAAAAGCACCAGATACAAGGTTGAGGGACTGCTAGAAGGTGAATGATTAGTGGCAGCAGCAGGAAGGAGTACGCCAAGAGTAATCCTATATACACTAAAGTGAAACATTGAAATCAATTATGCAGATGCTTAACTGTTTGCTGTGTGTTTGTCTATCTGACACATTTTAACTCAATTTGAGGAAAAAAAATATTAAAGGATCCATTGTTTTCCATTACCAAGGGAGTCTTTAATATAAATATCGTCACCTTGACTTGGAATTTTACAAGTCAAATACTGGGCATGAGAATTGGATTAGGGGGCTTGGATGTGGAATTTAAGGATAACAAGGACAAGAGGCCAGGCACTAACCACTATTGTAGACAAAGCACATGAACAAGGAGAGAAGGTAATTTGCTAATTTCAGTTCAGTCAGTTGTTCTAAGCAACAATAATGTTCACTCTTATAAAGATTATATTCAATCTCAAAATAAGAAAATGCTGTTTTGAAAGATAAAGAATGGTTGGACAGCTGTACTTGAATGAGGGGCTTTATGAAGTATATGGCAAGTGAAATAAAAGAATAAGCAGAGGCTAACAGAGAGAAGGATGCGATTGACAATAAAATGTCATCAAGTCAAGTACTCATAACATCCATTAGAGATCACTAAAGGCCAGCATTAGTAAGTCAAACATCCATTAGAAACCACCTGAGGAAGCCCTAATGAAACAGCCACGCTGCAGCTCCTAATCAAGAGGTCCAAACAGATCAGAGCAGTCTTTTCACTGATAGGTTCCCACGTTTTCTTTCCCACTGTAGGCATTTTTATATTGTGAGATTAATAATAGTAACTCTGGTTGGGGTTACTATTGAAACCTTTTGGCAATTATGAACATAATTTTTTACTCTTGAGCCATTTTTAATATTTATTTATTTTTACTTGTGTGATTACATGTCTGTTGCATGTTTATATATGTAGTACTGTTGGAGGGGTCTGATCCCCTGGAACTGAAATTACAGACAGTTGCAAGGGACTGTGCAGTGTTGGGCCTGAACCTTGGTCCTTTTAAGGAGCATCATGTGCTCTTACCCGCTGAGGCATTTCTCTAGCCCCATCTTGTGTTACTTTGTTATTCTTCTTTCTCCCTGTTACAATGTCATGGGAACAGTCAATTTGCAGACAAGGGGTACTGTTGAATACTTGAAACAAATGTTCTAGAGTCTGGAATTGGAGAACCTCACTTACTCTCAACAGCTGCTTTCAAGGAGCTTAATAAACACATAGCAATTTGCCAACATAATGTACATTATAAAGTCATTACCTCTGCTGGATTTCCCCTCGGCTTCCAAAGCTAAATAATTTCTCATCTCATCTTTCATCTCAGAACTTGCCTGCTGCAGTGGCAAGCACCTCAATCTCTCAATGTCTTCATTACGTTACTCTATTTGACTATGCAATGCCAATCTTAAGATACAGATGTATTAATTTCTATAAAATGCTCAAACTTATGTAACTGATGGAACAAAATAAGGTATAGAAAAGCATAGCAAGCATCTTCATCGCCATCTCATGTCAGCAAACATAGGAACAATTCTGAGTTATAGCCAGATGATCAATAAGTAAGAAAGCTTCGCTGCTCCCAAGTTGTAGCTTACTGTCTAGTTATAAAACATCTCTTTCTGTCTTTTTTTCACATATTTACATTAAAAAGAATGTAGTTGGCATTTTAAATGAAGGTACTGTATTTTTTCAATCATCATAAGTATTTCAGGTGGCCAATGGGTTCATCCCAGAGAAAACGATTGATACTGAGTAACATGTTACTCATATAAGATACTTTAATATTAAATACTAAAATGCCTTCTTTTTATTCAATAAATCCAAGACAGAATATGTGATTTGGAAGAATTTTTATTGATCTTTGTTTTAAAAATGATTCTTCTTTTTCTTGCCTCCATCTACCTGGTTAGGGATAACATTTTCTAGATATTTCTATGCAACTCTGTTCAATGACAAGAAAAGAGACTTAAATACTGTCCTTGTTGCTATTGTCAATTGCTCTCAGTTTTTTTTCTAGTACTTAGAGCTAGTGTTCCATAAAACTTAAAAAGTACTACAATTAATAGACCTACCACCACCAGAGTGTGATTTAAAGTCTGCATTATGAGGTAAAAATTGAAACATTCTTTTTAATCATCAGTGAGAAGTTTTCTAAGCATAATATGGCAAAGTCAGAACCTTTATAAAATCATTTTAGAATATCTCCAACTTAACATAACATGGAATTCCAAAGCACATATAGAGAGGACGTATTATGTATATTGATTGATGAATACTATATGTATGGAGTGAAGAAAAAACTGTTTTGTACCATTGGACTGAGCTGGGGGAACCCAATAAAAGAGCTAGGGGAAGGACTGAAGGAGCTGAAGAGGATTGCAATTCCACAGGAAGAACAGCAATATCAGCTAACTGGAACACCCAGAGCTCCCAGGGACTAAACTACCATCCAACGAGTACACATGGAGGGAGCCATGGCTCCAGATACATATGTAGCAGAGGATGGGCTTATCTGACATCAGTGGGAGGGGAGGTCCTTGGCCCTGTGGAATCTTGATTCCCCAGTATAGGGGGATGCTGGAGCAGTGAGGTGGGAGTGGGTGAGTGGGTGGAGGAGCACCCTCATAGAAGCAGAGGGAAGGGAAGAGAGCAGGTATGGCATAGGGAATTTGTGGAGGGGTAACCAGGAAGGGGAATATCATTTGAAATGTAAATGGATAAATGATTAATAAAAACTAAAATTCTATGAGAGAAGAGGAGTATTTTATTGTGGGCTCTTTGCTGGTTTATGCTGCTACAAAAAAAAAAAAAAATGGAGCCAATTGACCAACGTGCAATCCATTCACAAAGATCCTGTCTTGCTGCACTTAAATTGTGCTTGGCAGTTGGGAACACTGTTAGTCATTTTCTAAAGAAGGTTTGCATAATTTTTCCATTTGGCTAATGTTTTTTTAAAAAATCTATCTTGATGCTAAAATAACTTTGGAGCTTATAGAGGAAAGATTTCAGACAGAACTAAATGGACACCCATTACTAATATTTGTTTGCTTGCTTGTCTTTTAGCAAGCATGTTTTTGGACAATTTTCAATATACAGAATAGTTCCCATTAATACCATGATTCCAAACCAGAAAACATTTAAGCAAAAACGATGTTCTTCTTCTTATTATCACGTTTCATATTCTGAAGAAAATTTCTTAGTTGGGAAGTGAGACACAGCCTAACTCATTTGAATGAAAGTAGCCTGATTTCAGAGTGTTACCTCATTCTTGACATTTCACCAAAAAAAAAAAAAAGGTACATGTTATGTCTAGGTGTCTTAAAACTACCTTTAAATGTAATTTAATGCATTTAATTCATCTATAAATCATGTTTTTTCTGTTTCCACTTTATATTAATATATTTATTATATTAATAATAAATATATTATATAAATAATATATATAAATAATAAATAAATAAATATATAAATATATAAATAATTATATATATTATATAATAATATATAATAATATATTATATTATTATATTAATATAATAATATAATAATCTGAGAGCCAAATATTTATAGGCTACATTATAGACAATGAAGGCAGCAAAGTTAAATCTAAAACTTATATATATTTTAACACTGATTGTTGGCTGTGCCATAAAGCAGACCATGAAAGAAGGATTTGGAAACAGATGGTTCATGTTGGAGTTCTTTAGGGAGAAGAGGAGTAGAGAGAATATCTTGTGTATTATATGGATGCATCACCAGTCAAGTAAAAATCCTATAGCTTATGGCTTAGATAGGAAGTAGAGGTGGGCTATCCGGGAGGACGAATTATACTGGGAGAGAGAAGGTGTGGGTGTTGGCAGAAAAGATGAGACAAGAGAGACACATGGTACCCGAGCACAGGTAACCAGCCACATGTCAGGATGTAGGCTAGAATAAAAGGGATATTTTATGTTTTCTCTAGTAAAAACTGAGCCTAGCTATATGGCCAAAAATTTTGTAAATATATTTTGAGTTTGCATCTTATGTCTGGGAGCATGGGGCTGGGAGGATGAACCAGGGCTTAACTTCTACAAAGAGGTGAAGGAGTTTGAGGTTTGAGTAGTCAGATAAAAAAAAAAAAGGCATATGTTTGGGGGCTGTTCCCAATATGGACAGTGGAAGCTTAGCCATGCATAGACATCTCAGAAGTATTCCACCAGAAAATGAATGTAGTTAACACTGAGTTTCATTTGTCCCTGTTTGATTGACTTTCCCAGGTGTCTTAACTCCCTTGAAATTTTTGGTTATCTGTTCATTCGAAAGACTTTCCATAGTTTTGCAGAATGTGCTGGACAAAGAGGCTGTTCCTTCACTTTTCTGGACAGGGAAGAATTGTACTGTGTATGGACTTGTCTACCACAACTGTGATGACGTCAGAGAATCACGAGGCAGTTGGGAACAAGGCACCACAAGATGCTGCCACCACTGGTATTTACAGATTTACAATGACATAATGTGTCAGCAAAAAGCATATTTGAGAAAGGGATTGGAAAGGCAAATGACTTCCATGTCAGAAGGCATATAATTAAATTGTTAAGCTTAAGTTATTTTAAAGTTACTAGGAATAAGTGAATGTTGTTTGAAATCTACAACTCCTAAGGCTTCTTGGCTTTTGTGGAGAATCTGCATGTAGTTAGCGTGTGTCATATGCACTGTTTCATCTTTATTAAAACTACCTTAGAAATGAATCCATTTGTTCTCATCCATCTACAAAGATTCTTGAAAAGTCCACTATTTCCCAGGTACTGAGCAAATTACTGCACTTGGCTGACCTAGGGCAGAAAACACGGACTTCACTTCATTGCCATTTTCAGGAGCTCTAGAAAAGAATGATATATAATTTGGATGAAATCTATTTTAGAGAATTGAGAACTTATAAAAATCTTAAGATGTTACATATCACAGTATAAGGAAAATATTCTTTGAATGGTGAATAGTATTATGATTGATACTTTTTAAAAATAATGTTTTATTTATTTATGTTTGTGAGTGCATGTGCTCTTCAGACACACCAGAAGAGGGCATCAGATCACATTATAGATGGTTATAAGGTACCATGTGGTTGCTGGAAATTGAACTCGGGACATCTGGAAGAGCAGTTAGTGCTTTTAACCACTGAGCTGTCTCTCCAGCCCCATAATTGATAATCTTGAGGCATCTAAATTATGAAAGTAATAGTACTTCAAGCACACACACACACACACACACACACACACACACACACAGAGAGAGAGAGAGAGAGAGAGAGAGAGAGAGAGAGAGAGAGAGAGACTAAACCTATGTTCAGCTGTGAAACAATGGGGCCATTTAACAAATCTGAGATTTAATGAAGCATGAAATTCATTTTCTATGCCAAAATGCATTTTAATCTGTTTCCTGGTAGTATGGTCTAGGCACAGCAAAACTGTTTTACCAGTTACAGACATATCTCAGATTATTTGGAATTGAAAGAGTGTCACAGTCATCTGCTTTATTGAATATAGTTTGTTATTATTGAAAAAGTGACAATAAAAAATATTTGAAGCAATTACTCCAAGCAACTTTCCAAATTTCAACTATTTCTAAATAATTGTGATTTTTGTCTCATTTAATATTAACCTGAAATAAACCTTAGTGTCAGTGTAACCATGGATAACATGACAAGTTAGTCACTTTTGTACCAATACACATTAAATATCTTATTAAGGATGTAAAGTGTTCATTTGTGTATTACTTGTGGTTATTTGGAAGAAAAATCAGTGGCACATGCCATGTAACAACGTATCAACATAAAATGCTTGGTTTAGAGTCAAGATATACCAAAATAGGATGAGTTCAAAGTAAAGAAATCAAAAGACTTGGATCTTTCAGTTTGATACTTTATTGGTCACACATACACATACAGAAACAGTTTCCCACTGCAGAGAGAACACATAATACTGCACTTTCTTAAAGAAGATTCTTTGTCCACATGGACACAATAGTCAATCTTCAAGCAATGAGATGAGTCAGCATATACTTTTCTACAACTACTAAAAGGAATCCAAGACATTCAGAGGCATGTTGTAATAAACCAATCATTCAGGAGCACAATATAAGCAACATGCATGTCGACAGGCTAAGGGTTTTAGAAGCTAGTCACTGCTTATCAGTTTTACATTTAATAAGGATGCTTAGTATTATGAAGGGCTTGTAAGCTAGCTTGGATCTCTATGCTTAGCATAACTTCATAGCTGTTAAGGACCTCTGAATCATATATACATAAATAAATATATCCCATAAATGATGACAATACAACATAGAAAAGATATATACATGTATAATGTAGGTTTTACTTGGAAACTTGTGACTCTAGGATACTTACAGAATTATAACACTTAGGAGACAAACAGCATACTATATTTTTATAGATAATAAATGAAGTTCACAATGTTTAAAAAATACATGACAGCTTACCAATATACACATCTACTTACTGTATTTGTATGAATATTTCTGTATCTGGATGAATATTTCTTCATTAAATATAAGCATCATGAAGTACTTTATCTCCTTTCCTTTCCTTTCTCCTAGTTGCTTGCCTTAATCAATCCCTGATATATCGCACTGCACTGGACACATATCCACAATACTTAGAGTTGTTTCTTTTCACCCTGCACTTCCTCACTTCTCTTTTCTTAAAGCAGATGTCTTTTCCTAACTACCTAAGCTAAGTCTATCCTTAAAAGAAATTCAAGCTTGCCTATGAGGTCTAATTATTCTAACACCCCTTAATATTTTTCCCTATGAGGAATTCTAATGTTTGTAGTCTGAAATCATACAGCTTCTCTTTCTACATTGTACATCTTTCTACAATGTACCCTGCACATTTCATTTTATTCACATGTCAGTGATAATATGTTGTCATTCTCTGAACGTACATGTAATAGTCTTGATCATTATTAAATTAGGTGAGAGAAGTGTTAGTACTATTTACCTTTAAACTCACAATATATACACAGGGATGGTTGTGACCATCATCTGACAAAATATAATACATTTTAATGAGCTAGGAGAATGGTTTAAGAGAATAAAAACAAAAAAAGTAAATAAGTTTTATAATTGTAAAGAAATCTATGGCAAAATCAGGCATCATGAAGATTTTAGGTTATATTTCTTAGTTGGAGATTCATCAGTTTACTTATTCATTTGTTCATTCATTCAACAGAAAGTCAATGTCAAGCTCATCACCTTAGTTTAATTTGTGGGATACAAACATAAAAAGGAACTTGTTCTCCATGGAGTTTTCTGTTTATTTGGCCTATTCAGAATTATTTGGTAGTCAAGGGTCTTGAAGGATATATGTGGAGGCTCAGAGGAAATTGGTTATCAGGACGTGCACAGAGTCATCTGGCAAATGACATATTTTTTGACACAGAGAGACATATTAGGATAAAACCTGCCAGTAATTTTAATATATCAAGACAGGATTGGCTTGTCCTCATGGCTGGGATTAAATGTTTGCTTGCTTATCGTCCCGTCCTGTACCATTTCAGTATCATGATGTTCTTACTGACTTCTGAATGAAGACCTTTGGTCAGTTGGAACCATCTTATTCTGAGTCATATTGAATGTTTTGAAAGATTTCACTTTAATAACAGCAGTCCAAGATGTTCTTGAGGAAGTTCATATTTGCTCCTGTTTGGCAGCCAAAGAGTAGCCATATGCACAAGAACTGGGTCCATTTTTCTGTAAAGAAAGAAAGAGACATTTACAGGCATGCAATTATGCTAGCTAACAGTACTGGTTAACCCATTTTCTTAGTATAATTCTCAACATGCTTCACATTTCCACTATTCCTCTAGCTGAGAGTCTACAGTATGGACCTCGATCAAGACTCACAATGATTATGTGACTATGTGGTTTATTGGCCACTAAATTGTTTTCTTGTTCTGCTACATCTGGATTTGACAGTTTTTGGCAATGTACCATCTTAACTGATATTACATGTTCCCGTCTTTTTCATTTTCTAGATATAATTCTTAAAATATGAATTAAACATATTCTATTTGGTTAGCATGAATTTGATATAAAAGAATGCTATTTACATATTTTTGACAAGACAATATTGAGTAAAAACATAATCACTCTAGTCAAAGAAGATTATTTGAGTTTTGAATTAAGAATGCTATAGATTAAATGTAGTCCATTAGTTGCTGACAATCTTAATAGCGAACTGCTTCCCAGTATGCAACTCTCCTGATAACATGTTGCAGAATTATTTGAGATCATAATTATGAAATAAGCATATATGGAGAACATTATAGGGTCCTTTATGGCCTTTTAAAATTATGTGGTAAGTAAAAATAAGAATTAAAAGTTATTTCTAATATTAATCCATTAAAATAGACTATGTAAACAATCCTTTTATTAATCATTTTAGATATTTTCAAGTAGACTATTAAAAACCGCTTTATGCTATACTTCTTATGACTTTAATTTGGATTCTAAGCATTGACTAAGAGTTCAAGAGTAGAACATCTTGAAGTTATCTCATGTATATCTGCTTTCTTTCATTTGGTTGAGTTTTGTAAGAACAGAAAGACACACTTGTCTCATAAAATTTTAGCAATGGTTTTGTATATATTTAATGTTACTTTTCTAGTTTCTGACTGAAGCTTGTGAAATGTCAAGCCTCTCCTTAACTCTTTTAGAAATTAGCTATCTTAAACAACTCATCTCTATATGATTCCTACTATATAAATCATGAGGAAGCTAAATAGAAATTTTAGAAGCAACAGACAAACTTTTCTTTTATTTAAGAGGGATTTTTATGAAAATTAATTTTTTGTAATATTTTCCCATATATAGTGCATTCAACAGAACATTTGAACTTTCACTTAAAATAATTCGGGTCCATGTATGTTCTTTGGGAAAGTTAGGAGAGTTTTCTTGCTCTGAGCAAAGTGATATTAATAGAAGGATAAGAATTTGAGAGGAGGGAAAGGAGAGACAACAATATCACTAGAGAGACAACATTATTCATAGAGAGTTCTACCAGATTCCTTTGCACCTGCTAAGGTAACACTTTGTATTTTCTCAGTTCAATGCTTGTTTTCATAGATATTTATTTGTTACCAGCTGAAGAAATTCAAGATGAATTGTTCACTCACATATGGTTTTCTGATGTCATATACAAAATTCATCTTCTCTTAGGAGTTGAATTGAAATGAAAATAATACTGAATCATTTATTTGTAAAATTTATAGATTTAGGGGTTAATAATTTATTCTCCTCATAAAAGCTAATTTTTTCCATCTTATAATTTTATAGATTTAAATTAATTTATCACGATATCACTAGGGGTTTACTTTTTTTTAAAGAAGTGAGCAGAACAGTGTAACTCTTTCTTTCCTAAGACATATGCTCTGTATAAAGCAACTTCACCATCTAATTAAAGCCTATCTAGATTTTACTATACTTTCTTTTACATAGATTTACTAAAGTTTTAGCACACATTACTCATTACTTTTGGTAGATTATAAAGGTATATGCGTAATTATGTGCATTTCACCTACTTAGAAATGTTTACAGAATTTGAGATTATTTTTTGTTTATCTTCAGGATATAGAATACTTGAGATCTACGTCAAACTTTGAAAATATATTTACCAGACTCAGGAAGAAACCCTAGGCAGGGATTTATGCTTGTGTTATTCATTCACTTCTGCCCACTTTCCTACCTGAAGTCCCTTAGCAATGAATAGAATTGGAAGTATTAACATCTCTAGGAGTGTTATTAAGGGAATCTCTCAATAAAATTATTTCACTACACCAGCAAATTTTAATTTAGTCTTTTAGTGCCCCTTTGATGATATATGATTGTGAGTATCAATGGAAATATTTTATGAGTTAATGTAGCATGATATTGAATACGTTAGAAAGTTATACCTCCTTTGTGTAAATTAAGCTGTTGGACATTACATAGGAATATTTGATTTTATAATGGCATTTTCTTTAAAGTTGAAACATTATGAACTGTATTCTTTTGAATTTGTCATGTGGTCAAAAAGCAAAACTAGCAAACAACTTTTCAAAAATTAAAAGGGGAAACTGAGGCTATATACTTAACTTCCAAAGGTCAGAAAAGTGCATTTTGTCTTGTGTAACGTATGTTTTTATTATCTGATATTGTCGTGTGTGTGTGTGTGTGTGTGTGTGTGTGTGTGTGTGTGTGTGTGTGT
>JANHMN010000012.1:54276334-54294653 GCA_030674055.1 Rhabdomys pumilio
TGTGTGTGTGTGTGTGTGTGTGTGTGTGTGTGTGTGTGTGTGTGTGTATTTATAACCATTAGATCACAAGAACTGAATTGTTAACTTTACAAAAGGCAAAAGAAACATCTCTGTAATCACCACATTGTTTAGGAAATTACCATGGACACTTGTCCAGACAGGGTAGTGGAGATCACGGTGCTTAAGTATCCTCCAGTATATCGAAGACATAACAGATGGTCAATGATATTATTTCCTTTTCCTAATCTAAGAGTTCTAATATATTGCAGTTCTCTTTGTACATAAATTTATACACCTGTGGATAAGTATTTGTATGTACCTAATGTCATTTGAGGTTGGGTAATACTAGTGCCCTATCCAATAATAATAATAACTAATCCATAATGTAAATTTAATTAAAATAGATCTCTTAATGCCATGGGATAGACTTCTGATACTTTCTGTAACTATTCTGTTACATTGTTTTACTAATATGGTAGCAGGCAGAAGAAATGTCTTCCTGGAGTAGATGAAGAAAAATTTCATACAAGCATATCTAGAAATGGGCTCTGTTTGACAGCTTTTCTATGAAGAGTAATGTTCTCTATTAAGAAGGTGTGATGGGTTAATTATCATTATCAATTGCATCTCAAAGATAATCCATGAACTAAAGATATAGGTTGGAGAGAGGAAAGTACCATCCTTATGGGGTACTTAAAAATATGACATTTTGACCCAATAGTTAAAAATTAATGACTATGAAGCTATCACCAAGGCCAACTTATATTCTTTAATATCTTATTTGCTATATCCCAGTAGGTGAGTTATTTGAATAGGACTTGTAAGCCTTCCAGGTAGATGCACATTCACAACTGTCTAATAATAACTAGGAAACTAGGTCAAAGTTCAATCTGTAAAGATAAGGTAGTGATAATAGTATGAAATCAGTTTTAAAATAAAGTCAGCAGACTTGGGATGCTTTGAATTACACTCTATAAGCAAAATATTCTGAGAACTTGAAATAAAATGAACCTGAAAAATGACCAGAGGGAGCAATGAAAGGTAATTGTGGGCAAGTTAAAGTTTAAATTAGAGCCAAGCATCTTCACCTTGAGGCAAAATAGCCAGAATCTGACTGATTTCAAGAAACAATAATACCTCAGAAACTGTTTCAGACTTTGAAGAGTGGTTCAGCTGGATTTACTTGACTTGGCTCAGGAGTTAATAACAAGAGTGTTCAAAGAGAATTTCAACTTTAAAGGTTTTAAGAAAAAGTCTAAACCACATTTTAAACCCTCGGTTTGGTACTCGTTATACATTTGAATATTCACTGTATGTTAGCTGGCATCTTCATAGCTGTTTGAACTGGATACATCTTTTATTTAGGAAGCCTGAAGGGTTGGCAAAACTTAGGTTTTTCTCTACAACCAAATCCACATGTTTCTAAAATTTGGGGGTTATTTTGAATTTCTAGTTTCTAGTTTGAAAAGAAGGAAAGTGAAAAAAACCAATGTCTTGGGTTAAAATATGCAGGGCCAAGCTTTTTAAGAGCAAAGCCATGCCTCCCCGCAATGTCTCCAGTGCAAGTAAGCCTTGGATAACAACACAGATTTAGCATCTGACCATGATTCTTTTTTTTCTCATTCATGAATCAGCTCTGACTAAAGGTTACCTCAGAGGTCAAGCAGGTGTCATCAAATGACACTTTTGTTGTTGACACATATGTGTCGGTGACAGTGATGTCATCTAGCTCTGTGCTGAAGCGGTCTGACTCCTTGATGACACTGTAATTTAGGGCTACACTGTAGTTAGCAGCTTTCTCTGTGGGCTTCTGCTTGCAATTGCAGAGCTTCCTGAAGGCTGCACGAAATTTCTGAGACATGAGGTTGTAAATCACTGGGTTGATGGCACTGTTGAGATAAATGCAAATTCTGCAAAAGAGCAAGAACCAATTTTCCTGGAAAGGGCTGGAGAGAAATGAGTTGACAACCACAAGAGTCCTGTAGGGCATCCATAAAAGGGCAAACAGAATTACAACCACTGCGAGCATCTTGGTGACCTATGGAAAAACAGAGAGAAATGCAGTGCAAACATCAATGGAAACAAAGCAAGGTTACCTTACCGCCCCCTTTACCAGCCAAGTCTCTCTTTTACAAGATGTAGTCAGAGACTGCCTTTCAGTCAAGATTTTAATTTGGAAGTTGAACCCAGAAAGCAGGATTGAAAGAGCAGAGGAAAATATGACACATGAGGAAAGAACAAAATTGGATTTGATTGAAATGGCTCTTGGTTGGGCAACTGGACTCAAATTCTGTATTCCAGAATTATCTGCCCCAAAGAATATTTATCCATCATCTGCCATCTTCATACTGCTATTTGTTGAAGGATGTCTTAAGGATTTTAAAACCCCTATATTTCCAGGACTCTACCTTAGGAACTCCTGGGGCCCTCATTAACAAAAGAGTACTCCCACAGTGGTACCACTGAGTACCCAGAATGGAATGCAGTCAGGAGCCATCAACTTCAATGGTGGCTGGAAACAGGGTAGCTAAGGCTCTTATCACAGGCTTCCAAAGGTGTCTGTGAGGAGCACTAAGAGACATTGTTCTAATTTCATCTCGTTAGCTGTAAAGAATTATCCCAGCCTTTCTCATAGACCATTTATAAAATAGGACAATGGTATTTTCCTGCATCAAATGTGGTAGCATAACTGTGTGAAATAGATACAGCAAAATTGCAGAAGCCATGCAAGAGCTACTCTGTACCATAGACCATACTAATGTTGCACATTTCTTATCACAAGTGAAATGGTTAAGATCCTTCAACATGCCTTTAATCCCAGCACTCTGGAAACAGACATGGGTGGATTTTTGTGAATTAGAGGCCAGACTCGTCTGTAGAGTGAGTTCTGGGACAGCCAATGCTGTTACCAAAGAAACCCTGTCTCAAAAAACTAATAGACAGACAGACAGACAGACAGACAGACAGACAGACAGACAGATATAGATAGATAAGAGAGAGATCATAGTATTCCAACAACATGATGAATGTGTATAATTGTATAATTTTAGCAGACATCTTTTCATGCAACAATAATAACTGATTTTCTTTGAATGCAAAATTTTATACATTTAACAAGTTCAATCTCTTGTTGCATTTGAGAGAATCAACTTTCTTAGTCCACACTTTGTAGATGTCCTGAAAGTGAGCAATCGCAAAACAGAAGATATGTTTTTTTTTTCTTTTTAAATATTACGCTGAAGTGAGTTGAAAAGATTGGTCCTGTTGACATTTGATGTGTGTCAAAGTGAGCAGAATATGGTGTACAAGTTCCAGCTGCAGGCTGATTAACAAAAATGGAGTTCACTTGTCCCCATCAAGGGGGGGGAACCATTTCAAAAGCTATTGTTTGAGCTGAAAGAGATGTCACACTCTACGGAGTGCTTGACCTGTTTCTAGGGCTAAGTGAGATCCTCTAGATTTTAGAAGTATCTATTATTATAGGACTTCAAAGTATTAACTAACATTTGCATGCGACATTCTTTTTGTTTCGGGGATGCTGTTAATTTATTTAAAATTGCAAAGAAAATGCAGAGTTGCAACGCACCCTGCACAAACGTGTCTCTGTCACTGCCCCTTTACCTTAGTGTGTCTCATTCACCAATGCTGACTTGATTGAACTGTTTTTAACTACTCCATCCATATGGCTTCTTTCCTGTTTCAATGCTCTATCTAGGATTTCACATTATGTTTAATTAATTTCATTTACTTAAATTCTTCTGGGAGGTAAAGAATTTTTTACCTTTCCTTTAGCCTTCATAGTTTTAAGGAGTATATCAGATATCTTTAAAAATAAACACTCCAACTTGAGCTTGACTGATTTTTTTTTTCTTAATAGACGCCTAAAGTTCTAGACTTTAAGAAGCAGGGCACAGTTATAAAGGGTCATTCTTGACACAATGTATATAAGATACATGTTTATCTAATTATATTATTGCATTTTGTTTTCCTTGAACTACTTTACATATAGTTACATATTATATGTATAAATACATATATTTATAACATCAAATTTATGAGATTTTAATATTTTAAGGGTTGTGCAACAACATCATAATCTACTCTTAACTCATCTCAGCATTCTAATCCTTTAGTAGTTATATCCCACCTTCCTTCCACCTGTCTAAAGCGTCGACCAAGACTAAGCTGCATGATACTCCTATATAGCTATCTATTTTGAATATTTCATATTAACAAAACATACAGTTATTTGTGTACAACTTGAGACATTTAGGATAATAGTCATAAGGTGAACAAATTGCATATTGTATCAACTTTTTACTTTTTTACAGCTAAATACTATTTCATAGTACATATATTATATCAGATTTATCCATTTAAAAACTTTAATTGTAATCACTAATACTGCTATAAACATTGGAGCATACATTTTATGTGAATGTTTATTGGTATTTTTCTTATCTTCTCCTATTTAAGCTATAAAAGGGAAACTACTTGTGTATACATTTTAAAGTGCAATCTTACACAATAAAATGAAATTCTCCTTTACCTTTGAAAAAATTTGAGAGAAAATTTTCATCATGATTCATATCCAAAATACTATTAAGATTCAAGAAAGACATAGAGTAAACTAAAATTAAAAGATTGGGATGTATATTTTTATGCTTTTCTCAAAATTAAAAAACAAAACTGGGGCCTGGAAGGATGGCTCTGTGGTTTTAGAATGTTGGCTACTCTTCCAGAGTCTTGTTCCCAGCACCCTTAGCAGGTGGCTTACAGCCCTTTTTACACCAGATCTAGAGAATCAGAAGCTTCATTTTCTGATTTGTGCAGACACTGCACTGACATACACACACACACACACACACACACACACACACACACACACACAGACACACACATTTTTTGACTTTTTTTCAGACAAGCCTGTTTGCAATGTGTGTGTGTATAAGAGAGAGAGAGAGAGAGAGAGAGAGAGAGAGAGAGAGAGAGAGAGAGAGAAATTGGGTATAGTCATTTGTATATGTTTTTGAGGAAAGGAGAGTAGAAAACTCATGGGCTTACCAGAGCAGAATTTAGGAGCTCCAGTTTTCTTTCTTTCTTTTAAAGATGGACCATAGTACAGCATAAAAACATTTGTTATCCAGAAGAGAATGAGGATAGGAAACTTGAAGAAACAGTGTTCAGGGTGGAGAAAATCATATCCAGTCCACCATCAGAGGGCAGGCATATGATGAATCTCTTCTGCTCTTTCAGCCACATTTAAGAGGTCAACACACACACACATACACACACACACACACACACACACACACATACGCACGCACGCACGCACGCACGCACGCACATACAGTGTTATTTTTAATATGCCTTACAAGCTCAATGGCTGGGCACTTCCTGAACCGCCCCACAGATAGCACACACTCTTTAATGGTATTCCTGAGTTAACACTTTTTAAATTATATTTTATCTTTGCTACTCCACACCTAATAGGGAGAATCTGGGAAAGTGGCCCCAGGGGCCACACCCAATAGGGAGAGTGGCCCCTGGGGCCACTTTCCCAGATTCTTACATTTTGGCAGGCCTTTAAGTCTGATCTTCCTGCTTACACGTTATGTGATCTATCCCTTGTCTGGGAAATCTAAAAGTCCCACCTCTGTCTCCTTGCCCAGCTATTGGCCATTGACAACTTTATTTCCCAATCAGAGACAACTGGGGACAGGTTTCCTTTATCCCATGTGTGGGATACTGCAAACAGGGGTTTTCGGGTAACACAGTTAGGATGGGAACATAAGCTGCAACAGTCATACTATTATTGTCAGCCATCACTAGTAACCTTGGAATCTGCCCACCATGTCTTTAGCATCAAACTGGAGTCTTGCATTTAGAGTCCTGATTAGGGAAAATAAAGTTGTCACAAAGCAGACAGGAGTCCTTCACACTAATCTACTTCCTAGGGAAATAAGAAAACAAGAGAATTGAATTGCAAAAATAATCACGTAAAGTAATGGAAACTCGAGTTTCTTAGTGTACAGTTCAATTAACTCTAAATCATTTATTAGGTTCTGGTTTCATGGGAACTGGGGGTCATTTTAATTAATTGCCAGAGATCATCTTGTTAGTCTGCAGAGGAAGTCATAAGAGTTTGATTCATACCTCTGTTCCCTAGGATATTTAGTTGAGATTCTTGTACTGATTCAGAAAAAATATCTGAACTTTTATTCTGTGAACGATTCTGAAAAAAAATCTGTATGTGATCATGGGACTTGCTACTTTCAGGAGACAAAAGATGACACTATTGCCCTGTGCACTCATCAAGTGACTGTGGCCAGAGACAGAGGTGAAACTGGATAATATTGTCCAGGTTTTCCAGTTTGTGTCTGTCTCCCAGGTATACGGAGCAGAATACATGACCCACCTCTGGAGTTCTACATTCTAATGCTCAAAAGTTTAAGCTTGTCATTAAACGTCTATTGACTCTTTGTTTAATGAGTGGCTTTCTCTGCATCATAACAGGGAATCTTAATTTGTGAGCAGGTTCATTACCAATTTTAAATTCCCTGTAGTCAAAAATCATGATTCTGCTTCTGGCCTCTGAAGAAATGTAAATCAAGAAGACACTTACACAGCACATCTGGGCCACAAAGGTGTAGAAGGAGTCTTCAGTACAGAAGCCTGACACCTAACAAGTGCTCAATGCATGGTTGCATTATTGAGTAAGTGTTTATTCTTGCCGAATATATGTGACACAAGGGTCTTTTAAATTAGCAAAGTGCTGTAGTTCTTGCATATTTTTCTTAATGGCTGGGAAATTCTCACTTTCAGAACACTTTATTCTGGAAACAGTTATTGGTTAATGAATACGAAACAGTTAGCCTTTAATATTCTAATGCCATCCTTTAAAGGGCAACAATACATTCTGTGTCTGGACTCTATCCATGTTCTTTTGCTTTCTGCATATTAACAAAGTGTTCTGAAACTGGATATGTTTTGCTTTTAGCCCTCAGCAAAATGATCAATGACCTTTTGCATTTGGTTATATTAATTGAGGCAGCTGAAGGATAAACTGACTTGGTAATTAAATAAATCTGAATGTAGCCAAGCTTCTGTGCTTGGGGGCTCTGGGTTTTCTTTTTGTAGAGTATTTTGCATTGTTTTGACATATGTCTGAACGTTCAGTTTTGGAAAGATGTATAAAATCAGTGTGGGGCTTTGCATACCATAGTGTGAGGTCATTACTAGGGTTTAAAAATTGAATGACAGAACGGAAAAGGTTTTGGAATCAGCTCAAGATCAGTTAAAATACAATAAAAGTGAGCAAAAGCTGAGTGATGAGTCATGGGGGAGAGACTGTGGCCTGTCAGACTCTGCACTCTACATCACCTATGGATCTCTTGACAGGAAGCCATACAGAAATGTGAATCCATGGGTCTCTTGACTTCCCCTGTCATCCTGTATTGAATGCTCTATTCAGAATCATCATATTGGCAAGAAGACAGAGTAAATTCTGAGTTTTACTTTGATTAAAATGTCCATAAAATTTTTGTCAAGATTCCTAATAGAGAACTTTTAAAATTGTATTTACTAATATGTTCTTTCTCAAGAGATAGGGCTTGAAGGAAAGCAGCAAACTGATAGATGGTTTAAAAGTATAGATTTATGAGAGTGGTACACTCAACATAAAAATTGTTTGTTTGTTTCCTCCATGATTCTAGAAGGGATTGAGATAAAACAGTTTTCCAAAAAACACATCCAAAGACATGAAATTGGAATTTAAGTCGGGGGGAAGTGGTCCACAGGAACAGAAGGGCCACAAGATCTCCCATCGGGAAGACACAAGAGTTGGAGTTATATCCAGATGTAATTATGTGCAGCATACAGTGTGATTTTTCTCTGGCACACCAGCAGTTCCCCAGGAAAATATTCAAATGTAACCCAATGCAAATATGAAAATGTTCCTGTGAGAAGTACACTGAGCTTCACACAGATGTCTGATACAGGATAACTGTGAAGCCAAAGCACATGAAGAGGGAGCACTGTTAGGACTTGGAGCTGTGCAAAACTGAGATCCTGTGCTAACCACACCAATGCTCTCAGCATACAAGGAAGCTGAGTGCCTGTTGTATAGGGAATGTAGAGTAATTCCTTACAT
Source organism: Rhabdomys pumilio (assembly GCA_030674055.1). Taxonomy (NCBI): domain Eukaryota; kingdom Metazoa; phylum Chordata; class Mammalia; order Rodentia; family Muridae; genus Rhabdomys; species Rhabdomys pumilio. Next base: position 54,284,487 of record JANHMN010000012.1, read on the forward strand.
GACGTTGTATAAAAGGGCAATACAAGATGGATGTTTAGAATAACAATATATAGATTAGAGCAAAAAGAAAAAGACATATGACATAATTTGTAATGATCTGTGGAACATGTATATGTATTTTTTCAAATACATGTGCATTGGGGAGGATACAACTGTTAGTGGGAAATTAATATGTTCATGATGGAGGGCTACTGTGAAAAGACATGCATATTTGACATCACAATCTTTTTCTTGCTACTAAATGCCTTAAATTTTAAGAAAGACCATTTTTCCTGATCCTTTCAAAACAAACAAACAATAAACAAACAGAAAGTCTGAGATTAAAGCTGGAACTGGTAGAGGCTCTGTGTAAGAAGGAAGCCAGCATAAAATAAATTCTTATTTCCAAATAGGGCCGCATGCTTCAAGTACATGACAAGACTATTTCTATTTTCACTGTGATACTAAATCCTGTTGGGACATGTTTTAAAATATTTCTTATTTCAGGATTCTTTTGTTACAAGTGAAAGCAACTCCATTCTAGGTGACATCTGTAGCTAGGCTCAATGCAAAACTTTTCATGGTACTAGCAACTATTGTTGTGTGGCAATTTCGGAATTGATTTTTTAGTCTTGATAGCACTGCATGATGAATGGCTGGCTCTTCTGTTGCTTGAATGTTTTCTAGTTCACAGGAGGTAGATATTTAGAACCATGCTGAGAAAGGAAAATTTTAGCTTGCTGCACTGAGATTCAAATTACAATAACATCTGAATTTAGAAAATAAAATGTCATTTTGATTTGATTTTTTTAATGAAGCCCCACATTTTATCTGCGGTGCTTTTGGTTTGCTATTGAGCCTTTCCATGTGTTTGTCAGCTCTTCCAAGTAGGAAACTGGCAAACTGCTGCCTCGTGTATCTTACTTCTGATTCCTTAGTTTTGCTCTTTAGAACATGGTTACCAAATCTGGACATGTTTCTGCTTGGAACCCAGCATAGAGATTCTAAATGGTCAGGGCACCTGGCTTCTTTGACTGCTAGCTGTTGACACATCTCTACAGATAATGATTCTTTCTGAAGGTGATGTTTTTCCAATCTCGACTCTTTCCCATGCTTTCCTGGCTATAGGCTCATGATCTAGCAAGGAGTCCATTGTAGACTAAGATACATACAAGTGATCCGTTGCCATTTATTTACCCAGTCTGATCTGGGAAACCAGGCTTAAAATGTAAAATGTGAGTGACAGAGGAGAGGAAAGGAGCGATGACCTATAAAGAGAAGGAAAGCTCTCAAAATAGTCAAGAGTATTGTGAGTCAAGAGTGGTCATTTAGGTTTTATTTTTGCTCCTAAAACTCTTGGGCAACATCTTTTATCAAAAGACTGACAGTGTCCTGGAAGCATGCAGCTCCTTCTGTACCCATGTTTCACTTAAAATAGACAGGCTGTACCTTGGTGGGGCCTGCCATGTGCTACAGAGCTAATGTTCTGGCTGGCCTAGAAGAATACACAGATAAAAACTACAGGCTGGTGATGATTAATGCTTTCAACAAACCTCAAATTGAACTCTTTCTTATGATTTCAGCTTTATTTGCTTTGCAATTTTTAGATAGGGTCTCATGTAGCCCAGGCTGACCTCTTTCTATCCTCTTGCCTTCACTTCCCAAGTGATAGGATTACACACATGTACCACCCACACCAGCTCTATTTTAGCCCTCTAATGTGCTACACACTCTATTTGAAATCAGATTATTAGTTAAAGTTGCAACCCAACGTTACTCAAAACTCTTTTGAGTTTTGATGTCTGCATTTAATATGTGGAATTGGATGTTTGGTGACTAATCAGAAAGAAGATATGAAAACTCAAAGTATCACACATTTTCAGTGTAAGAGATATTTATATTTACTATCCTCTCATAGAATCTGCATCCTTGGCAAGGGGTGAACATGGTGTTGACCAAATATACTGAATGAAGCCTTTTGCCTTTGTCTTCTTCTTATCTGTTTGACTAGAAACTCATTTGAGTCTCTAAAGCCTACTAGGCAAAGCTGCGCTTGGGAGGCCGAAGTATGTGGTCTAGGCTTTGACACAAATTTGTACACAACAAAATTCTTTTTGGATGATATGGTCTAGGTTGCTTTGAGAATTATAGTGATTGAAGGGACAGGGTATTAAGACAGAGATGGATTCTATTTCTAGTTCTACCCATATTGGTATGTCAAGGAACAAGCCATTTTACTCCTCTAAGCACCACTCCTCTGCTGTGAAATTGAAGGAAGTATGGAAAATCAATAAACCAGACATGCCGCAGCACACTTGGATACCCAGAACCCTGGAAGTAGAAGCGAGAGCATCATGAGTTCCAAGCCAGCCTCTACCACATAAAAGAATCCTTCTCAAAACCAATAAATTATAAAAATTCATGAGCTTACATATGCAGAGAACCATTATAAATAGCTTGCTCGGTAAAGAAACAGCTAAATTTATAATAGTTAGACTGGTAAGATTTTTCTCTTGAATGTAATAGAGACATGGAAGAATTATCCAAATAATAAAGTATCAAAGCATAACATATCTTAAACACAGCACTAGCTCCTTTGTTGAACTATATAAGCTTTAGAATATTTATAAGATATGTATTTTCTTTGTTTTATGGGTAAAAAGAGAACAAAGTAAGTTAGTATTTCTGGAGAGAAGTGGGAATACTAATGTTTTCTCAGATTGTAGCCTTTTCTCTTCCACTGCCTTACTGTGAAGGGGAAAGAGTTCAGTGATGCTCTGCTTAGCCTTTCTCCCTTCACAGAATCCCAGGTGATGGTCCATGCTTCTGTCTCATTCACACATCACTATCATGCTGCATCTTCTTTCTTCTCTGGCTTGTAAACAATGGATGGCAGGAGTAACATTTTGGGTATGTCTTTTTAGCTCCACCCTAAAACAAGCTTTGGCATTAAAACGATTGCAATTAAACGTTAAAGTTAGAAGAAAAAAAAAGAAGAGATTTCTTCGCAAAAGAAAAGTGATGAATCAGATCATTTATGCTGATTCCCCCAAAGGCTTTTGGAGGGATAGTTTGTTATTGTATGAAAATGAAGAATTATCGGTTACATTGTTATAAAGAATTTAGGAAGATTAAAGATTCAAGGAAATTCTAACTTGATGTGACTCACGCTTAGATGATTTTCATTACAAAAAGTTTATTGATGCGATGTCACTATAAACCAATGTGAGATGAAATTTGCCACAAAACATTGCAAATATCATTCTGACAGCTGCTTTTGCTCTGTTTATGTGTCTGCTGTCACTTTCTATCAGTTGTGGTTTCTCTGTTACTCAGAAGTTGTAGAAAGCTGTTTCTCCCAAGTGCTGCCCTGCATGCATAAGTGATGACTTTGTTTTCTAGCGTTCATTGATGTAGGATTCTCTACTCCAATGAGCAAGGCACCTCCTTTAGGGAGATTCAGAGTTAAGTTTAAGGAAATGATGTACATGCTAAATGACATTGAATCATTTTCAAATAGTGCAGTGCCTTAAGGCTATTTTTTAAAGTCTTTTATCTAACAATTTATAGGACTATGATATAGAATAATAATTACAGATTTGAGCTCTGGAACAAAAGTTGGCAATTTAACTTTTAAGCACTGTTTTTCTAGCAATTTCTAAATTTTGTCATGGCAACACTGTGCTCTTTTTTAAAAACAAACAAACAAACAAACAAACATGGTGTCTACTTTTCTAGAAAAGGAAGAACTCCGAGAATGATTATATAAGCAGTTGTGTAGAAACAAGCACATGACGCCTTGGAAAAGACACATTTCTAATTGTTGGGGGCTGGTGCACATCATCATTCTTAGCAAGCCAGGAATTCAGCTTTCCCACCAAGCTCTTGTAATTTACCAGCAGAAAAACCTCAGCTAAGTTCAAGCAGCCATTGTGAGTTAACTTCCTGGCCAGAACACTTAGCGGTTAGTAGACCCAGGGCATTAATGCTTCTAGTTTTCACCTTTCTTCTCAGTAAATGGTGACAGAGGTTTTATGTCTCTCCTAGGGTATTGTGCAGAGACAGCAATGATACAAGTGCCCATATCAGTCTTTCAGACAGTATAAAGACTGGAGAAGTCAAAGGAATCTTTAGAAAACATCTTACTTATTGTGTTTCAAGTTCTTTTGGAAATATTTCACATATATTGGTACATTTAATTTCTATAACATCTCATAGGAAAGTACCATGATCACTTTCATTTAGAAAGTAAGGGAACTCAGGCTTCACTTATGATGATAAAACCAGCATCAAAGGCAGTCAGAAGACACCCAAGTGTCAAGATCAGCATCTTTTCTTCCACATATGTTAACACGGTGTTTAGGTAAAGGATCATTTTTGGCCATAATTATACCTAATGGTCCCTATTCCAGCATCAGGAAGTGTCTCTGCTCTTAATTAGAGCATAGAAGGCATTTTCTTTTAGAATGTATGTTAATACATTTTATAAAATAAAACCAAATGGTATTACTATTTACACACTCTTTGCTTAAAAGTCAAATGACCTCTGTAGGGCAACCTGCCACACTAATGGTACAGCAGTAGGAAAGACTTGGTTGCATTTCAAGTATTGATATTTTTTATGTGTGCATATAGGATCAAAATTTCAGGATACTTAAGAATACTGTCATTTTACAAAAAGGCAACTCTCCTTTTTCATTCTTTTCTTATTCCCCTTATATTCACAAGTTTTCCTCACAATCTTATATGTCTTATATCTTGGTATAGTATGTGTGTTTACTTATTTATTTTCCAATTCTCTTTCTTAATAGAATGTGAGGTTCATGGGTGAAACTTTGATCACAGTTTTGATATTAGCTGATAAAATATTTAAGCAGATATTCAACACTATTTTTGGAGAATGACTAAATTATGTTGCCATGTACATAAGGAAACGTTTCATTTCCTTGGACAAATACAACCTACTCTGTTTTTGTCTCATATTCAACACACTGTTAACATGGAGAAGAATGTGAGTTTGTGGATCAAAGGTTGTGATTACATACTAGAATTAGATTTCTTGCTCTTTCAGTTTTGAGGACCTTGAAACTGTTTAGCCTCAGATCTCTATTCTCTAGAAGGAATAGGGGCAAATGAAATGGCATGGGAAAGCTCCTTAGCACCATGCCTGGCACACAGCAAGGACCCAGCAATGTTATCTACCATAAAGGTGAACACATGCCTCATGCCTCATACCAGTGCAAGCGGGCAGACAGCTCTGCAAATGGCACTCAGATAAGTGGGGCGAGCTGGTGAAGGAAGACTGTGAGCTGGACCGTTTCAACAGTAGGTCTTAAAGTGGGATGAAGTAGCGTGAGAAGGTTTTTAAGAAGAAAATTGGAAGGCTCTCCAAAAGGCTCCATGCTCCAGGAGAGCCTACAGTGTTGCCTTCCCTTAAGAATTTGAATAAAGCTACTCTGTTTCAAGTGACTGGAAGTGCAATAAATGTTGAAAGCAAGTGTAGGACCATGAAAGGCAGCCTGGTTTCTGGTCAAGCACAGGCTGGAAATCCGGGTGACCCTGAGAGACAGCAGGCATTTCTCTATGGCCCCAGACTCCAGGCTCATGACACAAGGCCTCTACAGATTTCTGTCCTTTAGTCACGTAAGGCCAATGCTCCTACCCCTTCCACAGTTAGAGGAGTATTATTCTGAGCAAGTGGATGTGGACAAGGAGCAGCCAGTAATAGACACTGATGCTCTTCGGTTTAAAAGGCCTGGCGGACGGACCACAGCCGTTTCCAGCCCTTCCAAATTTGGGCCTGCTCTGGATTTTGAGCAATGGAAACAAAATCAGGAGCATTTCCTGCAGGAATAAACAGACATCCTGAGGTGCTGAAGTATGCGAGTGATGCACAGACAGAGAATGAGATTGGGCTCATTTCTCTAGTGTGCTCAATGCTTGCTGTGAGGTAAACACACAGAACATGCTCATCTGTGAACAAGGAGCGAAGTGCTCTTGAAGTAACCTGCTTTATTAAGAGCATTTATGAACCACGGCGCCACATACCTTTGAGATGAAGTCAGAAGCAAAGTCAAGAACTGTGGATTTTTATTCCAAGTCTAATTTATTCTAAGTAAGTCTCCTGAATTCCTCAGAGGCAAGGAGAAAGACCCAAGACTTCTGTGTTCAAGAGAGAACCAGCTCAACACTGGACATCCTCTGGAGAAAGGAGAGTCCTCTCTTAAGACATGGGGGTGGGTGGATGGGTGAGGGAAGAGTGTTTATTTCAGTGAGTTATTTTTTCCTTTTAATTTAGAGAGGGATTTGGACTTTATTGATTAAGAATTAGGGCTTCAATGGAATCTTTTAGCAAATACAGAGAGCTGGACCCTGTGATAATGCATCCATTCTGATTTAGTCTGTCCCCTCCCTTAAGGTCTTCGCATCAGAGAAGTGGGTAGAGTGAAATTGTACTAACTGTGATGGATTCCTTACGCAGGAGAGAGAAGTAGCCTCGAGGATAGTACCAGCTTAGCTGATGGGGAACAAACTGCTTCATCTAAATATGGTTGAGTGGGAGTGAGTTCAGGATAAATCCATGGGGAGGTGAGCATTTACAAGTCACTAATAAATTCAGATGTCCAGTAATTTTGTGGTGTTATTAGCTCAGTTTTTATAAGCATGAATGGGATTTAAGTTTATTGTCATGCTATCATTATGCCCAAAGTGCTGGGATTGCAGGTGACAACCAGAGCATTAGCGTCCCCAGTGCTGGCGATTAAATGTAAGGTTTCATGCCCTCTAGGCAGGCTCTCGACCAGCTGAGCCACCCCCAACCTGCTTAGGGATAAGGTTGCACAGAACTCTGACAGTATGCTCTATGAGGACTTCTTGTCAGGGAATGTGGGCCAGAGACAGGGTTTTCCCTCTCCTGTTTTCTGCAATGGACAGTTGTGTCATGTTCTAATATCTACAAATAATTCCTTTTATTCTGTTGGCTCACTCTCATCAAGATTTAAAAGGCTTAGATTTTTCTGTCTTCAGAGGTAGAGCGAAATACAAGCAAAAAAAATGTTGCCTCACTTCTCCGCGTCACCACCATTCCTTCATTGAACAGGCTTGTGCGTGGCTTCCCTCTCAAGTTTGCCTCAGTTCTTTATGGAGTCTGCATTTGCAACATTTGGGTGTTTCTCAGTGCTTAACTCTACAGTTTTCTGACGATGACTGCTGAAACCGTCCCCTCCTGGCTTTCCTCCTCACACTCAGTACTTTCTTCTCTCCTCATGATTTATCCACTCCCAGAATTCTGGCTTCTTTCAAGTTTCTTTCCTATACTCCAGCATTTCCACCATGATCGAGCCTGTTCTTGGGCCATCATTCCATCTACACGGTTCTTACTCAGAACTCTGTCTTTATAGGATAACTGTTTCTTCTGAACCCTAAATCTGAGCTCTAAATCTACATTCTTGGCTGTGTCTTTGTAGACTCTAACTCCGTAATATGCAAGGCAGGTTCACTCCATTGAAATCTTTTGTCTTCTGTTAACTGTTTATTTACTAAAGCACACTCTCAAAGAAGGATAGTGATAATTAATGGTTATTGTTTCCATGTTCCAGACACTATGACTAGTGATTGCATGGATTTTGTACTAATTCTAATTACTTTTGAACAAAAGTATTACCATTATCATCTTCTATACAGATGTGCAAACTGAGGCTCAAGACTGCCAGTGAAGTAGACCATATAACATTGAAGGGAATCTGGCACAATGCTGTAATAGTCTAGAATTCAGGCTTTACAGCTGTCATACCTCTTTATCTCCTGATAGCCCAATATCACCTTTCGACTCTTTTTCTTTCTTTTTCTACCCAGCTATTCACACTAAATTCATTAATTCTATTCCAAACGAATTCATGTCTTTTCATCCTTGCTGCCATTAATTTTATCTGGGTACCCTCTTGCACCATGCCTCACATGGCTCAGTTATTTTCTAAATAATGCCTTTGACCCTGGCTCTCAATTGTTTTCCTATATTGAAAAAAGAATGATAGCCATACATCTTGCCACAACACAGTTTTATTTGCCTTGCAATCTGAGAGTAATTTATCTAGCCTTTCAATCTTGTCCAGCACTCCCAATAGACAGGATAAAGACCTTTCCCAGTCCCTTTATTCTCTTAAGGAGCCATTGGTGGTTCCCTGGCAGGGTCTTCCAGGACTTCTCATTGTTACTTGGATAGTTTCCTATGCTGAAACAGTCATCTTTCCATCCCATCCACAAATGTCTATTAACGCACACGGCTCATCTTCACAGCTCCTTTGTTGCACACTTCTTCCCAGCCACTATAATGAGATTCTTACTATTTTAACTCGTACCATTGTGTGGATTTAGTTATTATGGTGCTTTGAATAAGAATAGTCCCCATAGGCTCATATGCTTGAATGCTTAGTCATCAAGGAGGCATTGTTAAGAGGAATTAGGATGTGTGGACTTGTTAGTGGAAGTGTGTGCCACTACAGGTAGGCTTTGAGGTTTCAGAAGACCAGACCCAGTGTGACACTTTTCTTTCTGCTTGTGGATCCAGTCGTAGAACTCTCAGCCTTTCCTCTAGCACTATGTCTACTTCTATGCTGCCATGCTCCCTATCATGATGAATGCGGACTAAATCTGTGAAACTGTAAGCAAGTTCCAATTAAGTGCTGTTTTTTTTTTTTTTTTTTTAATAAGAGCTGCCTTGGTTATGCTGTCTCGTCACAGCAATAGAGCACTGACCAGGACAGCTATTACTTTACTTCCTTTCTTTTGACTAGATTGCAAACTTCCAGTGAGCAGAAACTTCCTCATTCAGATTTGCAACATGATGCCTAACACACTGCCTGGCATAGTAGGGCTTATTTTATTAAATTATAGATGAAAAAAATTGTGGATCTCTCCAGGAATTGTATATCTGTTTTTATTTCCTATGATCACTCCCTCACATAACAATGTGCTGGGAGAGATTATAACCAGACCATGTTTCATCCAGAGTAAGACCTCCCCATTCCAGTGCGGTTGGTTTATGCAGAAGAACTCATTGATTTCTTTTACCACTGAGAGATATATAATTGATTCTTCAAGAAATTCCTAGCATTTTGTCCTGGTACTGTATTATCTCTAGCTAAATATTTCTCTTATTGTATGACTATTGCTCTGAGTCCGTTTTCATCTTTCTTGATAAAATATGAAACGAATCAGGGCATTCTTTAAAAAAAGAAAAAAAACCTCTGTCTCATTCAAATATTTGCAAAGTAGAAGCATCCAAGCTGAGCGCTATCATAGGAAGTGTGGTGATGTCATGAGCCCTTCACCTTCTGTCACTTTACGATGCTCAGAATTTCATACGGTCTCACCATTGCTTCACTTTACTGTGCACAGTCTCATGATGACACCACATCTCTCTCTGGGTCACTTCCTGAACTAACCAAGCTTCATGCATAAACACATTGAGCTCTCACACATTCACAAATATCCATAAAACTCAAGCAATAATGGCTGCAAATGAAAATGCATGGGATACTTTGATATTCTGAGATACTATATGATTATGCCCAGGGTAGTCCATGTAGAGTATACAGCCCAAATGGACTTGTGTTTATACAGGCTGCATGTAACACTTTATATATGATTATCACAGATATTACACACATATAATTAACATTATATATATATTATACTCAAGGTAGTCCTAAAATATTATATATATATATGTAAATATATATATATATATTTGTTTCAACTATGCTCTCTCTACCTCCTTCCCTCCCTCCTCCTCCTTTCCCCCTCCCAGTCTGCACTGCTCTATTTAAGTTACCTACCTCTCTTTCTTTTCTTAAGAGTTGAGTATACCCTATCTTTTACTCATTATGTCAGATTTCTCTCTGATTCACCATTCTTTTCTGCTCCTCAATTAGGCATCACAGGTGCTTCCTTCTATAAACTAATCTTACTTTCATTGTTGGAGTTTAAGCATGTGCACTAAGGAAGTGTCTGCAGTTTAGCCAGAGCAACTAAAGGTGTGTCATTCCAATGAGATCACAGAGATCTAGAAAGTCTTTGGATGGTTCTTGTCAGAGCACCTAGATTAAAATTTCTCTACACACACACACACACAGAGAGAGAGAGAGAGAGAGAGAGAGAGAGAGAGAGAGAGAGAGAGAGAGAGAGAGA
>JANHMN010000012.1:54294663-54305398 GCA_030674055.1 Rhabdomys pumilio
AGAGAGAGAGAGAGAGAGAGAGAGAGAGAGAGAGAGAGAGAGAGAGAATGTAATAAAAATTAAAGTTTAATAAAGTAAACCTGTGCTTTTCTGGCTATAGAAAGCATGCTTTCCTGCCTTCTTTTATATTTCTAGTGTACAGAATCCTTTGATTTACCTGTAGCTTAAGCTGACACTCTGAATGCAACAACATGGGAAACAAACCAAAGTGAAAAGTGGGGAGGGCTTACAGGGAAATGTAGAGAATCATTTAAGTAAAAATCGCAAGGCATAAAGTTGATACTGTGTGTGTGTGTGTGTGTGTGTGTGTGTGTGTGTGTCCTAGTTGATGTAGTTAAATCTGTGAAGAAGAGATAAATGCAAATAAAGAATGTTCTCTGTCTTCATTCTGTGCTGTATGTGATAATATCACTACATTTCAGCTAAGACTTTGTCTTCCTTAGCTGTCAAATTTCGTTGTTAAGCTGCTGGTTTTGGTTTTACATATTTCTCAATTGCAGTCTTTCCTTCTCATCTCAACCATTGCTTCTTACATCAAGTCTTACATCCTTCTTGCTGGATTACAAAATCCTCATTTCTGGCTCCTTGATTCGTGCTGACTAGGCCATATAATTTTAAGAACTAAGTTTAAGTCCCATTTTCTACTGTCACTAGGAAAGACTGTGGTGGTTCCCCAGTGCTTTATGACCAAGTTTAGATGCCTTCAGATGAAACAAAATACCTGCCAGGGTCTTATTCTTGGCACCTTGGCTACACAGATGACCTCTGCTCCTCTGAAAGTCTTTGCTTTCTGTGTTGACTTGAGTCACTGGCTTATTTTAAGAACAGGAGCAGGTCTTACTGCATCTGTGGATACTTCTCCAACCTTAACTGCCATAGTCGCTCCTTTATTGATGCTTCTTCTGTGCACTATAAACCTTAATGTCCTACTTCTCCCTGGTTATTAGTGTCAATCTTTTACATCTTACAGTAAGTTCTATGCAGCAGTGACTGTTATTGCTTTTCTGAAATAGTGCCTGGCTTGAAATTGGTGCTCAACAAATGATTATTGAATTAAAGAAACAACAGGTGAGCAAAGCCATAAAACATGTTGAGGTTTTCAAAGACAGACAAAAGAGAAATATCTATTCTATCTATCTATCATCTATCTATCTATCTATCTATCTATCTATCTATCTATCTATCTATCTGTGATGTGCATGAAGTATTTTAAGAAAATTACTCACTGGGGGACATTCCCATTCACTTGAATCTACTACTGTCTTTGCACTTATGCTCAGTATGGTTTATCTTCCTTAGGTTGCCATTACTTTTCTTTGCACCTTCTGTTCAAAGTAGCTCCTTCATTTAGGAGAGGATTTTTAAAGCCCGTGGGATAGGCAACTAAATTTTGTGTTACAAAGTGAATTGTTTTAGTCTGTGGTGTTTCTGAGTTGGGCTTGTCAGCATTGTAAGGAAAAAACTCCTGAAAAAGACTTATCTACTAACTTAATCGTTATTCAGTAATTAGTTTCACTTGTGTTATCTTGAAATTTAAAGAAGGATTTGATAGAAGAGATGCAAATTTTACTTAAAATTAGAGAAGGATTGGGCGCACATAGGTAGTATTTTCACGTGAGGCAAAAGAAAGTGTTGGGCATGACTGAGGCCTGAAGCACCCGTGCATCTAGTTTCTACACTCCTAAGTATATTGCATATGAAAAGTGTTGTCTTTAAGGTATATTCATACAAACAAATATACGTGGGAAAATAAAGGAGAAGAACTTTAGTTTACATTTATTGATGTATGTAGTTAAGTTGCAATAAGCGAGGTCAACAATGTTATGATGGTTATGATGTGGAAATAGGAAGAGAGACTGACAACCTGCTCTTGCAAAGCCAGTATTCCCAGGCTACAGTAAATCATCATATCCTTACACTTGGGAGACCTACCATATTCCACGTTCAGTTCTGAGCATAGTAGAGTGTGAAAGTTTTTACTATTAAGGATATTAGAAGGTATAGAAAACAGACAAGTTATTAAAATATGCAAAATACCGTAGAAGCATAGGAAAAACCACTTTATATGTACAGCTCACTAGGGAATCAGCTCTTCAACTCTGCCTAAGAATTTCAGGAAAGGCTTTAAGGGGTGCATGAGAGATTGATTTGAGATTTGAAAGACAATTGGGAAACTGCCAGAGGAAGGATGTTCTGGCTGAAAATAATTCAGTTCTGCTGGAGCATAAAGTATAAGTTGAGAGAGCCATGGGAGATGAAGCTGAAAGTTATGGAAAGGTGCCAGGATTTTGTTTGTTATGTCAGGTAGTTTAAATGTTAGACTTGGGGGAACCCTAAAAACGATGTTTGATAATGCGACTCTGCATGGGAGAGATCATTTAGTGAGCAATGTGCAGAGGGGTTGAGCGGAGTAGAACGGGAATCGGAGAGACTAGTGCAGTTTGTATTGAACCAGAAAAATGAGAGGCAGTGAATTTGTACAGTGCTAGTGTTGGGGGAGAAGTGGGTGAACCCTGAGAGCTACCACTAGGACCACCAGCTCTTTACTACTGCTTAGGTTTAGGGTAGGGGGTAACAGGAGTAAAACGTGTTTAGACAGACTCCTCGGCTTCTAGTCTGGAAACATTAAACAGAGAAGAGAGGAAGCTATAGATTTGTAAAGTGGAGAACGAGTTTAATTAGATCTATGAATCTGATATAAACCTATGATATCCAAAATGCAATCATCAATATGAACCAGAAGATGTCTTCTCTAAAGCTTTATATTAAAGACCTATAAGTGGTGGGATTAAGCACGGATATAGAAGAAAGCTTACGGAAAGATTCAACAGCGTCATAGAGGGCATTGACTTAAGGGAAAGGATTCTTAAGAATAGCTGTTTTAAGATCTGCAGTGGTAAAGGCATTCCTCTTTTGTAGAATATACATATGTTTGACGGTGAAATCTTGGCTCAGAGCTGCAAATCTAAATGCAAACAAACAGGGCATACTCATCTAGGAGGAAGGACACAAAGCACACAGCTGCAGAGGTTATCATTTAGTACATTTATGGGAAATGTCCTCGAAACAGTATATGAATCAGGGAATGGAAGCTATTCTTTTTTTTTTCTTTTGGGACAGGGTTTTTCTATGTAGCCTTTGCTGTCCTAGAACTCACTCTGTAGACCAGGCTAGCATTGAACTCAGAGAGCCACCTGCCTCTGCCCTCTGAGTGCTGAGATTAAAACCATGTGCCACTACTCTCAGGCAGGAAGCTATTCTGTATTAATAAAATCAAAATGGCACACTTAGCTATATGTGTGTTCTGAAAAACTACTTGCGGGTTTATATATATATATATATATATATATATATATATATATATATATATATGATAGTTGAATTCACATGATTGGAAGAATGAAAACAATTAAAGGAGGAAGGTAAGCCTGTGTAAACAGTCCCAGTAAATCTGGGGAAACTTCAATGAAGGATCAGTGCTGAAAGGCTCATTACACTTTGCCTTGTAAGGCCAATCATTGGCTAAGTTCCTGGCTGGGAGAGAAGATTACATTATACTGAGATATTACACTGGATGTGAAGCAAGGGAGGTGGGGTTGTTCTCTAAAGTGTGAATGCAGCTGCCAGCCGCATGCATGAGTCATGAAACCTAAAACCCTTTGTTAAAAACCTAAAACCCAACTCCTACATCCAGGCCATTCCCCCATTCCGCTGCTGCCTCTGTCCTTTGTTTTTGTTTGTTTGTTTATGGATTTAAATAGAGTCTTGTTGTGTAGGCTGCTGAATTACTCCACTGGCCTGCCTTACGCTTGTCTTCCTGTCTCACCTTTCTAGTGTGGATATAACAGTGTTGCACCACCACACTGGGGTTGCTTTGTGTTTTGACAAGGTTGCTTCTTTCTTTAAAATACACACACACACACACACACACACACACACACACACACACTCACACAATCACATGCACACTCACAATTTTTTGAGATTATAATTATGTAGTTTTCCCCTTCTTTTTCTTCCCTCTGGTTTCTCTTGTATGTCTTTTTCTTGCTCTCTTTCAAATTTATCACCTCCTTTTCTTTAATTGTTGTTACATGTGTGTGAGTGAGTGAGTGTGTGTGTGTGTGTGTGTGTGTGTGTGTATTTAGAAATATATATAGCAGGAAGCTATATATTACATATATTTAGGAACATATATGTATGTATATATAAAATACATATAACCTGCCTCAGTCTGTATGATGTTATTTAGACATTCTCAGATATCTCATTTGATATTAGATAACCAACTCATCTCTTCTAGTCTTCCCTGGAGAAAACCATCTTCCTGTTTTCAGCATTCATTACTTGCCTATAGTTCTATGTCTAGAGTTGAGGCCTTGTGAACCTTCCACCTTCCGTGTTAGCATGACTAGAACTACTGGTGTCTTCCTTGTTGTTTCTTTTAAGGGAACACATTGGACTACCACGAGGGCTCAGCTGGTAAAGAATTTGCTGCACAAATATGAGAACCCAAGTTCAGATCTCCTGCATACATGTGTGGTGTTGCTGGTGTCAGTTACCCCAACACTATAAAAGCAAACAAAGACAGTACATCTCTGGATTCTCACTGGACAAAATGGGTGAGCTCTCTTAGGAAGCGAACCTGTCTAAAGAGAAAGACAAGGCGCAACTGAAGGAGATATGCTTTCTCTATCTTTGGACTTCAGACACACAAGCATGCATATATTTGTACATCATCACACACACACACACACACACACACACATACACACACACACACACTCAGGTACACACATACAAGCACATACATATTTATATACCACTGCATACACATGTATGTTTTTATACACCACGAAACACACACACACAAAAGCATGCATACATTTATATACCTCCACACATGTACATATTTATATACCACTATATATGCACAGATAAGCATGCATGTATTTATTTACATATTTATATGTCACTATTCACTCACACACATGCATGTGCTTATTTATATACCATAGTGCATACACACACACACACACACACACACACACTTGCATCACAAATAAGGGTGGTTAACATTAGAGACGGACTGGAGAAAGGCAGAAAGAGAAGAGAGCAGGCACATTAGAGCAGGCACATTACTTCCATGAAAAATACCGACTGTCTAGGACTGCTTCAGAGCAGAGCAAAAAGGTGTCAGGAAGATTTAATTCCTGAAAAGCAGCTGACAGGTGGAGATAGAGCAAACACAAATTTTGTCTGGTGCATCTCACTTTATTTCCACAACAACTCTACAAGTGAATTTTTTTTTACCCATTTTATGGGTGAGAAAACCGGGTCTTAGAAAAACTGATTAAGTCGTGATTACTTCTACTATTCATGTTCTCTTTAAAAACTTTCCTTTTAATACTTTGGGAGTAAAAATGAGAAGCAAGCATAAATAATATAGGCTATAATAATTTAAAGTGACCCAGTTAAAATAGAAGAAAAGAAAAATAAGTAATGGCAGTGGTGGTCTTTGACAGAGAGTCTCCTTTTCCTCATTCTTAATCCCCCAATCGTCCCACAAGACACTGCTACTTCATAACCTCGCAATCACTACCACCATCATCAACACCATCCCCAAATGGCATGTGTTACTATAGAGAGAGAAGCTCCTTTTATTTTGTTTCATGGGATTTCAACATATGTTTCTAACAAAGCAGAGATGTCTGAAGCACTTTATAGAAGAAAGAGCTGGTATTTCAAAGGCTGGATTAATAAAAAAAAAATCTGTAATAGAAATGAATAGACTCCCTGGGAGCTTCTATTAGGACTAGGTCACTCTAGTTTCCCACTCCCTATACTGTAAGAGGAGGAAGAGCTAAGTGGTGGGACTGAAAACAAAACCAGAAACCAACTCTGTAAGACACCTTGCATATTCCTGCAGTCCATGGAAAGTGAATATTTGAAATTAGTTTGTTTATTGTCAGTACAGAATTTTAACGAAGGGTTGGGAATTTTACCAAAAAGGTCTTCTGTGCTTCCAAACATTTTAGATTCAATAAATTATGCAGAAACACACAGCCAATAATGGTGATAATCAGAGATAGAGGTGGTTTCTCTTTACAGTGCTGAACATGGGAACCAAATGCACTGAGGGAGCTCGTGGCTCTGGGTAGGCAGAGCTGCAATGTAACAAATGCCAGCCTTTAAACACAGGCAAACCACTGTGAAACAAAACGCTGATTCAGTCAGGCAGTCTTTACATACCTTCTAACCACAAAGTGGAGTAAGGTTGGATTAAATTGATTGCAACTCAAGGGTTTATTAAAATCCAATCAAACCATTGAGTAATAGAAAAAAGTTTGAATCTAGATGTTTTACACTGGAGATACAAGTGAAAATGGATAAGCAAAGAAAGCATCACATTTGTCTTTCACAGAAAATAACTTTTCTTTCTTTCTTTTTTTCTTTTCCTTTTTTTTTTCTTTGAAATGTAACCCTCTAAACTGTCCATTTGATTTTAGTAACTTGGCTAGAAGGACCTGGACCCAATAAGTATTTATTAAAATGTAAATTACACTTGTCTAAAAGAAAAAAATCAGAGAGAAATAGTAAAATAAACACCCTTGGGTTATAGTACATAGAGATTTTAACCTTATGAAGAATTAAGAAGTGATTTTAGAAAATGGAAAATCCAGAACATAGGTCATTAACTTTGGAACAAACAGACCTTATTCATAGCTGTGATCCCATTCCCTGGGGCTGCCACTGTCCACCCAAATGTGAGCCTGCTACTATATTGAATGGTCTATATGTGAGCCTGCTACCATATTGAATGCTCTAGATATGAGCCTGCTACCATATTGAATGGTACTTTTTAAAATCCCTATGTCACACATATTATTTACATTCCTTTAAATTCTCTCTATAGATCAGTGGTCCTCGACCTTTGGATGATGACCCTTTTGGAGGTCACAGGACCCTTTCACAGTGGTGGCCTAATACCTTCAGAAAACACAGATATTTGCATTATAATTTAAAACAGTAGCAAAATCACAGTTATGAAGAAGCAATAAAAATAATTTTATGGTTGAAGTCACCAAACCATGAGGAACTGTATCAAATGGTCACAGCACTAGGAAGGGTGAGAACCACCACTATAGAGAATCTCACTTTTGCTTGTAACACTACCAGCTACCCTCAGGGGTCACTTTCAGCCTCTCCGCCTCATCTCGCACCCTTCCAATCTTTCTTATCCTGAGATGACAGTTTCTCATGTTTAAACACTACCTTGCACTCATGCTCTCCATTCACGGCCCTTGAAAAGATTGTGAATATGTAACATAATTAGCAATCTAAAGCACATTATTAATGCTGATAGGTGCAAATGACTGTAATTCAAAGAAAGGACCTCAGACCAGACAAACAAGCTTTTAAAAAATTATAACCAGAATAGAAATATGAGTATAAAGAATGCATTTTCTAACTGACCTACCTTGCTGCTAATATTAACTAATGTTTGATCCCTAATTAAGATGGGCATATTACGTATTGTCATATTGTATTTGTTAACATTTGTCTGTATAGAAGGCCAATGTATCTCTCACCATTTCCATGAATCAATCTTTGGTTAATGGCCAGCTATACCTTACATGAACATAGACACTATAGCATTGCTGTCTACGTTCAGAAGCAAAGACTTGGTAGTAGTTAGTCATGAGTTCCCTTTTGTCTTCATAATACGTGTCATGTGGACCAAGTGCCACATGTCATTTATAATGATGCATGTATTTTCTTTAACTATGGCTCTCTTAATTGCAAACATCTTCACTTTTCTAAGTTTGCTCTGCCATGTGCATGTATACACACATCACAATTTATCCAGCCACAATTCATAACATATTAGGTAACCTAGAGTTTAAGAACTTACAGTATGGATGATTCACTCACATGCTTCTAAAAGCACACTCAGTTTTCTATATGCAAAAATAACATTAACTGTTTCTTCATATAAAAGAATATAAAAAAATCAAGTGATTTGAAAGAAACTATATTGTTGATTTCATGATTTGTTTTTTCATTATGAGAATATTTTCTTCATATTCATTACAAATCGAGAAAGAGAAGAAGCTGAGTGACAGGCTCATAAGTATCTCAGGACGGTCGTGCAGACACAAGCAGATGAGTATATGCTATAGAGCCATCTATTTTTGCAATGTCTTATAACTGAGATGCTTTAGTCACTAATAAAACCACCATCCCACTGAAGCCACATGCACATTAGGTTATATGGAAGCATAAAAGAATTCCAGTTATGCTAAGTTAGCAACCCCACATTAAAAACTGTTTATAACTCATGCAGTTTGATGTTGGTCATTCATTTGAATCCCCCCTGAGGTAATTTCATTCCCAGCTCCTGCATACTAACATTACTTGAAAAGCTCTATAGAAAAGGGATAGAGAATTATGTCTCATCAAGACCAACCAAATAAGGCTGACTGCCTGTCTTTTGTGGAAGTCAGTTGTGAGTAACTATACAATGCAAGAAAAGTTCCATTCCTTTGACTCACTAACCTATTGTCAAATTCCCTTGGTAAATGTACAGTTCCTGAAAGGTAATTCTTTGTCATGCAACAGAAATTTTCCCTACAGAGGTCAGAAGAGTTCTGAATGTTCCAATACCATTTTTAGAAATGAACACATGTTTTAAATCAAGGTTTCTGGGGTTCTGTCTGCAGTCCCCCATATCTTAATATGAAGCTGTTTCCTGCTAAAGTGCTGTCAAATCCTCCCATTTCATTTTAGATCTTCAGTTGATCCAGAGGTATGTTTAATATGCAAAGCAGAAGCTTACGCTTTGAGGCATCTGCATGATTGTATTTTGCTTCTGCCATCAGCTAAGTAGGACAAAGTTGATCCTATCTCACAAAAACTCTATTTCACATTTCCTCTCTTGACTTGGAAGTTCAGCTTTGCTTACCTGCTTCCTGGAAGAGACAGTGCTGTTGAAACATCTGTTGGTGGCATTTAAATTCAAATTCTTGTTCTGATGGATTGAGTCACTTTTCCACATCTTAGAGTTTTCTTTAGGGTCTGAAGGAATGGGGTTTAAGAAGAGGATTCTAGCTATAAATCCGTAAAGCACAGTGGCCAGGATCATTGGAACGACATAAAAGACACCAAAGTCCATTAAGTAAATAGGCGAGTAGTAGTTCCTAGAGATCTTGTAGCCACAGGATACCACAATAGCATCTTTGTAGGTGCTGATATTGAGATCCAGCAGGAAGAACCAGAGCATACAGTAAATGGATGTGAAGGCCCATACAAAGATAATGATTTTTTTGGCTCTGGAAAATGTGCAGAGAAACTGGGCTTTGATGGGGTGACAGATTGCTATGTACCTCTCAATAGTAAAGGCTGTTATTGAACATGAGGATGCATTAATTCCTAAGTACTGAAGATATGTAATGCAGAGACAACCAGCATAGCCATAGACCCAGGAACCATAGATGCTGTCGGTTATGTTGGGGAGGCCTGCAGCCACCAGAACCATGAGATCCGCCACAGCCAGACTCACCAGGTAGCAGTTTGTAGGGGTTCTCATGTGTTTTGTTCTCATGACCACTAGGACTACCATGATGTTGCCCACAATGCCCAGTCCACAAATAACGACCACAAGTAAAATGGTGACCACCTGGTACTCAAGGGCCACGGCTGCTTGTGGCTGGAGCTCGGTTTGGTTCAGTTCACTGACAGTATCATTCTCCATCTTCAGTGGCTTGAAGCTTCTCTGACACAGAGACTCTTTAAAACATCTTTCCAGCCTTCACCCTTCTGCTGTTTGTTTTTGTAGTAGTTCTTTCCCCTGTGAAAAGCCATACACAGGTTCATTCACAATCTCTCCATTTCCGATCAAGTCACACTCACAGGCAACTCATTTTCTCTCTTTACGCCTCGCCTCTGAGAGTTTACACTAGTGGGCTGCCAATGCACTTCTGAAAACTCCTTCTTTTGTTTATTTGTTTATCTTTTGCAACTCTAGGCAAAATCAAGTATTGTTTTGACCACATCACATTAAAAGGAACGACTTAACAAAACCTTAAGAAAAGAGAAGCAGAACGGTGTCCGGTTTTGAAACGGGGTCCGGTTGGAAAAACAAAAAACAACAAATAAACAATTCTAAACTACCAAAATCCAAAAATGTGCTAGTTGCAAACACAAGAAAACCTCTAGATGCTCCGGTTAAGTACAGTGACGAAGAAAAGGTATCACAGGAAAAAGCCAAAGGGTGCATTAGCCGAGCCTGGTAGGAATTTATCTATTGCTTCCAGCTCTTGGAAATGAAGTATCATTGGTATAAAATAACAAGGTTTTGCGCCTAACTTCCCGATGCTCCAAGTCCCTAACCTCAGTAAAAGACAGTTGCCTCTCTTACCTCTTCACTCTGTCACGCTGCCTGCTTCTCTGCGTAGATGAAGTGGTGTTGATAGGTCCAAGTTTCCAGTCGTGCAGAAGAAATCTTGTCCAGTCTGTCTGGCAGGAAGACCACTTAGAGGCTCAGTCTTCAGAGCGAGCGGCAGTTCCTCTAAACCCTCACATCCCTTTTCAACTCATGACGGACCACACAGCCGCAGTAACAGAAGCAGCAACAGCAGGAGCAGCACTGAGGCTGTCAAACCATAGATCGTCCCTTAATGAGAGTGCTCTCTCTCTCTCTCTCTCTCTCTCTCTCTCTCTCTCTCTCTCTCTC
>JANHMN010000012.1:54305408-54356764 GCA_030674055.1 Rhabdomys pumilio
CTCTCTCTCTCTCTCTCTCTCTCTCTCTCTCTCTCTCTCTCTCTCTCACACACACACACACACACACACACACTCACACACACACAAGCGCTAGTCAATCCTAACTGATTCAGAATCTTCTGCTGAAAAATTTACTTTTAAACATGTGGCTGACACAGTGCTCAGTGTGGAAGGCTGATCACAGATAAAAGGATCTGGAAACAGCTGAGCTTGTAAGTGAAGATGTTCTAAGTTCTGCAGAAACTCTTGTGCCTGAGCTGCTCTGAAATATATTTTCCTTCTTGCTTAATGGGATTTTAGGAGGTAGCAAAACCTTCTGGGCAAAAGCCCTTGAAGCTTGCAATAACTGCTCGCCTTGAAACTTCTCTCTGCTATGGAAACCTTTGTATTGTTTCGCCACTAAACCAGCAAACCTGCTCCCTTCTATCATTTTATATGAGTGAAAAATGAGTTAAAATTGATTTTAAACCATTGCAACTGTGAGCTTCTGAGACTCATATAAAAGTTTTATTTTTAAAGTGTGACTTGAAGACTTGGAGTAGGGGTGTATACTTGCAATTACAGTGGTCAGGAGTCAGGAGGGCTGTGAATTTGAAACCAGTTTGGGCGATATATCAAGCAAGACCTTGTGTCATGAACAACCAAGCAAACAAACAAAGAAAACAAGTAAATACGATTAACAAAATCCACCTGTGGAAACTTGTAGCACTCTGAGGTCCTCTGCCTGCTGCAGGTACCTTTGTCCCTTACATTACGGCCTGAAATGCCAATCATAGGACCTACCCATGAAATCTTTCTCTCAATCATGCTTCTAGGAGGGACAACTATTTAGTGAAAATCTAACCAAGAGCCCCTGCAGTCCCCAGTGCTTGAGATGAAATGTGCTATGGATTCAATGTCGTTGTAGAAAAGCGCAAGCTAGTCTGATTTTCAGCTCTCTAAAGCCACCTGTGGCAAATCTATAACATGGCTCTTCTCTGGATTGAATGCACCAACTGCTACTGTTTGTGTGCTTTTGCCTGACCAGTGCACAACGAGAAAGAGCCTTTAGCTGGACTCCCAGCATGGGGCAACAATTCTCTATTTTACAAGATCAGATCCTCCTCAGGGGAGGAGTCTATTTTAAGTAGATAAGAACACTAGGACATCAGGCAATGCTCAGAGCCACAGTGAGTGACCCTTACCTCATAGAAGAACACCCCAGAACCCAGTTTTTTCCCAGATCAGATGGTGTTACAAATTTACAGTGCACAAGACACATTCATCCCTCAGGTATGTATTGCTTGGCCTGAACAGGACCAGCTCAAGTGTGATTTAAAGCAATTAGATTATTTTTACCTTGCAAGCTCTAGAAATTACATATTAAAATCAGATTTTTTTTCTCATAAAAATTCAAA
The DNA here is from genome assembly GCA_030674055.1 of Rhabdomys pumilio. Lineage (NCBI taxonomy): Eukaryota > Metazoa > Chordata > Mammalia > Rodentia > Muridae > Rhabdomys > Rhabdomys pumilio. The sequence continues at coordinate 54,306,806 of JANHMN010000012.1, forward strand.
GGGTCATGGTGCTGATGGGCAGACAGTTCTGTATGGAACTTAACTGACAACTGGTAACTCTGAGTGAAAGGTTGTCAGAGTCCTTGATGTAGAATGTGATCTCTCCCATGCTCCACGTGCCCCACCACCTTCTACCTATCTGTTACACAAGGTACCCTTTTCTCAGTAATCCTACATGTATGACCTCTGTCAGTATTTGACTTTTGGCCTCTGAATCATTCCTTAATTTTTAGAGAGAAAAGGAGGACACCAGTCAAGCATACATTCTTTTATCCTGTGTCTGAATATTCGTTTGTTCCTTCAACTGGTTTAATAGACTGACCCTTTCTCCCTGGTCTACAGGGCAGAGATTACTCAGAATGGTTTCTTTCTTGTCTGTTAATCTGGATGAAAATGCTTTCTACGAGGGAGGCATTGTCTCCCCACTTTATCCTGACTTCACTACTTCAGATTAAAATCTCACTTCAGAAATCAAATCTTACCTTCTCATTCTCCCAGGGCCTTTATTCATCATTCAGATCTCATAGGTGGCATGCTACGAATACTGTGCGGGTTTCTCTTTCCTGTAAAATGAGCACTTGCAGGGGAGTCAGCTCTCTCAGTTTCACCTCCATGCCACATCTTTTTTATTGCCATTCCTCTGCATCTGTGTTCTGAATACATGCTCAGCTTCTTCTACACCTCTGCTTCTTCTCCTAACAGATAACTGTTAAATTCCTGTTATGTTCTGGATGGCTTGGAGATAACCACCACATTTTACATTCCAATAGTTCACAAGTAGTGGGAGAAACAGACTTAGTTATATGAGTTGTATGCCTGAAATAGACATTCAACGGCTTGAGTTATGAAATGAAGGCATTTGTGGGTGGTTGTACAGTAGACAGAAGGACCTGGTTGAACTCTCCCAAAGAAAGTAACATCTGAGAGCACTCTTGAAGAAAAGCACAGCTTCCTTTTAAAAAGGGGATGAGAGATGACATCGTGGCTGATGAAAATGAGCTACATAAAGCTGTGGAAAGCAGACTAATGATAATGAGCTACGTAGAGCTGTGGAAAGGACCAAGGATTATACGAAGTCAGGAAAGATATCACCACCTCCTTGACCTAGAGGACTTGAGACAGACACTGGGTGACTCTCTGTAGGGTGTTTAATGAGGGTTCTTCCTGGGCTGTGACTCACAGTGTCCTTGAGTCCTTAACTTGTTCTTTACAGCATGGGAAAAAATTCTTTACACACCTGACCATTACCCTCAACCTTGTCAGATCATGTTATGTTTGTAACCAACTTTATTATCCTTACAACATTGTTATTAAATTCACTAGGATTTTTTAAAGTAGGTTTCTTTATTTACACATCTGAATCAGGTAATATATAATATATTTTTATTTGTAACAAAACCACAAAAGTGAGGTAAAACAATAACACGCCTTCTATTTCCATTAAGAGTTCTTAAAATTAGTATCTTAAAAACAGTATCTTATGAAACAAAGACTAGCTGTGGTCTTTATATTTTTAAGTACTTCTAACTAGAGAGAAATGAAGGCATTTCTTTGGAAATAGTAAGTGAAGACACAGAGAAGTAAGCAGATGGTGAACCCAAGTTGACATACACATATCTCAAGTTCACATTTTGCCTGTATTTCTGGCCCTCTGCTGTTTAGGTAGGGTTTCTCCATCATGTACCATATTCCTTACGAGAAAAATGAACATCAAAATTCACAAGGTACCTTGTAAGATTGTTCCAGATCTTAGCTTGGACTTGTTCATTTGTTTTCTGATCTTGCTTTAGACTTTCCTTTTAAGCCTGAGAAAAGAGCAAACACTTCGTTGGACCCACCACAGTCTCAGTGAGATGACTTACTCATGGTGTTAGCTTTTGATCTTTCTTAGTTGCCACAAGAAAGTTTCCATTTTTATGACCAAAATTCCTCCCACAGCACATGCATACACTCCAAACCACAGGTGCAATCCATAAGAGAGTTAGCTCTATGTTGAGGAGTAGGTGGGTAGTTCTACACGAGTCATCATAATCCATTAATAGGCAACTATTTATGCTATCCACATTTGTTATTTTAGGCTACTGGAGGGTATAGGGGTGGAATCAAATTATCTCAAGTAACTTGATAAGATTTAGGGAGGTGATAGGCTCAGAAAACAGTGGAGAAAATCTTATGAATAACTAAAGTGCAATTTTATGGACTCTATAAATAAGAAATATAATATCATCATTCAAATTAGGACTCAGAGACTATACCAAGAGTCTGGTCCCTGGATCTCCCTTGGAAGGACTTGAGTTCTGGAGGAAAGCTACGAAGTCAGTATAACTCCAGGGTGAATCATTTTACATCGCAGGAAAGAGCTTTATACTTCCTCTTTGCACATGAAGGTTTCATCACCTTCCCTGGAGGAAAACAGAAGACATTTGACAAACTATCAAAAAACTGTCAAAATATGCTTTTATTTTTTTGCAATTTTTTTTTTTTTATTGGCTAAAGAAATTTTCTGGTTTTTGGTTACTAAATGAAAATACTTTATGTGCTAGAGCAAGAATTTGTGTTTTGCTTAATGGAAAAGACATGCCATCTTGTTTGTTCAGAACTGTAAGAGACACTGTGTGTGTTACCTGAACAGGGCATGAGCAAGCTAAACTTTTCAAATTTATCTTCCTTGCATATTTTTATATCACCTGCCCCATGCTTGTAGAGAAATTGAGATCTTATATTTAAGCACGAAATTGAAATAAACCAACACACTTGTATAGCTTCCCTCTCTTGTGGTGTGTATGTACTGTTCTTGTCTGGTCAGATGAACCTCGTGGTCAGGAATAACACTGTTTGAGCAAATTTCCCTAAAGGGTTATTCAAGGATATGACCTAACAAAAGATTAAAGAATAGACTTTAATCAAACTGTCTGGATTGTGAGCTCACATTTAGTTTGATTTATTGCATGTTTTATGAAATAATAAACTGATTTTCAAAAATGCATATAACTTGAAGTTACTGTAAGAACCCTAGTGTAAAATCTGAATATTTTAATGGATTGTATTTAGTTTCTTCTTTGCCTTTTAGAAATTTTAGGTAAAATTCCCCTCTATTTGTGAAGAGTTGTATAATTCTTTTCCACTAAGATGGTATTCTCTTTCTTCACTGGGCTCTTCAACATAAAACTTGGCCTTTGGTTGCTTTCCTGGTCTTATTATACCATTGACATACATGTGTATACAAATGAACACCTATATATACTTTTTCTCAGAACTCTTAGAATTTTGTAAGAATCTAACATGTGTGTATACACTACTACATGAAACCTCACTGAAATGCAAGTTTTATACAACAAAAGGATTATTGTTATAAATCTGAGCTGCAACAACTACATAAGTTTCCTGTAGCCATATTACAAGAAAACTGTTATCATCCTAAACTGACCTGTATACACCATCCCTGAACAAATCTGTCATCAGCTAGTCATTGCTCAGCTTCTAGAATACATTTGTCATATAGAATTCTCACATAAATGGCATTAAAGAATATGCATCTGGTTTCCTTTAATTAGTATAATTTAAATATATTTAACCAATACTTATTGTAAGAATCAGTGTTTTGTTCCTTTTGCTAATGTATAATATTTCATTATATATATAAAATGAAATATTATAAATGTATTTCATATATATAATACATATATACATATATATTCATATATATGTATATATACATGTTATTATATATATATATATATATATATATATATATATATATATGAATATGATTTGTTACACAAACTTACTGGTTCACTGATTATTTTCAACATAAATGTTACAACCACAAATTTTCTTTTTTAACCTCAGTGAGTGGCATTAATTTTGATATGCTATACTAGCCTATACTAGTTCACTGTGTTTTCTTTGTGTGTGTGTGTGTGTGTGTGTGTGTGTGTGTGTGTGTGTTTGTGGTGTGATGTGCGATGTGTGTGTGTTCAGCTACAGACACCTTCAGAAGCCACAGGAAGATTTTAGGCATCTTACTCTGTGATATCTCATCTTCATCCCTTGCGGTAGGATTTCTCAGTAAACCTGGAATGAAGCTGGCATCCAAAAATCTTCATCAACCTCACCACCAGTGTCTCTACCTTCCATAATAATGGGATTACAGGGACTTGCAGATACATCCACCAGTTTATAGAGGGGTGGTGGAGGTTTGCACTCAGCTCTGTAAGCTTGCATGGCAAGCACTTACCCATTGAGCCATCTTCTAGATGCCTGTGCATTGTATTTCCTAGCTTTCTTTTTATAATATCTTTAAGACATTAGAAATGGGTTAATTAATTTCCAGATATGTGTAGATTTTTCAGACAATTTATTTTATTTTATTTTTGGTTATCTACTGACTTTTACTCCATATTATGTATAATTTCAATTTTTTTCAATGTATTAGAATTTATTTTTATGGCTTAGAACATGCTTTATAGTGACGGAGATTCTATGTGTTCTGCTTTTGCTTGCCAGAGTGTTCTGTAAATATTGATTAGCTCGAAATGGCTGATAGTGCTAAGTATTCCACATCCCTATTGATTTTTCCGCCTACTTGTTCTGTCAATGCCTGGGATCTGGTGTGGAAGTATACAGAGAAAAGCATGTGTTTCCCATTCCTTTGTTGCTGTCATGCTGTGAATCATGTATTTTGAAGCTGGGTTATTTTGTCTCCTTGGTGATATGGTATTATGGTCTCTATAGTGATGTGCCTTAGCCAAACCACCAAGAAGCTCATTGGCTACAGAAAGAGATATTTTTACAAGTTTGATATTATTTTGAAGGTGTGAAGTGGCATTTTAGCATGTGTAATGATATCAGTTTTACTTTTCACATCCTCCTCATGTTGATAGAGTAGTAAATATAATGTTTAATTGCACAGCAGCCACTGAACAGTGTCCAACAAGTATATGGTATATGATAACCTGACATAACTATAATTATTGAGTTTTAAGTTGATTACCTGAGGTAACTTATTTACAGAGGGATTTTTGCATTATGATACACTGCTTGACTCTTGTGCTGTATTGGCTTAGGTATTATTGTCAGACAGAAAGGACAGCACATAGTATTAAAGCCGGATATGTACTTCTTTCCTCAAAATGCAAGGAAGCCAGAAACCGTGACTAAAATTTAGTCAAAGATTCAGATTGTTAACATTAGCTGAATGTTGAGGTCAGCCTACCATTGATGTGTAGATAATCATTTTATAATGCTTCATGGGAATTTTTCTTCCAGCCTCCTGGTGGTCCAATCCTTATAGAAGGTGGGTGTGTCAAGAGCTTGTTGAGACTAGTCATGACAGGCATTGGTATCTTACTTGAAAGGGTAAAGCAAAACCTGTCACATTCAGAAGTATCACACCTCAGATAACCAAAGGCCACTTTAATAGTGGAAATATTAAAATATTAGTGTAACACAAATAGCAGCAGTACTTCTAAGATGTCTTGTTATATTTTCTTTTCAAATGTCCAGGCCACTAGGAGAACCTCTGTGACAAAGACTGGCAGAGAGGAAGTGTGGTGAATGAACTAAGATCAACATTAAGGCAATTTCTCACCTGCAGGGTGGAGGTTTGCCTCTCCATCCATTCACAGTGATTAAGAGCTCACTTCTCAAGTGCCAATTATTTGGCAGGCTGTATGCCAGCCCCTGCAATGGCAACCATAAATATAGAAAGCGCAGAGGAGCTCCTAGCCTGGCATGAGTGACTTAACATAAACTTCCAATTATAATGCACAGTGTCAGTTGCTGCCACTGGGGTATGGTGCACACTGTCATGGGAGCATGGAGATAGAAATGAATGATATAGAAAAGCTTTCCAAGACCAGGAAGAAGCCAATCCATGGGGTGGGGGGAGGGGAGAAGGTAATAAGGAGCTGGAGTCTGAGGGAAAACCCACACAAAGCAAATTCTCAGTGAGAACAGTGAGAGCCTAAGTCTTGCTCTCACAGGGTCCATGCTGAGCTCTACTGCAAAGCCCAGGCAGAGACAGAATTCTCCTGGGGACCAGGGCTTGATTATAAAGGCCTGTGCTCTCTGCATGACTCTTGACTTGCCTCCCAAGTTCACTTAATGCTTGTGTGGCTAAAAGTACTTCCTTGTGCCTTGAATTCCTCACATGCAAAGTAGGATTAGAAAAAAAAATTACAGCTTAAGGTTGTGTTTCTTTTTTTAACATTGAGTGAAATTATATGAGTAGAAATTACTAGCACTATACCCTCTGAAAGGTATACTAAGTTTTAGCAGTTGCTAGAATTCAAATAGAAGGAAAAAAGTCTGATCTTACTGACCTTGGAGGTTTATGTTTCTGAAATTCTTCTCACTTTAGTGGTATATACAGGGACAACGGGCAAGATACTGAGTGCTCATTTGTATTACAGAGAACAGAACTCAAGTGTTACAATGTAGATCTCTTTTGATGAAAACATTCTTGAAATAAAGGGCTGGGTTTATTGATCTTTATTGATCTTAACTGGAATTGTATAGTCTGCCCATTCTAAAAGAAAGCAATTCTTTTTCATTTGACCTGGAATAAATGGACACGTAAAAAGATACTCATATTGACTAGCAGTGGCTCACATGTTTGGCTGAGAATCCAAGATAAAGTTCTATGAGAAATTTTTTTTTGTACTGTAGATAAAATGTTTAGGTGTTATTTTGCAAGAGTCTCATTTTGTTAAATGTGTATAAATAATAACAGAACAGTTAAATTGATCATATCACTTCAATTGTTCTAAGAATTTGATATATAATAATTCTGTTAGTTCTTATACCAATGCCAAGAGATAGATCTTATTACTTACATAAATCTGCAAATGAGGAAACTAAGAGATTGAAAAAAAGGACAGAATCAATGCCACGTTGAAAGTCCGGCTCTAGAAGCTAGCAATGGTATGAGAGTACATGCTACATATCTCATTGTATGTCTGTGGCAAAAAAATTTGTTTGAAACATATTATCAGAGAGGGAAGATAAGTAAACCCATCACCCCCAGCATTTCTAGGCAGGTACACCAGCTTTGTAGTCAACAGTCTTGGCAAGATCACCTAGTTTCAGTGTTCAGGTTAGTTCTGGGTTTTAGCCAAATGATCTAATCAATTTAAAAATAAAAAAAGAAATAAAAGTGCACATGAAAAGAATAAAACATCGAAGTCTTGAAGGGCACGCTTTTAGGCACTCCTAGGGTGTACCAACTCTAAAAATCCAGTATCATTCACAAAAGAAGTCTTAGACAATCAATAAATATTGTATGCATCTATGTATTCTATTGACTTTAGATAGCAAGGATACATAAGACAAAGCTGTTCACGTTCAAGCAATTTATTGTCCTATGGGAGAAATAACCAAGCACACAATACAGGTTACAATAAAACATTTTAAGTGAGATGACGAGAGTATAAGAAATTATGCAAGATCTCCAATTATGCATAATAGTGACCGCTACTGTGACCTGAAGGGTCAGAAAATCTCATGAGTCATCTTAAAACTTGATCTCAATCTTGAGAATAGGAAGAGGGGAGGAGTATTCACTGTCGAGGGAAGAATGTGTACAGTAAAGAGAAGGAAGCAGAAAAGGCAGAACATGGCTTGATCCTATCTACTCAGCAAACAGCACGCTTTCCAATGCTGAGATTGTCATTGGAAAAAATATTTGGTATTTCCTATGTCTTCATAACATAAAAAGTCTGAAACTTTACAAAGTAGATGTTTGCTGTCTCTTACACTATGTATAAGAGGATGCTACTGAGACAGGAAAAAAAGACAGTGCCCCCAATATTATACCTATTCTTAATAAATCCTCCCTGAAGTGGCTTACTGAAAGGGCCAGTGCACTTCAGCCTCTGAAGCATTTTCTATTGATCGATGGACTGTCTTTCAAGAGAGATGTCGTGGGCAGCAACTTTAAACTTGTCTCCCTTGTGCTATCTTCAATTTGATCATGTCAAGTGTTTACCACTTCCTCCTCCAGGTGGATCCAGCCAGGAGAAGATTGTCACTTGCTTCCAGACACGGGTTTCTAGCAGCATGTCCCACACAGTAAGCAACAAAACTCTTGCCAATATGTGCTTTGTAGTGATCTGGTGTCTTTAAAACAAATGGCTCCATCTCTTGAAAACCAGGGAGATGGGTGGACTTATAGATTGTGGAAGGAAAGCACTTGAATCTTCCCTCCCAATCTTTAAAAGATAGCAAGAGGGCTCAGAGAGTAGAAATGTTTGAGGACAGGCCCGGAGTCCAGAGTTAGATACCTGGATTCCCAAAAGTGACAGGAGAGTATACTAACACCTGAAAATCTTCCTTTGACTTTCATATGAATACAACTTCCCTCTACATACACACACACACACACACACACACACACACACACACACACACACACAGAGACACACACACAGACACACACACGGACACTCAGACAGACAGACAGACAGACAGACACACACACACACACACACACACACACACACGGACACTCAGACAGACAGACAGACACACACACACACACACACACACACACACACGGACACTCAGACAGACAGACAGACACACACACACAGACAGACAGACAGACAGACAGACACACACACACACACACAGACACACAGACACTCAGACAGACAGACAGATAGACAGACACACACACACAAACACACACACATACACATGGACACTCAGACAGACAGACAGACAGACAGACAGACACACACACACACACACACACACACACACACACACACACACCAAATTTAAAAACAAAAGTTCTTTAGTACCCCATAAATACAATGACCCTGAAATATTTTTTTCCATTCTCTGTGCCTTCATTTCCTCATTCTTAGTCTTATATAGCTTATATACCTTATATACCTTAGTCTTAGTCTTATATAGCTCTTAAGCTATATAAAGAAACACATAAAAATCATACATTAATGTCAAAGGACCAAGCATGGGACTGTTCGATCTCTGTAAATACACAGACACATCTCTTAAGGGTGGAGTGGTGCCTTGTATTTGAAGGTAATCATGATATTTACTGGTTTGTTTTCAGTTCTGATGTATGAATATTAATCCAAGAGGAAATAAAAACAGAGCGCTACAGTCTAAAGATGTTTATTTTATGTAAGTTTGCACCTTTTATCTGTTCTCCACTTAACTGTGGTTTAGGAAATGTTGAATTGTGCCCTGGCTGTTGCTATAGTGATTCTTAGAGACAAAAGCCAGGCATGAAGTATTCAGATGAATTTTTTTACCAAACTAATGTTTAAATTAAGTGTGGCTTTTACTTTATTTATTAAAACATTTGAAATCTGGTCATCTGCTAGGATGAAGCTCTACTTTCCCAATTATATTGCCTTCTCTTTGATTGCTTTTTTTTTATGCACATCTGTGTCTTTAGCAGGAGTGACACACCTGCATTTGGTTCATTGGTTCATTCTCTGCTGAGGTTGGCTGGACCATAGAGACACTGGCTCATCTTTCCAAGTTCTTCCCTCTTTGAGTAACTGCTTTACCATTGATTCTTTGATAGGAGCAATCTGTCAAAGAGAAGTTTCAAATGCAAATTCCCCCCTTTCCTCTTAAAACACTGGCAGAGAGAAGGAGAGAGAGAGAGAGAGAGACAGAGAAAGAGAGAGAGAGAGAGTCATATGGAACTGTGTGGGTCCTCTGTATATTTGTGTATGTACATGTGAATCTCAGAAGATATTAGGTGGCTTTCCCTATCATTCTTCGGTTTATTCCTTTGAAATGGGGTCTCTCATTCCATCTGGGGTGAGTATGGAGGCAAGCAAGCCACCAGTCTCCTGTATCTGTTCTGCCCTTGCCATACAGAGGTTACTGATACATATCTGTCCATGCCTGATATTTTATGTCGGTGCTGGAATCCAAACTTAGTTCCTCATGCTTGTATTGCAAACACTGTTACCCAATGAGCCATCTCTTCAGAATCTGTCCCCAGACATCCCTTATGTCAAAGTGGTTACAGCTATGGGAAACCACATGGTAATTCAGTGTTGTTTAGGATGCCTGCCCTCATCATTGCTGGTGTTCTGTGCTCATATCTCAACTTACACACTTTGATACAAGCTCATCTCCTAGGAGTCTGTAACAGATTTCACATTGTGAAATAACATATTTCAGTTCAAGAGGAAAAGGTGAACACAGAAGAAATGGAAATAGATGGGTTGGGGGGTTGGCTTGGGCAATGTAAACTACTAGATCAATATGTGGAGACAGAGACTTCGTTTTTATTTCTGTGTGTCTTTGTATATGAATATGCATGTGCATTTGGGCTCAGAGGAGGCCAGAAAAGGATATTAGACCCTCTAGAACTACAGTTACAGACAGTTGTGAGACACTTTGTATGTGGGCTGGAACCAAACCCAGGTCCTCTGAAAGAGCAACAGGCACACTTGATCAGTAAATTATATCTCTAGCCCAGGAACAGAGAATTTGGATCCTCAACATTTTCTTTTGCTCAGTACTTCATGGACCAAGTGCTCCATTTTTTTTCTGTGTTATTCCAAGGAAGAAAATTTGACAGGCTTTGCCTGCTGCCAAATCATCTATTGCCTTGACTCAGTTCAATGTAGTGCAAAAACAGTCTTAAACAATACATACCAAAAATGAACTTAGCTGTGTGTCAATAAAACTTTATGCATTAGCAATGAATTAGAATCTTGTATGCTTTTCCTATATTGCAGAGTACTCTTTTGATTCCCCCTTTACTCTTAGTTCAAGGACAATTGAAATTGAAGAGTTTTTTTGGCCAGAGAGCAATGGTTGACAGATTTGGATGGAATGTTAAAACGAGGGATTTGGGTTCATAATAATATTTTTTTGAATCCTAGTTTTTTTTTTAACCTTATAGTTTACCTTGTGCAGTTACTTTCCATATCCTGGTTTCCTGAATTATACAAGAAAGTTGATAATAATGCAAATTCAAAAAAAAATTCAACATTTTCAAGGGTTAAACAAGGGAATATGTACCGCTTAGAGTTGATCTTTACAAAATGTGCTAATTCAGAGGAGCAATTATGACTCACAGAGAGGCCTCTGTGCTCTATGGGAGATGTGTAACTACTATGACTAACTGAAATAGGAAGACATGATGTCTTTGGAAAAAGAACATCCAGTCTGGAGTAAGGCTATCTCACGCCTCTGTCTTGTCTGAGGTCAACACAGTACCACCTGCCCTGGCCCACCTGCTCCTGGTGACCCTCAGTAGACCACTTACAATGAAAGATTCTCCAGGGAAACAGCTGCTTGTTCTCTGCATTCTGGCACCTTCTGTCACCCAGAATTTAATCATTTTTATTTGCTTTCAACTGCAGTTTCTAAGTGTTGACATGGTGCTTTCAGGACTGGCCTCATCATTTTTAGATCTATGATGGCCATCTTTTATACCTCATAAATCTAGACAGGCAGATTTTACTGAACATTATGCAGCTGTTGGGCAGCAGAGAACTGCCCCCCTCAGAATCACCAATAAAAAACACAGTTGTTTTTTTAATGATACTTATATTTTCTGTGATTTAACTGCTCGTCATTATTTCTCACTCCTGTTCCTTTAGGAGATGTTAGGGCTAAGAATATTTTTCTTTTTCTTTTTCTTCTTCTTTTCTTTTTTTTTCTTTTTTTTTGTGGTGGGGAGAGCACTGTAGAAGGGAGAGGATAGCATGCCCTATTTAGAAGAAAACTGCAAACACCTAGAGGTTGTCCTGTTGAGGGTTTGCTTACTTTTTGTTATACCATGGGTTTTGAAAAAAATCTCTAAGCAGTTTTTCTGGGACACCAGAACAAAAGTTGATGTTATTTTCTTTAAAAGAGGATGGAAGTCACCAAAAGGAATATCATACTAAAATATTTTCTTTATGTTAGGGGTACCAGATATCAGTTTGTACAATTTCAAGATGGAGGCCACTGCCACTATTTTTAATTACTGCTTAACGAATGTGCCATATGTTTTCCGAGATTGGTCGTTTTCAGAGGTTAAGCTCATAAAAAAAAAAAAAAACATTTAGACGTGTATGTTTTAGGAGTGAGGTTGTAATTAGTTAAAATATTTATTCATTCAAAGCATGAAAGTCCAGGTTCTGATGTTAGTTCCAATTGTGATCCTAGAATTACTAACTAGGATTGTGACTTTGATTAGTTATTGAAGGTCTTTTGCTATATTATTTTTGCTCCTATTTCTTACCTAGTTTCCTCTGAGGTAAGAATTGGAGACATAATTATTGCATTTACAGGATAGATTTGTAAAGAGTGAAAATGATAGAATTTATAATAGTATGAGAATGGTACCTAGTATGAAGCAGGAATTTAATGTGTTTGCTTTTTAATTAATATTTCATTTGCATGTCCTCAGAATCCTCAGACCTTGCTCCTCTCCTTTGTAAGATGTATAATCTTTTGAAAGTTGCTTTCCTTACTGAGATAGGGTTTCTCCTCTATAATACCTGGGTAATAATTGCTCCTTCATAGTGGCACTGAGGTGAGAAGAAAATGTGGTAACACATTTAATGTATTTAAATCACATTATTCAGTATCTTCTCATTTTCATTGTTGATATCACTGAATTTGTTACTTTCCAAGGGTAAGATAAGCATATTTTGAGATTATTCCTACTGACAGACTGATAAGACCACAATGATTGTGAAGAGATGTATACAATGCTTAATTGAAAGTTAATATCTATGACGGGTCTTGTTCCTTAAAGCCAGTATCATCAGGATGCATTTAGTTTGTATCAAAAAACAGAAGGCAAGCAAGCTTCATTGCAGTAGGAGGCCGAGGGACCCAGATTACAGTGGGTACAGAAATAAATGCATGAGTTTGGTCCTCTGCCACTTACTAATTACGACCCTGTTATAGTTTGACTATGATATGCCTGAAAAATTATGTTTTTGAACATTTTGTCCCCAGCTGGAAGTATTGTTTTGGGAGGTTCTAGCAACTGGGAAGTGAGAGTTATCTAATGGCAGGCCCTCGAAGGTGTCTTTTTCCTATTCCTGCCTTGTTTCCCCATCTTAGCTCTGTGATTAGATTATATAGTGTGAGTTGTTTTGCTCTGTTCTGACACTAATCTCTTGATGACACGTTTGAAATCAGAAACCAATTGCATTCTTCCTCCTGTAAGTTGTTTACAAGGTATTTTTCCATTACAATAAGACCATAACACAGATTTTTGGTATCACCAAAACACCATTGCTTCTTGTAAAATGAATGCTATCCTACATATCTTAATAGCTGTTGGTAGCAAATATTCAATTCAAATACCTAAGACTTGGGAATGAGGTGGAAGAAGTAAATGCCACTGCATATTCAAGTAAATGAATGTAAAACCAATCATTTGTTGATTTAAATAATGTCTAATAACTTGGTTTTTAATGGACAAGAACATTAACATTACCAGTCAAATTTTAATATCATAAATAACAAGAATAACTGTTGAGGACATAAATAGTTTTGTTTCCCAGAAAAAGTCATTGAATCTGTCAGCAGGGTTCCATTTTTAAAATATAATTCATGCCACAAATGATGCTGGAATAATTAGACAGACACATGTAGAACCCAAGCTGCTTAGAACATGGTATGGAAAGGTGTTTCAAATAAAGGAAATACAATTGACAATAACAATGAGATGCCACCTATTAGAAGGATCCATAAATCCATCAAGTCAATATCAAATGGTGGGAAAGTTGTCAAGCAGCAAGAATGTTCAAGAAATACAAAGTAATAGACATACAGTGGGTTGGTCTTGTAATTTCTGATGAAAGTAAACTCACTCTTATAAATTCAATCGCTCTTGTCCTTGATATTTGCTCAAAGGAACTGAACTTTATCTGTCTACCTAAATTAATATTCTAGAAACAGCAAAATTGTAAAGGCAGTGACATAATCAGGTTGTGGTGTTGGGAGAGATGGAAATGTAGAAGAGAGGATTTGGGAGCAATAAAAATATTATGAATGACACTAGTGTCGTAGACACATGCCACCATATCTTTGTCTCAAGTCACAGAATGTGCAATACCACATGTACTCTGTCATGTGAGCTGTGAACTCTGGAAGGTGATGCTGTGTGCTACAGTTTGTCAGCTACTATGAAGGTACTCCTTTGGGCTGGGAAGGGTGTTGATAAAGGGGAAGCTCTGACATGTGTGTCAGAGCCATGCAGAAAGCCCTAGTACCTTCCTCTTAGTTTTTCTTGGAAACTAAAATTTTCTAAAAATTGTATCTGGAAAGACGCCAAAACCTTGAAAAACATAATTAATACATTTCTCAAGTCTTTATGTACATACTTTCTGTGTATTATTGAGAAAAATTTCCTCACCATGTTTTAGTGAAAACAAAACTATGTGATAAGAATTTTGGTTTCCCCAAACTTGGAAAAACTTTGTTTTAAGCAAAGTTATTTTCTGAATAACATTTTATACCTGTTTGTGACATGTTGATAAGATTCACAATCATCTCACCAAAAGGATAGAATACATAAATTGTCTGCCTATATTTAAGTATAGAACTCATGGATGTGTGCTTTCTGTGTTTAATTTCACTAGAAGCCATACTGGAAAACAATGCATTGGCATTCATGGAATTCTCAGGTAAGTTGGGAGCACTTCCTCTCACATCTCTGTGGGTATTGTGAAGGTCAAAACATAATGCTGTGCCAGGCTTGGTTGTGTTTTTTCATCTCCTGGAACTTAAAGGACTCAGAGATATTTTCCCTTTGAACTGCCTCCAGTGAGTTTATAATAAACATTTTAAAATTTTTTTAAGACAACTTTCTCAAAGAATCAGATTAATGCTTTGAAATAGGAAAAAATTTACAAATACAGGGAAAAGATGGCAGTGAAAGTTGGAATCCATTGTAAATCTGCACCCCTCAGTCTTTCATCTCAGATTTGAGAGGATTTTGTTTAGGCATTAATAAAAGCTTTTTCTCTATGCTCTTCAAGCTTTGGTATAAATTACTTTCAGATACTGCTTGTAAGATGCTTGAAACCAGGAAGAGAGGCTATGTGTATGGCACAACAAGGATGTACTGCCTGACGGGGAATGTATTGTGGGAAGAAGAAAGTAAGTAGCAATGGTCAGGGTCAGATGTCAGAATATTTTGTCTGTAAGTATAAGTTGGAAAGTATTTAAGCAGATTGTGGAAAGCCCATATGAGTTTTTGCATTGTCGATGTATTTGCTTTTTGAGATAGGGTTTTACTACATAGCCCTGGCTGGCATAGAACTCTTTATGTAGAACAGGCTGGTCATGAACTCAGAGATACACTTTCCTCTACATCCTGAGTGGTGAGATTAAAATCATTCCCAGAGCCATATGAAGTTTTTTCTTGGGTCTATCTTGGTTTTTTTATAAAGTACACTTTTTGTAATACTTTGCATCTGTCCTATTCAGGAGTATGGATTCTTTATTCAGGAATACGGATGCTTGTATCCATACCAAGACCCCAAGCAATGTAGCAGCATGTCTAGAGTTTGTGAAAGTTTCTTTGACAGAAACTTTCATTGCATCAGACTAAACCTGGTCACCAGGGCTGACATAGCTCCAAATATAATGGAATATTGAGCAGCAGCAGCAGCAGTTACAAGCAGCTAGAGGTTAGATTTCAGACCACACAGTCCTGGTTGGAATTTAAAAGAACTAGAACTGCCCTTTGATTTTTCAGTTATTTTTGATTTGTTATCAAAACAATGTTGATTTAGGAACACATGTTCATCTTTTTCTTTACATTATTGAGAGCTTATGCTTTTAAAGGATTTAAGGCATTAATTACAAAGGTCATTTGTTATTTTAAAAGCAAGTCCCTGAGTGTTCAGAGTTAACTTAATTGCTTATGATTATTTTGGGAGAAAACATTAGACGCCTCACGTTCAGATTTGTTTGTTCTTTAATATCACATCTTCCCTTTAGTTATTCCCAGAGCCTTATTGCCTATATCTTACCTGAAGCAAAAGCTCAGCTGAGAACCTACTTTATAAAGCTAAGCTAAACATCCTAGCTTTTAAATGGGGAAACTTAGGCAAGCAAGATAGGAAATTCTGCTGATTACCCAGAGCTGAGGATGGACCTAAGCCCTTCCTGAGCTCTGGTTCATCATGCTTTGGACCTCTCCAGTGCCTACAAAATAGTCTTCCATTTGCATACACAGGTGGTACATATATTTGTAGAGTATTGCTCTGTGGCCACATGCCATACGTTGTCATTCTTATGACCAAATGACAATCTAATTTTGACAAACTAAATTTTCGCTAATGCTAATGGGAGAAGTTGATCAATATAAAGATAGGGCATTCCATTGGTTTGCTAAGGCTCTGTTTTGTCTGGCATTGCATTCTGAGTAATGAAGAGCCATGTTGTCATGGCAGCATAATAAGGTGGACGAATAATTACCTTTAACATGAGAGTGGTAGAGGAATGGCAAGTAGCTCAGGATCACAAGCTAATATAAAGCAAACTCTGGCCCACTGTAAATTACACCTTCCAGCCCACTGAATTCTCATCAGGTTTGTCTTCATAGCCATATTTCCTCTCCCAAGTGGAACAATGCCTTCCAATAAACCCCTCTATGTTTGACCCCCCTGTACTACCCATATTCTGTTAAATCTTGATTATGTCTTGCAGATGGCAAGATGCCAGCCTGTACTTCATTTACATTCCTCTCTGAATAAACCCAGAGTTGCTATGGTTGTAACTCCTGACTGATGGGCATCCCAGGGCGCACTGTGCTCTCATAAGCATTCCACACACTGTTACAGCCATTATCCTTTCATGTCTTTGACACAATAATTTAAATTCTCTGTTTTGGACACAGCTTTAGTGTAAGAGTCTGAGGACTTTGTAACACACTGTAAGAGAGCTGCAAAATTATTTGTTGATAAAATTAAATGAGGTCACTTGTCTCAAAATTAACTGATGGCAAAGGAACCATTATATTTGACAGTGATTTTATCTCCAGGAAAGAAAACAGTGTTTCTTTTTGAGAAGCATGCTTTATGTAGAGAGGATTTCTCTCTAGATATTTTGGCAGATGTTTCTATCTGCCTCCCAATATTCATTTCCCCCTAAGTACTGTGAGCATCTCTGACCTATAGTTCCTAACTTCAGATATGCAAATGGAAGTTGCTTTTCCAGGCTTCCTGGGAGGCTAAAGTTTGTATGCGAACTAAGAAGTGAGATCTTTGTATTTTTGTCTCTTTCTAGGAAGCAAAAAAGAGACCTGGAGATCTTGCAGCCACCATGGGTGATAAAATAACTTTTAGATGCTGACTAATCTTGTGATCAAAAATATGGATCTCTGTTGTCCTTGAACAGAGACATTCTCAAATTTCTATATTTATGATATTTCATGTTTTATTTATTATAATTAATGGGCTTCTATTGTAGAATATTATACAATTTATTCTTTCTTTTCTTTGGCTTTTCCCCCCTCTGGTTTAATTTTTATAATCAAACTTTATTCTAATCAATAAAGGCTGGGCAATGGTCCACTAGTGACGTACAGGAGATGACACTTGGCTTTGGATCTGCTCTGAATGTTTTCATAAAGCCATGGCATCATTAGTATTGTCCCCATTTTCCCTTAATAATTAAACATATAATATAAGGTAGGAAAAAGTTAAAAAGACCTGACTTCTATCTTCAAGACAGTTTTATTATCCCACTGACAAAATCTCAATGCTATTCACTATGTGTTAAAATGCATTAAGCAATAATTACCCAATTGTTCAAGTCACATGAAACCATATTTAAGCAGAAGAAATTTAAATAGTAGCACTTTAAGTAGCTAGGGAGAGCAGCAGGTCAGTGACCACTTTTCCAACATGGTAAGAGATGACTCATGCTGCAGAATTTGTGAGGCCACATGGAGAGGGTGGGAAGGCAGTCTCTGAAGACTGTGTGGTGCTGTGGCTGCCTTGCCAGAATAGTCATCATGGTTACACAGGAGGCCTCAGCTTCCTTGCTGTGGGGGATAGTTTTAATTATAGTAATTTTATACCAAAATGTGGAAACCAAATATTTGGCTTGTGAGTGGAGGTGATATTGATATTCTGACGTGTGTTTTGAAGTAGATAGTCCATGGAAAGGTTAATGAGAACACAAATTCTTTTGGTTCTGAATCCTGAAATCACATTAACACCATTACTCAGAATAATAACGCACTAGGATACCATCCTTTGATTGTAGTGTGTACTTATATGTGAAAGTCCTTAACATTGTATTTTGGAAGAGATGTTTTTGGAGATTAAATGCAGCTGAGATATGGTAGAAACACAGTTTGCAACTTCATGCTAAGTTTTAAAAACGAAGAATAGGCAAACATTTCTTCATTGACACTCTGCCTACCTGACCATTCCAGTTTATAAAGAGTTGACTGACTGTTAAAGTAGCCATAGTGAAAGATACAAAATCAGCATGTCATTTAAAACCAGGCTAAGGTTGTTTTTACTGGGCTTCACTTTCCAATGATTTAGGATATTAGAATTGGAACAACAAATTAAAATATATTTTATCCAATATGAGTGGTATAAAAGGAATAGGTTTTCTAGTTCTTAAAGGAACCAGAAGTTTTCTTGGATGAGGGATGAAACCCCAAGAATAGGGAGTAAACCATTTTTATGACTTTTAAAACAAATCAATTTTTGGCTTTAAAGGCCACAGAGATATCAAAATATATTAAGAGAATTAGGCTGCTACAAAGTCTGAATTAATAAATAGATGAGAATATTTATTATTCCTATTAAAAGCTAGAGGAAATAAAACAGAAATGTGTGAATTTTCCCCTTTCAACTCATTAAAAACACATGATCATAAACCCTGGGTGAATGAAAAAGCTTTGAGGAGAAGGACATTAGTGAGCAGTGAGGTTTGAAATATTGTTCAGAGAGAGGTAGGATACTTTCCAGTGGGTGTTTAATGAGGTATGGATGAAGCTCAGAATAAAATCATCATTTTCTAAAATCAAATAGAAAATACAGTTATAATTATACAAGCATGGGCTTAGTAAACTTAAACTTACGATTTCCTCACAGAGCTAACATGAATTGTAAATGTGTCTGAACCAGATGTTA
Organism: Rhabdomys pumilio; assembly: GCA_030674055.1. NCBI lineage: Eukaryota > Metazoa > Chordata > Mammalia > Rodentia > Muridae > Rhabdomys > Rhabdomys pumilio. Next base: position 54,325,918 of record JANHMN010000012.1, read on the forward strand.
TTATAGCTGTTTCACATTTTATCACCAGTACAACTATGTGAAAAAGATATTGCTCATGCTGGTGTTTCATCACAGGAACAAATAACTGAGAGAAACAATTTAAAGAAGAAGCTTTTAGACTAAGTTTGATTCTAAGGTGAATCAATTGCTTTGAGCCTAAGACTAGGTAGTATATAAAGATAGGCATATGGCTAACTTCATATTGAACACAAAGAGGTGAAAATCAAGAAAAGCTAGGTTATAAAAATAGCCCTCAAAGATACTCCCTCCCAAATGAGGACTTTCTCTAGCTAGGTCCACCTCTGACAGTTCCATCACAGCTTAATAATGCCTTCAGATTATAAATCTGTCATTGCCTCTTGTTTACTGTATTTACTACCTGGAGATTAATCCGCCAAAGCATGGAATTTGGAGAAAACATTTCATATTCAAACAATAACAGTTATTGCTTCTATTGTAAGTTGGGAAAAACTGAGCCTTACTCAATATGACAAAGCTGAGATGCAAATCCAAGCCAATGATGTGGCACCCATGTGTTCACTTTCTGTGTTGTGTGCAGTTAAAAGTGTGATAGGCAATAAGGTATATCTGTATGGCTCTCTCTCTCTCCATCTCTGTCTCTCTGTCTCTGTGTCTCTCTTTTTCTCTCTCCCTCTCCCCTTCTCTCTCTCTCTCTCTCTCTCTCTCTCTCTCTCTCTCTCTCTCTCTGTCTGTCTCTCTCTCTCTCTCTCTACCTATGCCTATATCTCCTTTCATTCCTGATTGTGGACTGGGTGTAGTGATATGCACCTCTAATCCTAGTACCCAGAAAGAGAAAACATGAGCTCAAGATAATTTTTAGCTACATAGTGATTTTGAGGCAACTGTGAGTTACATGAGATTCTATCACAAAAACAAACAAACAATAAAAACCCAATGCAACATTTTTGCCTATCTCAGTGAAGATGCAGTATTTTACATACAAGAGTACTGATGGGTAGTATGAATGAAGTTGCTTAACAGTCCAAGTTATAGTTAAAATGCTAGAATGTTTGTGGGTAGAATATGGACCACATTCTTTCTTTGAAATGAAACTTATATTTCTTGGTTGTCATTATTCAAGTGTCTGGCTCTCATTTTTCTTAAAGAGAAGGAGGAGGGAAGGAAAAAGGGAGAGAGAGATGAGAGAGAGAGAGAGAGAGACAGAGAGAGACAGAGACAGAGACAGAGAGGGACAGAGAGAGACAGAGACAGAGACAGAGACAGAGACAGAGACAGAGACAGAGAGACAGAGAGAGACAGAGAGCTCCAACCATTTGCAGGAATGGTGGTCAAATCGGACAGCTTCATGCAAAAAAATGGAAATCAAGCCTTATCTTTCATCCTGGACAAAACTCAATTCCAAATGGATTAAGGATCTCAATATAAGAACTGATACTCTGAATACATAAATAGAGGAGAATGTAAAGAATGATCATGTAATTACTGACATGAAACAGACATTATGGAGAACTTAACAGAACAGGAACAATAGATGAACAATTGATACATGGGATCTTACAAAAATAAAATGTTTTTATATAACAAAAGATACCATAGCTCAAGTAAAGGTGTGGGCTACAGAATGGAGAAACATCTTTGCCAGCTATATATCTGAAACAAATTAGGATCTAGAACACATAAATACTCAAAAATTAAACATCAAGAAAACAATCCAGTTAAAATGAGACAGAGAACCAAATAGTTTGTCCTCAAAAGATAAAATACAAACAACCAAGAAACACTTTTTAAAATGTTGAGTTTACTTAGACATCAGTGAAATGAGACTCAGAGCTCCTTTGATATTTTATTTTACTTCATCCAGAATGGCTTAGATCCAAAGTACAAATGCTGACAAGTGCTGATACAGATAGAAGGAAAGAGAAACACTTATTCATTGATGATGGAAATAAAACTTGGTGGTACAACAACTGTGTCAATCAGTGTGAAAGTTATAAAAAAAGATGAGAAATAGATTTACCAGAGGGTCCAGACACTTGGGTATCCACATGAATGACTCCATATCCTACTGTAGAAGTATCTGCTCATTACTCTGTTCATCACCTTTTACTCTCAATAGCCAGAAAATGAAAATAGCCTACTTGTTCATCTTTTGATGAATAGATAATGAAAATCTGGTATAGTTATACAATGGGATATTATTTTACTATTAAGAAAAAAACATTTGAAATTCACAAGTAAATGAATGAATATGGTAACAATTATTCTGTGTAACCAGACTCAGAGAAACAAACATTCTATATTTTCTCTCATCTGTAGATGTTTTGTTGAATATTGAGACATGTCTGATTTATTTGGAATACACATGGGAATCAGGGAATTAATAAGAGACTATGGGAAGGGAATTGAAAGTAGTTTGAGATACTGTATCGGATAAAAAGAAAAAGTTAAAATTGGGAAGGAGAGGGCACAGGAGGAAGTATGGGAAGAGATGAACAATATTAACATGTACAGGCATGTACATATGCATATATACATATATATACATATACATGGGAGAGAGAGGTAAAATAGAGGTATCCTATAACAGAGCTAATAGCACTAATAGACTCAATATGCTAGTGAATACAAAGCCCAGTGTCAGGAATGTTTCATGTCTTTTGGCGATGTTGAACAAAGATGACCCATAAACCCTTAAACATTGTTCTTCATTTCTGTTCTTCTTTGTTAACCTCCATAATTTGATGGCAAAACTTCACTGTGAAATAAATCACATATGTAAGTTGGAGAACTTGATAAAGTCATTAGTATTGATCTGGAAATGTCATTTTTACTGACTTATCTTATAGTGCTAGACGGTCTTACCTATGCAGGCTATAGAAGAAGAAAAGTAGTCACCAATCTTACCTAAGGACTCTTCAGACTGCAGCAATGACTGGGAATACATGCCCATTGGTGAATTAATGGTACTAACATCAAGGGAGTAGCAAACCACTTTCTGGTTGGATGTAAGTGCCACTCAATATGATAAAACACATACCTGGCACAATTGTGTCAAGAACCAATGACTAGTCAAGTTATAGGACCTAGAGGAGAACCCACTGCTATGATTCAGCTAAATAGATTGATAACCATCAAACAAACTTCTAATGATTTATCATTATACTTATAGACCAATATATTCCTCAACCCTCATCTGAGGTAGATATATTTTTGGTAGAATATGATTAATGCAAATTATTGACTGGCCAAGGTGCAGAGAAAGAAAGACTGTAAAATGCTCCTCCTCCTCCTCCCAAACTCTTATGACCCACTCCCCCACCAAGGCTCAGAGATCACTATTTAAAAGGTAGAAGGAAGAATGTAAGAGATTGAAGTGGTGTTGGATGACTAGAATAAACATATTTTGGTTGCAGTAGGAGAGCTGCATGTATGAACTGCATGAATGCACAGCATTTATAATACTTTACATAAATCCTGTGCAAATCCAAGCCAGACCAAATTCTTACATAGAGAAACTAGCTGGGCACAGCATCTTACCACTAGCCATGCAGCAGCTGGGGTTCTCGTTATTGGGAAAGGAAGGTCAGTATTTCGAAGAGTGTAGCCCCTGGAAAGTCACCCATTCCACAGTGGAAAACCACACACACAAGAATATTTTGAACAGCAAACCTGAACTTGGATAGTGCCAAAAAAGGACACAAAGCTGGATGGATAGGGAAGGAGAGTGCATCTGGGAGGAATTGAGGGTGGCAAATATGCTTTATGAACTCAAAACTGTCAAGGAACTAATAAAAATAATGTATAAAAGAGATCATGAATCTGAAGGAGAACAAAGATGGTTATCTGAGTTTGAGGGGGATAGGGAAGAGAGAAATGTAATTACGATGTAATCTCAAAAATAATAAATTTAAAGAAGAAAACCGTGAAGCAAAAAAAAAAAAAAATTCTAAAATGAGACAAAAAATGTAGATTTAAATTAACAAATCTAGATACATAGTTATCCCATGCATTTCCTGTGTTATTTCTTTTAAGTCCCAAACTTTATTTACAAAACTTAGAATAGAAGTATATAATTTACAAGTTAGAACAAACTTGTCAAAAAAAGTCTTCTGTCTCTGAACTTCTCCAGAGCATCAACTTGAAAGCGATGTTCCGTATAGGATGCTCCACTCTAGAAGTTTCCATTCTTAAAAGGTTAGGCTTACAGGGTTTATTAAAATAGACTGTTTCTAATGCTACTTGTATGATTATAAACCTTGCCAGACTATCTAAATTTCAATGATTTCTGGCTTCTATGATGACCCCTAATCCACTACCCCTTCCCCCTCAAAAGTAACAGCCTTCAGAAAGCCATCAAAGAGAATTCTTTAAAATTGTGATAAGGATGCTGAAATATAGCTCTTTATAATTTATGGTTTCTTGCAAAGGCACAGGTGGAAAAGGACTTAGTTTTCTTTAAGAGGCGGACCATAGGGAGTTTGACCATGTGCCAATGAATATATCACTAATACAAATTGGACTTTTTTTCTTCTCCTTCTTCCTTTTTGGGAGGTCACAATGGGAGGAAGAAAGCTGGGGGGACTGGGAAGTTAGTGTACTCAGGGTTCATGATGTGCAATAAAAAAGACTATTCAGGAATATTGCCAGTTGTGTGTTACAAGAATCTACAGAGTTAGTGGTTTAGTAATTAAGAATTATGACTGACAAGTTAAAAGAAATCATAGCAAATGAGTCATGAACTTAAGTTCAAACGAATGCTAGTACTTGATGCCCCCCTCTGCTTTTCAAATATATCTGAACAATTCCACATGAATCTTAGCAATGCAGAAGAATTAAGTGTTGCTTAATCTATTATTTTGAAATCAATACTCAGATGGTAAAGATTCCCAACTCTTGTAAAAACTTCCAAAATGCAGTTGTTACTAACAGCACATGGTTCAGATTTACTTCTTTTAGGTGAGATACTTGATTCTGAGGGCAACGACAAGAAACTAAATAAAAGCTGTCCTGTGGAACACTATTTTTCTGTTATAATTCCTTCTGATTTTATTCTTGTTCTTTTGCATTGTCATTAGAGAAATTAACTATAATTGGGTCTTTCTAATTAAAAGGAAGCATTCAGAATCCATTGCTGCAGGCAAACAAAAAGAAAATGTTAATTTTAAGACTTATTAATACTATTTCTCAACTATGGAATGGTTTTATGAGCTTTCCAACCATGACAACTAGGAGCAAGCCACTAAGATTAGGGAACACTTAAATAATTATATTTTAAATGATGTTTGCTTATACTCAAACAAATAGGTATATTTACTGTGATAATTTCATAAATCTAAATGACTTAGAGACATTTAAAAGACATGAGGAAGTCCAGGGTTCCAAGAGCTTTTTTGACGCGGCAGATGATAGATGGTCTGGATATGCACCCCCTACTTAAGCCGGGGGAGGGGGGACTTGACTTAAATAGGGAGGGAGAGGGAGAGGAGGATCACTTAATTAGCTATGCCCTCTGGCCTTTAGGTAACTCATTAATATGGAAATCTCTTGAGGCTGAAGCCTGTAGTCATATCCTCTACCTGTGTAGGATGATGTAAACCTCTCTGGGAGGGGCTGCATCCTATGTGACTGAAAGGCAGAGGTTAATGGAGTTTCACACCATGTGTTAGAAGCCTGGATTCTGGGAGCATGGTGGAATAGATGCCTGTCCCTTATAGGGTATCTGGGCTACTTCCAGCCAGGGCTTCTACCAAAACCCAAGACCCCTTTCATGGCTCCACAGGGCAGCTCTCTAGGTGGAGCTCTTATGGCTCCTTCATATGGCGGTTATGCCTCTCTGTCCTGCGCTCTTCTCAGGCATGATTTCTCTCCTCTCCCCTATACTCTCCCAACATGACACATCTCCACCTTTGTTTCATGCTCCCGGTCCCAAACCTAGAAAATCCTAAAATTGCACCTGTCTGTTTTCCCTAGATATTGATTGTTAGCATATTTATTGACCAGTCAGAATCAGTTGTGGACAGGTTCCCAGAAGCTATGTGCAGACCTTCTCATGCAAACAGCTTTTAAGGGGACATAATTAGCATTCATAATATAAGCAGCTACAATTGATTCTCAATTTTAAGAGGTGAAATTATTATATTTATCACACTTGACTAAGAATTGCACTTCTAGTAGCTTTCTCCTTATTAACTTTCTTATTCTTGACTCTTGCTGGACTGTTCTGTCTGTAGTTTCATGACTTGTCAAATTCCTGATTTTTTTTTATTGTTTCAATTTTCTTTTAGAGCATGCATTTTCACATGCTGTCTTCTCATTGCAAAGTTCTTTTTTCATTAACTGAAATACCTACTTATTCTGCCTAAAGCTTTTTTTAGAGTTTATCATTCAAGTCTACATTCACTCTTACAACAGTCAAGGACTATCTAGCTCAGTGTGTGTGAAGCATGGGATAGGAGATCCTACAGTCACAAATATACTCTCATTTGGCCTCTTGGGACTTACAGATTAAACAGAAAACACTGTATCTCTTTCTCTTCTTGTGTTCATTCTTGGCCTTGCCTCTGATAACACACACCCATTACATTGATAGCTGTTGTCAAATGTGAAAACATGTGCAACAGTCATTGATAATCTTCTGCTTACATAGGTTTGTAACTCCTCTCTATCTTTGAGCCTCCACTGTTTTCTGCTAATAGAAATAAGATATCCCTGTGTTGACAGCCACAGCTTAAAGAATGAAAATTCTGAGTTCACTAGCAGTGGGCTCTAGTGAAGAATAGAAAAGTATAAAACCCAGACACTCACCTGTGACTCAGGTGAACCAGATTAAGGATGTGAAGATACTCGACTCTCACTTTAACGTGACGCCACTGCCTTTCCTTTCATCCTTGTTCCCTACCAGAATCAGAGTTTCTATTAATGTTTGTTCCTTAGCACTTAAAGGAGAACTTATCACAGAGTAGACACTCAGTAAAATTACACGTTTAACCGGTGAATGAAACAGAACAGTGTCTGATGATTATTATTGTGAATGCAATGAGTTTCACATTCACAGAGGAGCGTTTGATATGGATTGTCATGTGAATAGTGTCAGTTGGGTGTCTGCACTGTACAACCAACCTTGGAAAGAAACTAATAACACTATGTTTGATAAAGAGTAATCCATGGTATGATTATAAAGGAAAATAGAAAGGAAAAATAGTCCACCATCCATAGATGCTTTTTAACAACAAACCATTTGTTTTGTTTTTTGCAACCAGAAATAAAGTGGAATTAGAAGAAGATATTATTGGATATAAGGGAAGTTCCAGTTATCAGATGCTGAAGTGACCATACTGACATTCATTTCTAACACCAAGTATCAGTTTCCTCATTGAAACAAAACTGAAAATATCTACCTCTCATATTGGGATGCACAACTCCTGTCAGCTGTAAACTTTCAAATATGTTATGTCTCTCTTTTATTGTTTAATTTTCTATTTCTTTTCAGAAGTCCTGAGGTTTCCTTTCCCTTATTAGTAATGGTATTTCAGTTTGTTCTGTGAACCAAAATTCAACACAGTAGATGTAATTAAGGTATAAATAAGAAGAACTACAATCACTTGTGATAGATATTAACGTACAAAAAGCTGTAGTCAAGAGATTTAACTGTGCTTGGTTGAGCAGATTTCATAAAGGAGTTGACATTTAAGCAGAAAGTTGAAAGGACATTATAAGAAAAGGTAACAATCTGTTGCTAAGCATGTATGCATAAAACATCATGGTATGTTTAGAGAACTACAGATGCGATGGAATGGGCACAGGAAGTGATGTTGTAACAGGGAAGCATGCCCATCAGGAAAGCAAAAAATTGGTCATCAAAAAAAACCATACTGGTTATCAAAAAACCATATTTAAATGAAAAAGGCTTCTGCATAACTCTATGAAAAGTGAAGCCTTCTTGGAAATGTTTCTGCACTTACGAATTGCTCTACAGTGACACGAGTTTTATAATGACTCCTCTGCCAAAGATCTGAAAGATGGACTGACTTGTGGGTATGATTTTTTCTGAGAAATGGTATTTGAAACCTACCTTTACAATTAAGATATTCACTTAACCTGTAACCAAATTAACAGTGTGCTTACATTGTTTAAAAATATGTACTCATCTAGTTTACATATCAAATTACCAGCCTATTCAGAGTTAAGTGACTTCTAGGGAAACCACACTAACCAATCTTACCATGCCACCTATTTTTCATTTATGACTCTTTCATTCCCCTAATTCAAAATAGTGTGTTTGTGTATGAAATTTGGTGACCATGCCTTAGACTGTGCACAGAAAGCAGTAAGGTGTTGAAAGAAATCCCCTTTCTACTTGTAAAATATGACAGAGACATGTAGATATAGAGTAACAGTATCTGATTCTGGCTTTCTGTGTCATTGAGTTAGCAAGGCCAGAAAAAAAAAAACAATTTTCTTTCTTCTGAGATAACTGTAAAAGATTAAGACAGAAGTTTCTCATTCCTTGTTGTTGCTGTATTTACTGTGGTGTTCAATATGTAGAAAAAATGGTCTTTGTTCACTACTTCAACTACCTATCAGATTAGACTCTTCTTAGATCAGATCTCTCAGATTAGAGCACTTTCTTATACCGGACTTCTGATGGACAGGAGACAAAAACTCTTCTGAGTAAGACTGGCCCTCTCTTGGGTAAATGACAGAATGGCCAACTTTCTTCTTTCATATGGCTTTGCCTTTTGAGGTATAATCCACATACAATGATTCGATTCACTTTAAGAAGACATCTTATAGATTCTGATTGCATCACACGTTTCTGTGATGGCCACGTGGAAAACAGAACATTTTAAACATACTAATGTCTCTGTTTGCTATCAGTTTTTCCCCCACCTAATCTCAGCTGCTGGCAATCCCTGACTCACTGTCAATCACTCACTACATCTTCTCCATTCTGCTTCTTCATATAAATGTAATCCCTCAGGCACATTACTTTACTTTGATTAAAATTTTATTATACCATTCCTCCCTTACCCTTCTTCCTTCCAATCTACCCAATTGTGCACATTCTTATTTAGCTTTTTTTAGTTAACACAATACTCCTGAGGCAGACCCAGGCTCATGTATATACTAACTTGTCTTTTAAGGTGTGGTGATAACTATTTTCTATCAAATGAACAGCTAGTTTGCTTCTGGTTTGGGCTTTCAAAGCTCTTATGAGTATTCAAATATGAGTATTTGTTACTCATTTGTCTTATATTGTCTTTTCTAGAAATACACCTAGAATAGAGGTCAAAGGGCAGGCATATGTTAGATTTTTCTAAAATGGAAGTATTATTTTTTTCTATCTATCATTTTTATATGAGAATTTTAGTTGTGTGTCCTGACACTACAAGGCACTAGTGGCCATTAGTTGTGACCATTACAAGTAGTATTTTGTGTAGATACATGCTTACTGGATGACTAATGGTGATTTTAACATCATTAATGTTCTAATGTGCCATTCCTAGGCTTTTTGTGAAGTATCTATTAAAATCTTTTAAGTCATTTGGAAAATACAGATTGTCTTATTTTCTACTTGAAGAGAAAAACCACATATATTATATATAAGTTATTTATTGGGGGAATATTTTTAACTATTGGCTCTTAATATACCTTTCTTCTTTTTATATTGATGCATAGCAATTAGACAGAATAATGATTGCTCTATAATTTTTAAAAAATGTTTATTTATTTATTTTCTGATAAGACTAAATTGATTGTGTATCTTTAAGTTTTGATTATAAGTATCCAACAATATACAAAGTACAAAATAGATCTGTAGATTTCTAATATGTTAATACAAAGTGCTTAATTAAATATAGTATACCCTACAGGCAGAGAGTGGAGGGGGAGAAGATCATGGTTGAAGTCTCATAATAAATACATAAATACAGAAGCAGAGATGATCCATCAAAGTATATGCTACCATCAATAGGGCAGCCAAAATGTACAAAAGTCTCCCATGACAAAGTAACACAGGAGAATGGTAATGACTGGACTCTGTACTACAACAGAGACTGTGGAAAAACACCCCACTCATTGGGCAATCTGTCTGTGTGTGTGGTAGCTTGTACTAGGTAGGATTTTCTCCAAAGAAAAAAATACACAATGTAAAACTATACAATACCACAAACTGTGGCTTCTCCCTGTTGTTTAATGCTAAGGCTTGGCTAGAAAAAGAGTTGTGTTTTGAGGCTAAGTTGGCTGGTTGGGTTGGCTTCTTAACATCAAGATAGCTGAATGGAGCTCCTCACCTCTAAAACCCAACTGAAGTTGTCTGATCACCTCTTCTCAAAGTTCCGGAAAAACTGAACGTTAGATCTCATAGCCACTTCAGATCTCATAGAGGAGGTAATACGTGTCTGCCTTAGTATTCTGTTGCTCATGATTATTTTAGAAACTGGACTTTTAGAGTACTCTATATTTCATGCATATTTACATTTTCCTCTTCTTAATATAATGTCCGTTGAGGTGACATTAAGAGTGTGTTTCTATTTATTCATTTCTTGAGACACTAGGCTAGCTTAGAATCAACTATGGAGCCCCGCCTAGCTTTGAAACTGAAGCAAGTTTCCTGTCTCAGTTTTCCAATTGTCGGACTGACAAGCATGAACCAACACATGTAACTAAAATCAGATACAGTCTTTTCTTTTTTTTTTTTTCTTTCATGATGTTATTCTAGCTAAAATGTGACATAGTCAAAGGTCACAAGCATCTTCAATTTAATTAGAGGAGTTTTGTATTTTAGATCCTATGTTTAAGAGTATGACATATTGTTATTTGATTTGTGTATGGCGAGTTATAGTAAAGGTATTTTCTTAGTTTATTTTCCTTTTTTTCATGACCGTTGTGAGAGACATTGACTCTTGTTTTATACAATTGATTTGTACTTTCACATTTTCTCTTACTGTATCCATTTTTTTTTAAGTTGCAGTTTCTAGTGTTATCTTCAAAACTTCTCTTTAGCTATGAGGGGAGAAGAGAGGATAATATAGAGGAAAATGGAAGAAGAAAAGTTATCACTGAGGATGTATTTTTAAAAACATAAAAAACACTATTTTATAAGCTTACTTAAAATACATATGTAACATAAACACACACATATATTAAAAGGAATTATGGAGTGGTAATGCCCCCCCTAGATTCTTGGCCTATTTAACAAATTCCCAGTACCAGGCATAGGGAATCTCTCTTTGACTTGTTTGGGAAAGACTCACCAAACAAAATAGGCTGTGTACGTTACCCTTGCTTGCCTCCAAGAACTTGAAGGTAAGACCCTATTATTAAAGAAACCATGCTTTTTTGACACAATCAAGATGGAACTTGCTGTAAGCCTCCTTCCCGAGGACTAGCTTTTGTATTATCGGAAGGTAGTATACAGGCTACCAAAGAAAAAAAATCAATCAGTAGTTGTATTCAGTCATTAAAACTATGAACGACATGATCAGCTTGGTAAACTATCTGCAATGGTGCAATAGTTACACTTATGTCTTAGAAGTAACTAATAGTTGCCTTATTGGACTTAAGGCCTAGTTAATAGGAGGGAAGTATTGTAAACCGAACCAACTATTAGTGACTGGAGATATCATGGACCACTACTTTTATTCTTCTAAACCAATGTAATTTTAAAATCTATTCTAAATATTTATTCTTATACACAGGTATGGATGGCTATCAAGCAATACAAGTTTACAAAATCAAGACTGAATGAACTTATTAGGTAGTGAGTGTGTATAGTGTGTGTGTGTCTCTCTCTCTCTGTTTGTGTTATAATAATAATTATAGAGCAAGAGATCATGAATTTGAGAGGGAGTTGGAAGGACATGGCAAGAATTGGAAGGAGGGGATGAAATAAGTATACGGAGGTATAAAATGTTCAAAATATATTTTAGTAAATATATCAAAACCCAGTGTTTATGTTAATGTAGTGACAAGATATTTTGATATACACATTATATAACATTTAAATCTGGCTAAACAAATATTTCTCCAGTGATGTTTATTGTTGAATAAGTGTTCTGTGCTCTAAAATTTTCAAGTATGGATTTAGTGGCATGCCCTCAAGTTTCATATTGTGCTTTCAGCTACCAGTAAGACTTTCAAATGTGCCTGTGTATATGTGATAATGTTTATTATTCTTCAGAGTGCTTTGTCTTAAAATAATATGTTAACTTCAGCTTTTTTATTTTTGAAATTATAGTACAATTATATAATTTCCCTCCTTCTCTTTCATTACTCGAAAGCTTCCTATATACCGCTTCATGTTTTCTTTCAAATTCATCTCCATTTTTCATTAATCATTGTTACATACATTTATGCATATGTATATACATATGTATTGCTAAATACCTGAGTATACCCTGCTGTCTTTATAATGCCATGGTAATGTGGATAGAGAAAAGCTCATGGGGTCTCAACCCTACAGAAGAATTTCATTTTAGAAAAAACATTTTCATGGTATGGTATTTTTACATGTTACTTTTATGCATACCTTAATATTTAAAGTCCAATTCTCTTTTTTTTTTTTTAATGAAGGATTCAGGGTTAAATCTATTGCCAGGTGCATGACAGGCAAGCACTCTAATGTTGAATTGTATGTGTCACCACTAACGTCAGTTTCTTGTAGCTTAAAAGAGGTGCATCTTGTTTTAAATCTAATTTAATAATTTCTTCAGTTTGGAGAAGGTTTAGACCATTTAAAACTAGTGAAAATACTGATATGGTTGCTTTAAAAGATTAACCTTGATGTTATAGATTATATATATATATAATATATATTATATATTATATATATATATATATATAATTATAGAATTTTTAGTTTGTTCATACTTCTTCTATGCCATATTTGATACCCTCCTCATCTTCATTTAAATTAATCCCTGCTTTTGTTTTACATAGATTTACCTTTAATAATTGCTTATTAACTATATATTTTAAAAATAGTTTAAAATATTTTAAAATAGTTCTCCAGGGCTTGTAATAAACTCCTTTCACTGGTAGATCTTTACCTTTAAATAATATCATTCCAGTTCATATTATTGTAGCCGATTTTAAAATGGTAAGCTTGTCTTCTCTTATTTTGAAGTCAATTTTTTTTTTTTTTTTTTTTTTTTTTTTTTTTTTTTTTTTTTTTTTTTGCATCTTAGTTCTAGGTAGGTTACAGACCCTGTATTTCATTGGAAATATTTTTAGACATCCATTTATTTGGTAAATTTGTAATAGAAATTAGCAAAGATGTCTTTAACAGTTAACTAAATACATATTAGTTCCAATGTTTCATTCCCTTGATATGCTAATTTAACACAGCTACGAATTTCTGAGTGATTTTTAACCAGTTGCTTTTAAATATCCCTTGAACTTGGTCACTTGTTAGCAGTACATGTTTGTAACTTGCATCTAATCTATAAAATATTCTGCTTATATTTTTTTTTTTTAAAAAAAAAAAACTTCACCTATCCCATCATTTATTCTCTCCTTTCTCTGGGGTTTTAATATTAGAGTTGATACTGGCCTGTGGGCTACTGTGATTGCTGTATCATCTCGGGTAATTTATGTGATGTGGGATCCCACCCATGCTGGTAATTACTTCTGTTATCTTAATCCTACTTGATGTATTGTTTTTTAACTCAAGTTATATCTGGGTACGATTTTTATATTTAATTACATGTTTCTTATCTGTTTTCTATATTCAATGCATATTTTCATCTTTTACCTAAACATATAGGGTATTATTATAGCTGCTTCAATGCCTTTGTCAGTGAATATCACATTGTTGCTGCAGCATCTATTTCTTCTTAGTGGTTTCCTTTTGTTGTTTAATTTGGTTTTCCTGCTTGATAATTTTTATTAAATGCTAAGCATTCTTAAAATTTATATTTTCAGAATTACATTTAGTTTCAGCATTTAAAGGGTGCGAGGCTTTGTTCAAGCAATGCTTACTTGTTTTAGTCTTAAACCTTGTATGGGATGATCAGGAGAAGGCTTGATTTTGTTTTTCCAAGACAGTAATTCTCTATGTAATAACCTTGGCTGTTCTAGAATTCACTTTGTAGACCAGGCTGGCCTCAAACTCATAGAGATTCACTTTCCTCTACCTCCCAAGTGCTGGGATTAGAGACATGTATCACCATGTGCATATCTTTTATAAGGGACATACTATAGGGAGTTTGTGTGTGTGCGACAATGGGGGTTTGGCTATTGTTTTCTTAAGTTAGTGCATTGCTCATTTGGGTTTTTCTTAGTATAAGCACAGTTCCAACATGTATGCAAGTTCCTCAGCAATCTCTGTCAGCTGAGCAAACACATTGATTAATTTGTCTATTTGTTCAGTTAAATGGGAAAAGCTACCTTTAAATTAAAAGCATTTGTACTTATTATGTAAGTAAAACCTTTATAAAATTATTCATTGAATCAATTATAAAATTTCTATACGTTTGTGAGATATAGTTTTGGCTAAACTTAACAGTACCTACTTCCATGTAACTAAGAAATAACAGTTGTTTTAAAGTAGGCTATCAATACTAAGGAAGCCATGGAGAGTAGAAAAACCATTCATCTTCAAAGCAGAAAAAAATCTGAACTTGAGTCCAGATTCCTTTATCCTTGCATGAACGAGCATGAGCAAGTTATGAATGACTTTCAGAGGTAAGCAAACTGTGGCCCGAGGACCTGCCATCTGCTGTGTGAATATAGAGTTACTGGAACACAACCACATTCATTAGCGTAAGCATTGCCCACGGCAGCGTTCATACTGCAGCAGCTGAGCCGAGCAAGCGGCTGTGATAGACTTTGAATGGCTCACAAAATCTAAAATAGTGACTTTTTGGTCTTTACTAGAAAAATTCTCTGAATGCAGATTCAAAGTCTAAAACAGTTACTTTTTGGTCTTTACTAGAAAAATTCTCTGAGTGCAGCAACAGTTATTTATCTTGAAAAACAGAAATGACAAGGCTCACACAAATTTTATTGCTTTAGGATATACTTGTGATATATATGTGTGAACGAAGCCTTTAAAGTCACGCCTACCTTAGGACTAACAAAGACTTGTTAAATTTTAGTCAACCGTTCTACACTCCTTCTGATGGTTGGCTTAAAATATAAGCTATTTTTCTTAACCTTATTTATACAAGGTGAAACAATACATTTTAAAAATTTAAAAACTATTTTAAGTTCATCTTACAACAGTTAGAGCAACTCAGATTAAAGAAACAATAAGGAATACTGAGAATAATGTGGAGAAAGAGAAAACCTGGTTGGTAGAAGTGCAAACTGGAACAGCCAGTGTGGAAATCAGTACAGAAGTATCTTCCATTTTCAAAATGTTTTTGACCAGTATGCATCTCAACATTCTTCCCTCTGAAATCTTACACTGCATACTGGATTTTATTTACAATATCCATAAAAGATGCTGAATTTATAGAATTTCCAAAATAAATCAAAGAGAATTGATATTTAGATTAGAGGCTTACTTTGAAAGCAATAGATTATCTTATAAATGATATAAAGTACTAAGCAACTGATACAGTAAAATCCTCATCTTCAAATGCTCAGATTTATAAAATGGTAACCTGAGTTTGATTTTGTGTTATATATCTGATATTTCAGAAGAGAACAAAATAAGCATATTAGGACTTTAATGGAAATTACCTACCAACTTGCTTCTCAAATTCCTATCTATCTATATGCAGTCTTGTCCCAGAAAGGACTGAATGTGACTTACAGCATTATACAAAGCACTTAGAAAGTGAAAGGGATACAAAAATGAAAATAGAAGTGATGCTGAAATACAAATCATAATCCCTGGAAGAACACAAGAACCATGCCCGAGCTTGACTCTAAGGTTCTTTACCAGATTCATTAGCAGGTGTTAACTGCACCGGTTATTCCAAATAAATCACGTATTACATAAAAACAACAGTTTTTTCAGGACAATTACATTCATTTATCTCACTAAGATCAGTTAGGATATATTCAATAATGTTCTCATAGCTCAATTTATTATAGGCTGATAGTTCTAGCAGAGTACAATGTCATAAAAGAAATTGTACAAGAAGTAAGTACCTCTTGATGACTGACCCCTTTGTGTTTATTTGCCATAATCTATGTAAGCAGCAAAGAACTGCAGAAGGCACTAGCTGGAATGATTCTTTATGTAGAAGATTTTGATTAATCTCAGTTTCTAAATTGTTTTGTCATTTTCATATTCCAAGCTTTTTAAAATAACAAGTACAAAAAACTTAGAACATTTGTTAACAGCAACAAAGAAGACACATTAGTAAAATTAACTTGTATCACAAGCTTTTCTGTCATGTGCTGCATAAAGAAAATAATAGTGGGTACCATTAAAAGCTCAGAAATATTCCAACACCTCTTTCTAATGATATGGTTGGTGAAGTTCACACTGCTACATTTACAAAAACTATCTGCGGTAGCTATTTAAGTATTTAGGATAAAGAAACATAAAGGTCATATCGTTTGACAAAGTCGTGATGACTAGGCAAATACCAGTTGTTTTTATTATTATTTATTTAAAGAATAATTTAAAGTCTTGTAAGATGAAATTAAAATAGTTTTAATTTGTATTTACCTGATCTCTTCACATAAATATCTCATGTATTAAGGATGCAAAATACTTTTGATTATATTTACTCATTACCAGAGCCAGCCTTTTTTCTTATTTATTCAGCCCTATGTGTTTTTATTTTTTCCATGAAGATGAATTTGTATTGCTCAAATCTTTTGGCTTTGTATTCATCCACTGGAGCGTGGTTGACATCCCAGCAACCACACTCTTAGAGAAAACAATCCCTTCCTCTCCCAGCAGCTAACAATTGTCAATAGCTCCATGGCAAGGAATTTTGTGTCTAACCCTCATCTCCATGCTGCAAACTGGTCGAGCATGGGCTTGCACAGGTCTTATGGATGTTGTCACAACCACTGTTAGGTTACACATGCAGCTGCCCTCCTGTGTCTATAAGAAAACATTTCTTAGTAGTCACCCACAGTCTCTGGCTCTTCCATTCCTAATGCCCCCTCTTATACACTGATGTCTGAAGAAGGGGATGTTATATATGTGTTCCATTTATGGCTGAGCATTCTGAACTCTCATATTTTCTACACTTTGAGAAATTGTTAACCTCTGCAAATAGATACTTCTAAGTTAAGTGCTTAGAGATACATTGATCTTTGGGTATAATAATAGGTCAATAGAGTCAGTTTAATACTATGTTAGCAAAATAATAGTAATGAATTTTTTTAGGGTCTATAACCTGTCTAGTCATAGAAGAAATGTGTTTTGTTTGTAGTTAAGTTTTTTTTGTTTGTGTTTTGTTTGTTTTGCCAGATTCCAGACATCACAATTAGTTGTTCTGTATTTTGAATGTTAGGCAGAAGGATCTTAATTTGAGGCAGCCTAGGATTGGGCTGTAGCTCAATGACGGAGCACAGGCCCTAGCATCTGTAAGACTCTGGGTCCATCTGAAGAATCTCAAAATAATTAAAAAATACCTGAACATGTTACAAGTCAATGTACAAAAGCACATTTTCACATATCAAAGATCATGTATCATTTCAGTAACCTAAGTATTTGTGCAGCCACAACTATCTGCCAAGTGCTTTTCTCTGCATTCTAAATATAACAAGGAATAAGACAAATAACCTTCTTTCTGATACTTTTGAAAGAAAATTCATCAACATGGATGATTTTATATTTAAAAATAGAACAAATCCATGGTAATATCTTTTTAGTCATGACATTTGATGCTATACATATGTAATGTTCTTGCAGGGATCTGCTGTTGACAGAGGTGAATCAAAGCTTTCTCTCTCTGATTTCAAGGAGAAAGAGAGGGATAAAACTTAGTGACATTTGATGTACTGTTGATATTCATCATCTAAAAGACACTGGCCTACATACGACACTACAATGGCTTTATCATAAGTGGAAGGCTCACTCTTCTATGGGTGATCACTATGGCAAAGATACACGGTAGCACCAGTAAGCACACCCTGGAAGAGGTAAAGGCTAAGAAAGGCTGTATGCAAGCTGTTTAGATAGATATCAGAACTGAAAACTAGTCAACAGGAGTTACAGAGCATCAGAGAGAAAACAGAATTGTTATTAGAAACGTTGGGGCTGCTACTAAAATAAAACATATTCTTATTTACATCTTAACTAGTGTTTTATGCATTTTTGCATTTGTCCACCATGCTTGTCTGTGGGAATTTCTTTTTTATAATACTTGAAAGTAAAGCATTATCTTCTGCAGAGGTAGGCCCTGAGATCCTATGTTGAATGAATGAAATACTCTTGGTTCACTAGAGAAACACAAATGATAGAATGAGAATATGTTTATGTGTATGTTTATGTATGTATACATATACATTTATACTTTTAGATATTTATTTAGTTATTTTCAGATTCTGCAGATGGACCCAGAGTCTTGTAGATACTAGGGAACATCCTTCATTAGACACACACATACACACAAACACACACACACACACACACACACACACACACACACACACGAACATGAATATGAGAGAGAGAGTTTTGAAACTGGCCCAGTTTAAAAACAATGGTTTTCTACCAATGGAAATTTCAAAAATTCAATTTCAAAAATTGTTCAGTCCTTGAGGCTAGATGTCTCAGCTGGTCTTCAGTATATGCTGGAATTCCAAACAAGTAGGCTCTAGTGCCAGGGAAGGAATGGATTTGCTAGCAAGGTAAAAGCAAGCAAGCAAAGAGCAAAAGCTTCCTTCTTCAATGTTTTTTATTTAGGTACCTACAGAAGATAGAGCCCAGACTAATGGTAAATCTTTCTATCTTAAAAATCTAGACTAAAGATGGATCAGCTTAGTATAAATGACTTCATTAAAAAAAAAAAAAAAAACCCTAGCTGGTGTACCCAGTACTAGGTGTATACCTAGTCGCTTGTGTTTTTAGTTAATTCCAGGTGTAGTCAAGATGACAACTAAGAGTACTCATCATATCATGCTTGGTTTTAACATATTAACTACAATATTTTCCTATGACATCCTTCTTCCCTTTATTAGACTGTAAAGTTCTTTGACAGTGTGGCCATATTTTGTTTCTATCTTCTACATTTATATTGTATTAAGATGATGCATTATGAGTGGAGTTGGGCAGGTAACAAACTCCAGGGAGCACAAAAGTCCTATATTTACCATGGCTTTTTCACTCATATGCCTGCAGAACCTGGCAGATAATATAAATGAAAGCATGAGGTGTTCTTTAAGCATAAAAATAGTCCAATCCAGCCAAATGTTGTTATCTGGAATTGAATAAATAAATAATAAATAAATAAATAAATAAATAAATAAATAAATAAATAAATCTGTTATTTTACAAGATTCAAGATTTTGGAGAATATCTCTCTCCGTGTGTGTGTGTGTGTGTGTGTGTGTGTGTGTGTGTGTGTGTGTGTGTTTACCATTAAATTCAATATAACAGATTGATTTTGGCGAGAAGAAAATCTGATTCCACTGTGAGGTTACTTATTGTGTCTTTGGGATAAAACTTCTACCAGTGTTGGTTACCAAAAGCATACAAAATATCAAAATATCATCTGGAAGGGTGAGGAAAAAAGAGAGAAAATGACACACATGTGAGATGTGAGAGAGAGAGATTGGAGAGAGAGAGAGAGAGAGGGAGAGAGAGAGAGAGAGAGAGAGAGAGAATATGAGAATGGCAGCAATAAAACTATTAGCCTGCCAGTTTTAAGGAATTTCAGAGATAGAAATGCATGTATTCATTTTTAAAGAGCAGCAGATGAGTAGCTGGGTGCCAGCAGCTTCTGTTTGTGACAAGTAGCTCTGACTTTAATTTCTAGTAGAGCTAGCAGATACAGCAAATAAAAATAAAGAGAACACAGTTAAATTTTAATTTCAGATAAAAAATTAATAATTTTTAGTTGAAGCATCTCTTTCTAATTTTTATTTTAGCAAACTTAATTACTAGTACTCAGATTCTGGTTTGCAGAATTTGTGTCACCTGTGTGTTCATGGCGCCCTCAGTGAATCATCTAGGAAGGCGGTAACTGAGCAAGGACAGATTGCTAAAAAACCAATAATGTGCATGCATGTTTCTGTGTATTTATATGTTGTCATGGAGTTCTGTAGTATACTATTTACATAGCATGCATGAGGCCCTGGTTTTAATTAATCATTGCAAAAATTCTTAAATATGTTTTTTCTAAATGAACACTGATTTTTTTAAACATAGAAAGGGGTGGATGTGTCAAAGTAGATCACTACCAATTTGCCTTTGCCTGTCCATCTTTCTATTTTATATTTACCCTTTTATAATGTATATCATATATTTATCATTTTCTTTATAGCACATGCCTAATAGTGATATTAAAGTTTGAAAGAATACTAATAAGTCTAGATCACAGTCATTTGTTGTATTTTGTGATCTCTGCTTAGCTGCTGGACTGTGGGTCATAGGTCTGCAGTTCACATGCCAGTGCCATAGGTAACACCTCTTTATTCCTTAAAATAGAAGTACTAGGTAGCACAAGAATAGAGCTTGGAAAAGACATTGCCTTTATTTAACGTGTATATGATAATACTTCATCTTGATTGCCAACTTGATTGTAACACCCAAAGAATAAAAAAGCAAACTTCAATGTGTTTGTAATAGTGTGGTTTTTTTTTAAGTCTGTTAGCTCATGAGGGGGCTTACATAGTGGAATGTTAATCATGGATAACTTAAAATTTGAATGGATTACTGGGAAGTGTTGGAAGTAGAAAGGCAGACTGATTCTAGAAAGTGGTTTACCAGTGGTGTGTTTTTGGAGGATACACTTTTCCCTGCTTCTCCCTCTACTCCTCATTCTGCTTCCTACCTACCAAAAGGTGAACAACCTCATCTTTCACAGACTCTTCTCAACATTTTGTTCTGTCTCAACCTGGCACAAAGACAAGAAAACCAGCCATGAAAAATGGCAACTTCTGAAAGCTATGAGTGAATCCGTTCCTTTGAATGTTTTGACAGGTCACAGTGATGATAAAATGTATGTCATTCATGGTCAGAGACGTATATGGAAGTTAGCTGTAGTTCACTATGATGTCCTGATAGCAAGATATAAAGTTGGGACAGGATCTGGATTTCAAACAAGGGTTAGTGCACATTTTAAGGCTCTTTTAATTGTCAAGCTAAAATTGTTTTTTTCTCTGAAGTAGGCTTCAGGGAGGAATATGCCATTAGGCTAGAACAAAGAAATAATTTCAGGTAGGAATCTAAATCTTAGGCTACAATAAAGAAGTAATCTCAGGCAGGAGTCTAAATATTAGGCTAGAACAAAGAAGTAATTTTTGACAGGAATCTAAATTTTAGGCTAGAATAAGGAAGTAGTCTTCAGACATGAAAATGACCTTGGGCTAGGACAGGGAAGTAGGCTCAGATAATTTGGTCATCCCAATAAGCCTTTAGAAACAGTGATCATGGGAGTGTTCATGTAGTTAGGTGTAATGCCTTGTTTTTTTCTTTGACTATTTGTGTTTATTGTATTGCTTATTCCTCGACTATTTGCATCTATTGTATTACTAGACCCTCAGCCTAGAACTGACCTTAATACATGCATGTAATCAAAATGATATAAAAGCATAAAGGAAGAGGGGGTATAGAATAGGGGGTTTTAGGGAAGGGAAATGGGAAAAGGGGATGACATTTGTATTGCAAATAAAATATCTAATATAAAAGAAGAAAAAGTATGTCATCAAGTTTTAATGATAGTATTACATAAGAAAGGAAGATTAGTATAAGAAGATTACATGCAGTAAATGTGTACAGAAGAAGCAATGAAGGGAAATGAGGGCAAAATATAAGAAAGCAATGAAGTTACACTTAACAATATTCTGGTGTGCTTATATATTCATGTTCTTGCTTGGCCATCATTAGAGTAGCATCCCCTCCAGAAGATAGGAACAAATATAGAGACCTACAATTGGACAAAATGTGGAGAGTGAGAGGTCTACTCAGTTCAAAATGGGATGTATTCATCAAATCCTTCCCCTCAGGACTCAGAAAACTCTATAGAAGTGGGCAGATGTTAAGAGCCAATGAATGACAAGGAGAAAACGAGGCCTTCTAGGCCTAACAGAAAATGTGAACTCATAGATGTTATGGCAGCATGCACATGACCTGCCCAGGACTAAAACGGATGTGGTCTATATGCAGAGAAGAGAAGTAGATATAAGTTGTCATCTCTAAGCCAGAAGCAATCTCCAACTGATAAGCACTCACAAAGAAAAGTTTTCTCCAACAAAATCTCACTGGGTGTAAAAAAGACTTAAAGAGAAGCTCCATGCCCAGCAGTTGATGTCAAACACAAAATTAACTCAGTGTTTTTGTGGGAAGTTTTTTGTCTCACAGTACTTTTTCTGGGCATATTTTTAATCCTATAAATCTTTCTTTTTATATATTTAGAATTCCAATCTTGTGTCATTAGAGAATTTTTGTATGTGAAAGTGTTTCCATGAATCTATGTCTGTCACTGTGGCTGTCTGTGTCTACTGTATCTCTGTGTGTCTCTCTGTGTGTCTCTGTGTGTGCCTGTGTATGTGTCTGTGTGTCTTTCTGCAAATCTGTATGTTAGTGTCTCTGTGTGTGTCTGTATGTTTGTGTCTCTGTATTTATGTGTTTGTGTATATCTGTATGTGTGAGTGTGTATGTTTGTATGTGTTTTTCTTTTTCCTTTCTCTCTGTTTCTCCCTCCCTCCCTCCCTCCCTCCCTCCCTCCCTCCCTCCCTCCCTCCCTCCCTCCCTCCCTCTCTCCCTCCCTCCCACCTTCTCTCTCTCTCTCTCTCTCTCTCTCTCTCTCTCTCTCTCTCTCTCTCTCTCTCTGTGTATGTGTGTGTGTGCATGCACGCTTATATGTGCTTGTACTTTCTTTGGCTCTTATTTGTTGTTTCACCCTATTCAGGTTTATTTGTGTTTTTAATCTCATTTGTTTATGAGTTGTCTGTTTTCTAATGAGAGAAAGCAAAATAGGATGTGGAGTTGGGTGGGTGGGGAGGATCTGGAGGAGCTGGAGGATAGAAAAACATAGAGTATGTTGTATGAAAAAATCTATTTGCAATTGAAAAGAATCTTGGGTCTGTGACTCACTTGTAAGTTTCTAGATCTTTGTGTACCTTCCTCCTATACCAATGATTTGGTGGCAGTAACTCTCTTAAATAATTATATTTTATTGGAGTTTAGATTTGGATTTACTGTGGTTTTAGATTTATGATTCCATTCTCATTATTGCTGAATGCAATGACATTTTCTAATCATCTCTCTAAGATAAACACCTATAAAACCACCATCAGAAATACAAACACTGGAACACTGAGAGCTGATATTGACTCATTCCTCTTCCTTTCTACCATATTAAACAATTCCAATCACAAATGTGATTTTATCATTTCCCCAATTTCTTCACAATACAATTGTCAGATCTAGTAAAATTTTTTTGAATTGTTTTTAACATTAGGAAAAGAAAACATCATACAGTAATTTTGTTCTTTTGTGATTTTTATGTATAATTATACATGGAATAATATTATGGAATTATCCATGTGAGATGTATAGATTTATTTGGCAGTAGTCTATGACTAATATCTATATAATTTTTATGGTAGTACCACTAATTATTTACTGATTAATCTTCCAGTTTTATTGTTTATAGGTTTCTGCTGCTCTCAATCAGAGCTCCTATGAATATAATTGTTCAGATGTCCTGGTTCTTCTCTCAGGCATATGTCTAAAGAACTTGTGGGTCACGAACTCTGTGTATTTTCCCTATATGATAAGGTCAAAGATGCCCTATGTTGTAATACAACCAGATTGATTTGGAGACATAGCTTAATGAGGAAATTTACCATCTGCTTCCTTGCTAATAACAATATCTGCACTCTTTTTTCTAGTCTTTTTCCCTAAATGAGTTGACATTTAAACTTTGGAATATATAAAACATCACATTTGTATACGTTTCTACATTTCAGTATCAATGGCCAATTTTTCTATATCTGCACCAAGACATAATTGCTATAACTACAAAATGAGGCTAGATACTTGGCAATGTCATGATATTTTATTCTATCCTTCATGTCAATTTTAAAATTAAATTTTATTTCATGAATATGCATAACTATTGAATTTCTCTTGAATATCATTCAATAAAGAGCATAAGTCCAAAGACGATTTCCATATAATTTTTTTAAAGCTCAATTATGTATCTTAGATTTTCATTGTTGCTATTTTAGCAAAGCCTCATTTTAAGTTACACTTACACTATTCTTTGTGGACAGGAATGCCTTTCATGTCAATAACTTCGCTTGTTGTTTTAAATTTTTCTGTATACTCATCTCAGCTCCTTAAAAGTAAAAGTATTTCCTAAAAATTACACTGTACTTTTTCATTTTCAATCCTTATGATCTAAAGATATTTTTGCTTTAAGTTTTTAATTTATTCAACAAATGTTATTAGAAACCATGGTAATGAAAGTCTCTAGCTATTTTTTGCTTTCCTAATTTAAGATTATTTTTGCCATATGTTATTTTATTATTGTATTTTCTTATGTGTTTTCTATTGAATTTCCATTTTGTTTTACAAATTGTTCTTTATTGTGTATATGAGTATTATACTGTGGTTTTCTCTTCTAATATGGAAATATGGTAAATTAATATTTATAGGTTTGCAACACTAAATAACAATACATTCCCAAATACACAAACATTTTCCATTATGCATTTTCACTTTATGTTGAAATATTTCATTTTGGATATATAACATTATGAATCAGAGAGAAATGGACTTGTTTATCTTCATGTGGCTTTGCTTTCTGAGTCATTCTTTTGCAGAAATAACGTAAGAATTAGCTTTATTTTTCCTTCTGTTGCTGACTGGGTTGATCTGCACTTCACTTTAACTGTATTTTTCTCTAAAACAATGAGATTAGTGATTCTTCTGTGCAAGTATTTTAACTATTTTAAATAATAAATTATTTAGGCTTCATTTTTTTCTGAGTCAATTATAATGATATTTTTCTAGGAATTTAAATTTTTGTTTAAGTGCATGTATAACATAGGCACATGGTTATTGATGAGATCATTTCATTTCTTAGTCTATTTTTAATTTAAGTTATTATTGCCTAAAATTGATTACATTGGCTTTGTGGACTTGGTTTTTACTTGTCAGGAACTTAATTGATTATTTTTTTGTTTGGTAAGAAGTCCTGGGCTTCTACACATTATGTGCAGATAGAGCCTGTTGAATTATGATGATAAAAATCATTCTAGATATTGTCAACCATATTCTGAGTAGTGTAATCAATCAGATATCCTTGATGGAGAGCCATTGATCCATAGATATGAGCTTTTCAAAAATTTATAGCATGTTTGTTTCATTCTTCTTTTTTTACCATACAGTGTGTTTTGTGAGGAGTTTGTCTAGATTTTTAGCCATTTCAAAGATGACAAAGTTTGATATGCCATTACAAAAGTATTCTTTATTTCATCAATTTCTGTTCCTAGTCTCATTATATTAAAAACAAACAACAACAACAAAACCAAACTAACTAATCAAAGAAAAAACTTTTGGGTGAATCCATTTTATTTGCAAAATAAATGCCTAGGTGATTTCTCTGTTATTGTTAAACTAGAGATGTTAGGACAATAGCAAGATGACCTCAGCCAAGAGGTCCCTGTTCTTCTCTTCTGACCAGAAGTCCATGCTTGCAAAACACTGCGGAAAGATAGCTTCTATGTCTGGATTACAAACTGACTACTAGATCTAAGACCCACCTATAGAGTCTTAAACTCATCAGATGAGGCTATAATACCAGTACTTCACCTTCTCAACACAATTCCCAGCCCCAACCTTGTGACTTCACTGTGACTTCACTGATTCCCTCTTGTGAGGTTGGAGAACCCACTTGAAAGCTGCACAAATCAACCTACCTTTTTCCTATAAATTTGACTCAATTTGATTTATTATGTCAGTGGAGAAGGCACTCAGTTACCACAACATTTTCTGTAAAGTAGAATATCAAGCTGTGGGTCAAGTTAGCCTCAGACTCATGATGCTCTGCCTCAGTATTGGGATTATTGGCGTGTTCAACCACATAGAGCCTTCAGCCTTTCTTATATTTTACTTAAGGCTTAAACATCTCATAAAACACTACTTTTGTTGTATCACATAATTTTTTAATAATCATTTAGTCATCCATAACAATAGACATACTTAATATATGAGGAGCATAAAAGAGTGAAACTAAATGCAGGAATAGAAGGAAGTTGATAGCAGATTATTTGTGCTGGCTAGTTTTATTTCAGTTTGACACTATCTATAGTCATTGGAGGGGGAGAAAACCTCAATTGAAAAATGCTTGCATAAGACCAGGCTGTAGGCAAGCCTGTAGGGCATTTTCTTAATTAGTGATGGGGACATCCTAGTCCATTGTACAAGGTATCACTGCTTGGCTGGTAAAGAAAGCAGGCAGTGTATGAGAATCAATTCAGTAAACATCATTCCTACATAGCCTCAGCATCAACTGCTACCTCCAGTTTGAGCACCTGTTTCAGTTTTTAATCTAACGTTCTTCCATGAAGAATAATATGGATGCAGAAGTGAAATAAATCTTTTCTTTCTCAAATTGCTTTTGGTCATGGTGTTTCATCATAGCAATAGGCAGTCCAAGAGACTGTCTAGTAGGAATATTTTTTATATGCAAGTGTTTTGGCTTCATTTTTGTATGTGAATCCTGTGCATGCAGAGTCCATAGAGACAAGAAGAACATGTTAGAACTTCTGGAACTTGAATTACAAGTTATAAGCTTCCGTATGAATTCTGAAAACTGAACGCAAATCGTCTGTCAAAGCTGTAAGCATTCTTAATTTCTGGCTGTCTGTCCAGCTTAGAAAAAAAATGAAAATTGATAAGTATTATGATATTACCAGACAAAATAGACTTTAAGGTTTGAAAAATAAAAACACTAGAACTAACATCTATACATGTCAACAAAATTTTTGATCCACCACAAAGAGAGAATGATTCTAAATATGTGTGCTCAAAGAACCCTTTGTGGTGTGGCTATAAATGCAAAACCTGCTGTAAATGCAAAAACCATCATTTTGCCCACCTGAAGACACAAGTGTGACATGAACACACATCCTATAGCACAAGCAAAGTTATGAGAGTGGTCACTAGAGTGTTCTGTGCTGGGTAGGGATCTGAAGAGTGTGATGCTATACATGTTATTAGTTTTGTTGTTGTTCTTATTGCTGTTTGGTTTTTAGGGACATTGAATAATTTGTAGTTGTCCACACAATGCACGTTTGTCTAATACAATGTACTCTACATATTTCTGAGTCTGCTTCTCTCCCCCCTCATTGATTTAATTTTAATTATATGTTCATCTATGGGTTTGTGAATATGAGTTCAGGTACCAGTGAGGTCCAGAAGGAGGTATCAGGTGAGCTGAGCTTGAGTAGCAGGCAGGGATCTTCCAGAGATGGTGCTAAAAACCAAACCTGAATTCTTTGGCAGAGCAGCAAATGCTCTTAACCACTGAGCCACCTCTTTAGCCCTCTCTGCTGCTTTCTTTTGTCTCAAACATTTTTCAGTGACAGGCGACTCTCAGATGATGGGACTTAACAGTTTGCTGAAATACATGCTTCTATAAAAATATAAAAATCTAAAGAAATTAGAAATTAACATATACAAATCTACTACCATAGTAAAATATGAAATAGTTCCAGCCATTGCTAAGTTGAAATGTTTTTAAATATTAATAAAGTGATTAAAAACTAAGGAATGATATCAACAGATTAGATTAATCAAATCAAGAGCACATTGAAAAAAAATGGTTGGAGAATACATATACTTTAAAAATTATAGAGTATTTACAAGGTTTGATCTAAGATTAATGTTGGGAATCTTTCTGAAGCAGTGTCTGTCCCACTGGAAGTTGTTGGCATTCTATGCTACTTCACTTCATCTCATTTGAAATTTCCAAATTAGCATCCAATCGTTTTCTCTACTTAGCTTGTTTTATTTGCTTGTCACAGTTCATGTGAAGTCAAGTTCACCAATGGCACTGTTCCACTCCCAGGCTTCTGCTGCTGCTGATGCCTCCATACAGGAGTTGTTTTTTTATCATTCTGATGCTGTTCACATACCGATGAAAAATGTCCCCCATCATCAATTTTTTTTCTAAGCTTGTCTTTGAAAATGCAACTTCTAAATGGTTACCAAGCCGGGAAGCAAGTAGGACAATACTTTTTCATTTTTATTGGCAGCTAGAAATTAAAGCTTTCTGGGGAAGAAATTTAGTGCTAACTTTCAATGCTTATTTCTTATTTTGTCCTTTAAGCAGATAATTCCTCAGTGATAGAGAATGACTGCTTTGAACCAAAGACAATAATTTCTCTTGAAGTTCATGACAACTGTGAATAATGCTGTCTCCTCAATTTTGACAGATTCAAGAAAATATATCTTTCTTTAATTGCTTTTCTCTGATTTCTCAAAGGTTATAACTGTTTAACACCAAGTTCACAATGTCAATGGAATCACAATGCAAATGATGTAAGATTCAAGAAAACCAAGTTCTCAATATTTTCTCAAGAATTGCAAAGTGACAAAATTTAACATTTTAACTACTTGGTAGATTTTGGCTGCTTGAAAAGTACTTTGCATTTCTGCTCACTGAAAGTCATGAAAATAGAGTATTTGCCAATGGAAATTAAGCCAGAGAATATTGTGTTTTTCTGAGTAAAAAGTTCCCCAGCCATAAACACACACACACACACACACACACACACACACACACACAAAGAGAGAGAGAGAGAGAGAGAGAGAGAGAGAGAGAGAGAGAGAGAAATAATACTTAGAGTTAGAAAATCATATATTTCAGCAAAAAGGTATTTAAGCTGCTTTTAATGCAATAGTTACAGAATAGTATGTAATAAAATCCCACTTAAGATATTTTTTTCTGTATTGGTTTTATCTACTAAATAATGGCTTTTGCGAGTTTTTTGTTTGTTTTCCTTCTGGTTTGAGGTTGTTTGTTTGTTTGAATTAAGTCAGCCATTTTTCAAAACCAGCAAATCTTGAATATATTCTAAAAGAAACGGAGCCCAAGATATTGCTGATCATAAAATTTACATTCTAGAAAAAAAAGGAACAATCAATATATGATTCTGTAAAATGCCATTAGTGAGTAGTACCACAAATAAAACTAAAAGACTGAAGAGTAGAGAAAGAAGTAATTTTAGATGAAACATGTTAAATAACATGAAGGTGACCTGGGAAAGTGATACGGAGAAAGGAAAGAGGTGCAGGGTGACTGAGAACAGGACAGAGATCAAGGCTCCAAAAACATAGTACCTGTAAGATGAGTCACGGAATATTCCAGGAGTGGGACAGTGGCCCATGAAAACACGTGGCAGCAGGAAATAGTTTAATTCAGGGAGTACATGATGAAAGACTTTATGGACCTTGTTGAGGCTAATTTTAACACTAGTTGGAACTGCTTTTGAATCCAAGTGATGCTGTTCTCTGACTCAGGTCATATGAAAGAGAAAACTGGAGATGTTAAGTAAAATGCCTGTGTAGGCTGGAGGTATGGGATCAGATACTTACATTGTTTTGCTGTGGTTTCTGTGGTCAAGAGTTTCCGTGGCTTTTATGAATGTGGGAGCTCTTGCATTTGAAGCATAGATGTTCAGAATTGAGAGTTCATCTTGGTAGATTTTTTCTTTGGTGAGTATGAAGTGTCCTTCCTTATCTTTTAAAATAACTTTTGGTTAAAAGTCTATTTTGTTGGATATTAGAATGGCTACTCCAGCTTGTTTCTTGGGACCATTTGCTGGGAAAAATTTTCCAGCCTTTTACTCTGAGGTAGTGTCTGCCTTTGTCACTGAAGTGTGTTTCCTGTATGCATCAAAATGCTAGGTCCTGTTCTTATATCTAGTTTGCTAGTCTATGTCTTTTTATTGGGAAATTGAGTCCATTGATGTTAAGAGATATTAAGAAATAGTAATTATTGCTTCCTATTATTTTTATTGTTAGAGATGGAATTATGTTTGTGTGGCTATCTTCTTTTGGGTTTGTTGAAAGAAGATTAGCTTTTTCTAGGGTGTAGTTTCCTTCTTTGTGTTGGAATTTTCTATCTATTGTCCTCTGGAGAGCTGGATTTGTGGAAAGATTTGTTTTTTTTTTTCATGGAATATTTTAGTTTCTCAACCTATAGTAATTGAGAGTTTTGCTGGGTATAGTGGCCTGAGCTGAAATTTGTGTTCTCTTAGGGTATGGATGACATCTGCCCTGATCTTCTGGCATTTATGGTCTCTGGTGAGAAGTCTGGTGTAATTCTGATAGGTCTGCCTTTATATGCTACTTGACCTTTTTTTTTCCTGTTTTTAATATTCTTTCTTTGTTTTGTACATTTTGTGTTTTGATTATTATATGATAGGAGGAGTTTGTGTTCTGGACCAATAAATTTGGACTTCTGTAGGCTTTTTGCATGTTCATGGACATTTCTTTCTTTAAGATAGGAAAGTTATCTTCTATAATTTTGTTGAAGATATTTACTGGCCTTTTAAGTTGGAAATCTTCACTCTCTTCTATACCTATTATCCTTAAGTTTGGTGTTCTCATTGTGTCCTGGATTTCTGGGATGTTGTGGGTTAGGAACTTTTTGCATTTTCCATTTTCTTTGACTGCTGTGTCAATGTTTTTTATGGTATCATCTGCACCTGAGATTCATTCTCTCTCTCTCTCTCTCTCTCTCTCTCTCTCTCTCTCTCTCTCTCT
>JANHMN010000012.1:54356774-54367942 GCA_030674055.1 Rhabdomys pumilio
TCTCTCTCTCTCTCTCTCTCTCTCTCTCTCTCTCTCTCTCTCTCTCTTTCTGTTGGTGGTGCTTGCATCTATGGCTCCTGATCTCTTTCTTAGGTTTTATATCTCTAGGGTTGCCTTCCTTTGTGATTTCTTTATTATTTTTATTTCCATTATTAGATCCTGGATAGTTTTGTTCAATTTCTTCACCTATTTAGTTGTATTTTCTTGCAATTCTTTAAGGGATTTTTGTGTTTGCTCTTTAATGGCTTCTACCTGTTTACCTGTATTCTCTTGTATTTCTTTAAGGGAGTTATTTATGTCCTTCTCAAAGTCTTTATATCATCTTATGAGAAGTGATTTTAAATGTGAATCTGGCTTTTCCAGTGTGATGGGGTATCAGGACTTGCAGTAGTTGGAGAACTGGGTTCTGATGATGCTAGGTAACCTTGGTTTCTGTTGCTTACTTTCTTGTGCTTGCCTCGCCATCTGGTTATCTCTATTGTTATCTGCCCTTGCTGTCTCTGATTGAATCCTGTCCCTCATGTGATCCTGATTGTGTCAGAACTCTTCATAATCCTGCTGTCTCTGTGATCCTGTTATTATGGAGTCCTGTGATCTGGAGATCTTGGGTACATCAGAGCTCCTGGGAGTCAAGCTGCCTCTGGGATCCTAAAATCCTGCGATCCTGGGTGTATTAAAGCACCTGGGAATCAGGCTTTCTCTGGGTGTTGCGGGAGTGGGCACTCCTCCATTGTTGGTGGGATTGCAATCTATGAAAACTACTCTGGAAATCAGGCTGGCGCTTTTTCATCAAATTGGACATAGTACTACCTGAGGACTCAGCTATACCACTCCTGGGCATATACCCAAAAGATGCTCCAGCATATAATAAAGGTACATGCTCCACTATGTTCATAATGGAGCTTTATTTATAATGGCCAGAAGCTGGAACAAACCCAAATGTCCTTCAACAGAGGAATGGATACAGAAAATGTGCTACATTTACACAATGGAGCAGTACTCAACAATTAAAAACAATGTATTCATGACATTCTTAGGCAAATGGATGGAGCGAGAAAGTATCATCTGGAATGAGGTAACCCAGTTACACACACACACACACACACACACACACACACACACACACACACACAATTAAAACCCACATATGTATGCACTCACTGATAAGTGGGTATTAGCATAAAAGCTCGCAATACCCAAGATACAAGTCACAAACCACATGAAGCTCAAGAAGAAGAAAAATCAAAGTGTGGATGTTTTGGTCCTTCTTAGAAGGGGAACAAAATACTCTAGGGAATAAATACAGAAACAAAGTGTGGAGCAGAGAGTGAAGGAAAGGCCATCCAGAGACTGCCCTACCTAGGGATCCATCCCATATACATTCACCAAACTAAAACACTATTGTGGATGCCAAGAAGTGCTTGCTGACAAGAGCCTGATACAGCTGTTTCCCAAGAGGCTCTGTTAGAGCTTCACAAATACAGAAGCTAACCACTGGACTGAGCACAGGGTTCTTAGAGAAAAAAATTGAAGGAGGTGAAGGGGTTTGCAACCTATAGGATGAGCTCCCAGGGACTAAACCACCAACCAAAGAGTACACATGGAGAGACCCATGTCTCCAGTCATGTATGTAGAAGAGGATGGCCTTGTAGGGCATCAATGGGAGGAGATGTTATTGGGGTATTGGTCCTGTGAAGGACCAATGCCCCAGTGTAGGGGAATGCCCGGAAGTGAGTCAGGAGTGAGTGGGTGGGTGGGGGGGAAATACCCTCATAGAAACAGGGGGAGGGGGAATTGAATAGGGGGTTCCAGGGTGGGTGGTGAAAACCAGGAAAGGGGATAAGATTCGAAATGTAAATAAATAAAATATCCAATTAAAAAAATTTCTTCGTAAAAACATTTTATCAGACAAAGATAAGGGTAGATGAGACAGCTTAGTGGGTAAAGATTCTTGTGTTGAAAACCTAGAAACCTGAGTCAGTTACTAGGATCCCTCATGGAAGGAGAGAAGTGAATCTGAATTATCCTTTGACCTCCATATGCATATTATACCTTGTAAAAGGATGTATGCATTCATGCATGCTTGTGAACACACACACACACACACACACACACAAACACACACACACACACACACAATTTTAAAAAGAAATACTTTTAATTTACCAATAAATAAGTTTTTAAATTAAATGGCAAATACTTAATTTTTAGAGTCAATATTGTACTTTATTTTAAATAAAGTGACAGACGATACAATGCTCTCAGTTTTTAGCATGGAGTTCTCTTCTGGGAAACTCTTAAGAAAATAGTTTTGTTATGACCCACACTGAGGGCAATGATGAGGTAGATGCTTCCTCAATAAATATTGTCTTCTGACAAATATAGACACTTTCAAACAGAGCCAAGAAAGAAGTTTTCTGTCATGGTCCCTCATAACTTCATCTTTGACCTTCACTTCCGACCCTGGTGCAATTGTTTCCTCTTGCCAGCAAGGCTCTGTGAGAATCCTTTATTTTATTCTATTTTGACTTGTGTGTTGAAAATCAGCGACTCTGTGTAATTCTAAATCCTTACATATTTTTGATGCTTTATGCCTAGAGTTTCCAAACTTGGATTTGATATCCAAATTTCTTTATTCACCAGAAAAGATGCATGACAGAATCTTGTGTGTCTTGGTTAGAGAAGTTCAACTTCTTATGGAAAAGACAAGATTAATGGGCAGGAGAACCTTGGATTTGTTAAGAGAAATGTTAAGCCCTTTTTGGTAGAATATCACCAGGCTTCCGAAATTATTCACAGCAGAGAATTATCTTCATTATTCTACTTTATTCTTCATTATTCCTTTTTATAAGCTCTTTAACTAAAAGATATAGAACAGTCATGGAGACTTAATTCCTACCCCCCCTCATGACATGTCTCTTAATTATCCATGGAAGTAAACTTAACATGTAAGTATGCCATTATTCATTGCATTTGAATGTCTTCAGATACTGACTAATTTTCTACCAATTTCCTCCTATCAGTTTGCTAAACTAAAATATTTTAAAGGTTAATTGTCAAATCCTTTGGGAGAAAGAGCTACCTAAAGGCTAAGTTTCCAGACTAAGTAACATGTCCTTATCCAAGTTAAAAAAAAATGTACTCATGACAGTTTGTGTTTGACATGCTAAGAATTGCCTCCTTGCAAAACAGAGATGGGATAAGGGGCATAGTGAAGTAAGCTTCACTCTTGTGTTTGGTGGTGCTTAGCATGTTCTCTTGGGGACAAAGGCAAAGAGAGTGAGCTCATAGAATAAAAGAACTCACAAGTTGAAACCATTTTAGAACAAATCCCAACTTTGTCAGTTTGTAGGCTGGTTGGTAACCATTGCTTGTCTTCTCAGCATTATTTTCTTTAGTAAAGAGTGTAGCAGTTCCTCAGTTGGTTCATTGTAAGATAGTAACCATGCAGATCATTTCTCCATGGGCAGAACTTATCATTTGTGCCAGTATGCCAATGGAGAAGAAGTAGGATACTTAGATTATTTAGAAATGAACCGTTTCAAAAAGTAACTATATTTGGAACGAAATAAAGGTGGGCATCACATGGCATGGGACATAGTTGTTTACTGCAGATTTTCCCGTTGCTTCTTGATGGGTCAGTGACCAAAAACTATAAGAGTATGCCTGTTCATCCTTATTCCCATTTAGTAATACAAGCCACAAGTTTTAACAGACCATATGTGTGCCCAGATAGAGGTGACATATCTTTAATCACATGTGGCAGAGAACAAAGTCAGGCTCAGGAATCATAAGCAATAAGGCCTGTAGTATTTCCAAAATTCAAGTTGCTTGTTATGGACTCTTTCTTATTTTTATTTTTATTGCCTCAAGAATACAGATGATTGAAATCACTTCAAACACTAAAACTTACCAACAAATCTTGAACTATTTTTGAGTCATTTCTTTTTTTTTTAAATTACAATATAATTATATTTCCCTCTTCCATTTTCACCCTAAAACTCCTCCCATATATCTTTCCTCATATCTTTCCACAGCACTATGCTGACACTTAAAAATTCTTTTATATTAATTCTCCTTATTCTCTTTAAAGTTCATTGACTTTCCTTCCAGTAAGTGTTGATACATACATACAGGTATATGCATATACATACATACTTATATACAGGGCTGATCATTTGGTATTGGAAAACAACTTGGTGTGCTCTTCTCTGAAAAAGTTTATTTGTCCTGTTCTTGATATTTCATAGGAGCCAGTAGGGTTGAGGCCTCCTGGGCTTGTCCACTTTGGCATGTCTATTGTTGTCCCTGTTCAGATAATGTTTAGCCATAACCTTTCTCATTTAAACCACTATATTTTGAGCTGCTGTTATTAAAGCAAACTAGTCTGAACTGTTTGCACAGACCAGCTGGTCTCAACTGAATAACAGGAAATGAGCACATATCTGTTTGGAGTTCCAGCTACCTGTCATGTTAGCTTTCGCAGTTTTTGTATACTTTGGCCTACCAAGGAAGCTGCTGTCAGGAAAATTCAAACACTGACTTCATATGAGGGGATCAGTACCAGTAATGCTACTGTACATACTGGACTTTCCAAATAGTTCCAGAGGTTGGTTTGAGGCTCAATTTCACATCCCCCAAGTGACACAGCTCATTCCCTATAATGAGAATTATATATGATTATTACTTAGCTGATTATTTTGAAAATGTTCATAGCTTTGAGATCTCAATCTTATATACAGAAATAAATTCAACACATAAACTAAAAGCAACTTTCAAAAAATGGGTTGAGAAGTCCATCTTTGAGGTCAGCACAGTGGAATGTAAAATTTCTAATATGTCAGATGTGAATAAGACATTAATTTATTCTTGGGCTATAGAAACATATTTTATTACTTTGAGTTATCTTCTATGCCTCAATTTTTCAGAGAATTTCAATGTAAATCAATAAACATTTACTGATTCAACATCCCTTGTCATCCCTGTTTATTGTGCTATAATAGAGGTCTCAGTTTCCCTGGGAAAAAGGAAACAGTGTTTGAATTTCAGACATCTGATGAAAAATTCTTCTGGATAGTTATGTAGTATATGAACACTGTTATATTTACCCCAATTTCTTTGATTTACCAGCTTTACCTTAGCTGGTATCATTAATTTTATCTTATAGAAAGTTTCTGACCTTAATGTTTGCTGAGTCTTCCCTCTTGTCAAACTTCGTGCTTAGTGACTCCTTACAGGCATTTCTTTAATTCTTCAAATGTCTTTTAAAAAATTTATTGTTTCTCTTTTGCAGATGAAGAAAGTGTTACTCAACAATATATGTAACTCATAATGGAATTAGAGAATATCAACTATGGAATGTGAACCTACTACATTTTTGTTGCTCAGTATATTCACGATTTTTTTTTTTGAGAAAAGCTGTCATCATTCAACCAATGACTGCAACCAGACTGCTGGGCTGCTGGGATTACAACGTTGTGTGCCACCATTTCCAGTTTAAGATGTTGGGTATAGAGAAATTGGTCAGTGGTTAATAATTTGATGGTCTTGCAAAGGACCTGGATTTAATTGCTAGCATCCATATGGTGATTGACAATTATCTGTAACTCCAGTTCTAGTAGACACAGAACTGTTTTCTGGCCTCTCTGAGCATCATACATGTGAATGGTACACAATCAAGTAAAATATCTAATAGACATAAAACAAAAATAAATAGATATTTTTTAAAAATTAAAATGAATATAGACTTTTGGGAAAAATTAATTACAAAGTATACTAGATACTATTAGAATTTATTATGTAATTAGATAACATGGCTGGAATACCAGTATTTAAGATTATTTTATTGTACTTAAATCAAGTCTTTTTGTTTTTTTTTCAACAAGAGTTTTTCAAGAATATGACAGGAAATATGAACTTGATAAAGAATTTCCAATTTCCAGCAGCACAAAGGCTTACAATAAACTCTTTTTCCATAACAGCTTCCATGCCAATATGGTCTTGGGATCCATGTCATGATAGCATCTCACTGGCAAATAGTTTGTAATCATAAAGCCTACTGTATGTTGCTTTGGCACATCTCAGTCTCTGTAAGCATCATCTGTAAAGTGAGCACCACACTGCTTTCAAGGCCCACTCCATGTTCAACTCAACATTACAAAATCTTTGGGGTTAGACACAGTTTAGTTCTGGGTCCCTGGAAGAATTCTTAGTATAGCAAAGGGACCTATTTTATATTGAATTGATGAAATTAAAACAGATAAATGAATATGAAGATATGGCAATGAATATTTCCTGGGAATTTAAAAGTATTTAAACAATGAAAAAATCAAAATAACCTTTTAATTTTCTAAAAGTTTAGGTTAAAGGAAAATAAGGGATTGGGAAATGATGGACAGACCAAGAGGATGACATGAGGGCAAATCTAAGGCACTTCTGCCACTATGACCAGAGGAAACTAGAATGAGTTTGCCTGCCAGAATATGAAAAGGCAGACACTCAGGTTTGGGAAAATGCTAAGATGATGGGCTCTATATTATAGGTAGAGGGGCTTGGAGGTCTTGCACAAGAACACGAGAAGACAAATGAGGAGGGACACAAGCAACTCCTTTGGCTTTTGTTCAGCCTTCTTGTTCTTTGCCTGTGTATCTGGAGCAGAATTCATGCTTGCGTTTCCTTCTGTAGTGCTCACAGGTCCAAGGTCCCACAGCATTCCCTTTATTCTGCATCTACAGTGGATCCCTACCATATTTCCCTCACTTCTGCTAGCCCTGCCACCACCCAGCCATTCCTGAAATGGACTTCTTTCCTTCCCAATATGTTTTATTACTGTGAGGCATACCTGAAAGCATTCAACACAGTTTTGTAATTAACACAACAGCAACCAAATCAAACAAACAAAAAGAAACCTCATGATGATAGTAAGGAATTTCCATAGAGATTTATCCTACTTAGTAGTGTTAATATCTAACATGAGCATGGTACATTTGCTACAATTAACAAGACAATACTGAGTGCTTACATGATTTATTTGGAATTTATATTCATGAGTTCTTTATCTCATTACTTTCTATTTATTCAATCATTTTCAACAGCATAGATTGATTTTTATGTTTAGCATAGGGTCTAATATGAATTTATTATTGTAAAACAAATTATTACTATGTTACATAATAAACAATGCAAATTGTGTAATTTTACTCTAAAAGTTATTACTGAACAGAATCCACAGAGGTTGAGTCTTCTCCCAGTTTTCATTTGCTGGTCAGAATGGGGATTTTGAGACTGAGACATAGTGTGATTTCTCCATCCATGCCCACTCAAAACTTAGTACTTGGAACTCATATCATGTATTATTAATGAATCACAGGCATCACTGACTATAAGATCAGAAGAAAAGGAGAGGTGTTTTGGAGAGCTTATATACAAAAATATGAATGTTGGGTAGTCTTTGAAACAACTTGAAAATTTACTTCTGGCTTCTAATATGTACTCTCATAATCATATCATATCCTCCCATATCTGAGAACCATTATTGCTAGAGTAGAAATTGTTCTTTCTCAGTGAATCCCCACTGTAATCATCTCAGAAGAACAGAACTGAGAAAGCTTATATATTCTATACAATTCTCTGTTAACCTGAGATCAGCAGTAAAGTTCTCTCCAGGAAGGCTCTGCTGCAGGATGCAATCATGCAGTCATCAAAGCTTCTTCACCTATCAGTTACAAGGACTTGGTCTAAGGTCAGAATGGCAGCTTTCATCTATGTCCTGTGCCATCCTTGGTATGAGAATGCATCTTGAAGTTCTAACTGGAACAGTTAGAGCAACACACACATCAAGTTACACTTCGTCCAGTCCCCGTGCTGCTTCACAGTAGGTATTTGTTTACAACAGGGACAAGTACATACACCCAGCTTCAATTTATGGCGTCTGGCAATTTCTACTGCTGGGATCTTAGCCAAAGACAAGCACTCCCCTTCTGTCTGTCTTTATCCATTTTGTTTCTCAGTTAATATTTTGAAGTATTCTTCTTATAAATTCCTAAATATGCCATTTGCAGTTTGACTTATGACAAACATGTTCCTCCCAACAGCTGTTATAAATTATGTCTGAATCACAATTTTTTGCCAAATTCCCATTCTTTCTGGATCAGAAAAATCTAGTTTTCTCATTCTTGGGCAACTCATTAAACATCTTTGAAATAATTTATTTTCCTATACAGTGGATAAATTGCCTTCAATATGGTGCTGTTATTAGAATTAGAGATTGAGAGAATGACACAATAAAGTATTAGTGTCATTCCAAGCCCATATAAGAGGATAAATGGTACGCATATGTTTACCCCTTTTATGGGGTATGTACAATAATATACGAATATATAATGGAACATCCTCAAATTTGTATTCATTAGAAATTGTTAAGAACCTCCACGAATAGGAAGTTGATCTAATCACTTTGCTCATTTGGTCAGTTCCTAGTAATTTGGAGAGAAGAATTGAAAGAGCTGAGAGAAGAATCTAGACTCACCCTATATCAAAATTTACTAATGTTGTGGCTTGAAATAGGAATAATAAAATTGGTTTTAGATTTCATCTTAAATTCTTGAAAGTTTGGAATCATCCAGTGGAAACTGCTTTGGGTAGTTCCCTGTAAAGACAAAGACAAAGAAACAAATCTTTCATGATGGGAACTACTAGATTAATCCTCATAATGAGATAGTGTACTCAAATACCTCAGAATACTATGTGAAGAATAAGTGTCTGACATCGTAGAAGGCATGAGTGACAGACGAACATTCTGTACACCAGTTTCCTCATCCTGTCCCTTCATTCTATCCTGTTTCTATTGCTCTTATTCTTTCATTAATCTCCTACAGGAAGTCTCGACTGAGGATTTATTCTAACCCTATTCAATTTCTAGATATTTATAATTTATAGGATCAAAATCTCATAGTTTCTTTTGTCCCACTGTGACTTCTGTAAACCGACTCTTAAGCTTGTGTGTTTTGTTGTATATAACAGTTTAAGTCAATTCCACAGCATCTCTTCTTATTTAAAAGTAGTTCATGAACAGTTGTTTTTGTGTGTCTGTTTTGTTTTTTTTTTCAGAGCATCATTAAAACTTCAGTCTAGCCATTGTAAGATAACTTTTTCAGTCTCAGGGGGCATCTACACCTCTCAGACTCTGCTATTTCTGCTTATTGGTTTGTATCCACTTTGAGACCTGAGGTGAATGAGATAACTTTGGCTTTACTCCAAATTTCAGTGTTTTTCTTCCCCAAAATATATAATTCTGTATCAATCATGCAAATGTGATTGAAATAAGAAAGGCAACAGAGAGAGGATTAAAGAAAGGAGGGAAAACTTGATGGATATTGTGCTCATCTGTCATTTATGCCTTCTCTGATGTCAGATACTCATTTTTTATCTGACATTTTGGAGGAATTTAGAAGTATTCTCACACTGTAGGGACTTCCATAGAAGTATCACTCATGCATACATCATGCTAGCTGCATTTTCCTCATCTGGGACTCCTATAACCCAGAGGGAGTTCTCCTATTAAAGTCTATAGTTCTCATTGCATATACCACAATTTCATTGTTGAGACAGTTAGAATTAGTAAGACTAATTTTTCTGCCTTGTGATTTCCTTGTTAGTCACTTATATTTAGCCTTTCCCCAGTGGAAATTTATGGTAATGTCTTGCAGTTCCTTTGAAATTATCTTAATTAGGTGTGACATCAGCTAATATTTGCTGTCTAAGGAAATTGTTTCTATAGACCTTTAAACCAGATTCATTGCATCAACATCTTTTATACAGCCTGAAGATGAAAGATGAGCAATAGGCTAAGTCTTTTCAGGTCATGTCTAATCTGGCACTTCTTGGATTTGACCTTCACAACATAGCTTACATTTTAAGATCAAAGAAAGAGTCATATATGACACTGAGTTACCCAAGAAGATAGCCCACTAAAGAATCTTCTTATGACATTACAGTTTTAGTTGTTGCACTTGAATTTCTAAACCAAGATCTTTAAGGCATCTCACTGCTTTTTCCATACAGACTATTTTTTTTCTAAGAAGTTATAACAGATTAATGGTTAAAAGTTCATGATTTATTTTTCACCACCTTCAAAGAATAATCTTGATCCTTTGTCTCCTATCTGCTAAAATCTATTTAAATCTTCCAATGCCGTGATTTTAACTCTAATAAAATGAAAATATTTAACTCATTGTATTCTTGTGATTATTAAATAGAATGTGGTTTAAAAAAAAAAAAAAACCACTGAGCAAAGTTGCTACTCTGTAGAAATTAGCATGATAATTTAAAGACACTGACTTATTGCATCAAATTGAGATCAAAGGAAGGAGTTTTGGGTTTCTTTTGTTTGAGACAGGGTCTCACTATGTAACCCCTATTGTAGATCATAATAGCCTGGAAACTGTGACGATCTTCCTACGTCTGCATCCCTCATATATGATGACAGCTATGCGTCACCACACTGAGCAAAAGCATATTTTCTTTTCATGCTGCATGAGAAGTATAACAGTGCTTTCATTGTGTGCACTGGAGAATTTGGGTCAAGGACCCAGTTCAGTAGAAGAGCAGAAGCAAACTCATGTTGATGAGTGTATGAATCAAATAGTATGTTCTGCTCAAAAGGATTTAGAGATATTTTGATGGATCATCCTGCTTTAAGAATCAAAAGTGTGTGTGCATGTGTGCGTGTACGTGTGCATGTGCGTGTGTGTGGTTACTCACAGAACAAATTTTCTGAAGCATTAATCAAGAAGACTTCTGGGAAATGTGATCTCTGATGAAGTATATCTGAGGGAAGAGACCAGGAAAAGGTCATACAAGTCTTATTTGTAACAGAGTTGTTCTTTCAATTGTGAACTCATTCTTTTGATTCTGTCTCCATCTCATATTTAAGAATATTCCATTAGATTTTCCTAGATATCCTCATGATTTTAAAGATCCCAGATGGTATCACACTAGTTTTTTAGTGTTAAAGAATTTCATTTGAGCATATATGTTTTGATCAATTTCATCCCTGATTCCTTCTCCTCTGATTCCTGCCTCATGACCCCATGTTTAGTTCTCAACTTCATGTGCTTGTTCTCTCTATCTCTATCTCTATCTCTATCTCTATCTCTATCTCTATCTCT
>JANHMN010000012.1:54387529-54403633 GCA_030674055.1 Rhabdomys pumilio
AGAGAGAGAGAGAGAGAGAGAGAGAGAGAGAGAGAGAGAGAGAGAGATTACATTCTCAGAGACAGGTAGCTGGAAAAACTTAAGCAGTATTTATCGGAATTTATTTATATATATTTATTTGACCTGTGAGAGATGGATCCCAAGTCTTATGACTTCCTCAATTCCCTGTAGCTTACACAAATTTTCAGTTACAAAAAGACATAAATGTTTTAGATATATTAGCAATACCACTGTTTGTAATCTGAACTGAGATCCATATTGTAGAAAAAGCAGCCAAAAGGTGTCTGTAAGACAGTTGGAGTAGACTCATGCCTTCCAGTCATTGCAAACAAGCATGAACATCATTTCCTTTGTCCTGAGAGCTGGATACATACAGATTGGACAGAGAAGTTTTTACGCTGATGAGATGCACCTTGCTGTTTATACTTAGAAGACAACCAAAGAAAATCTTGAGAAAATAGAAAGTAATCTGTGCTCTATCAGCTTATCAGAATGCCATTGATCAACGTTAAAATCTCTGAATTCTTGAAATCCTACTATAACAATAGCATAGAATTGGGAAAGAAATCTGAAATTTTTCTATTTTTTATATACCTTAAGTATTTTTTTTACATTGTTATGAAATAATAATGCAGCAAGGGAGTACCTGGCAGGCCCATGCCAAGGTGACCCCCAGAGAAATCATGCCATACAACAGATCTGGTATAAGGGGGATTATTTGGGAAATGGAGGAGAGTAAGAACCTGGAGAAGAGGTAGAGACAGACTAGTGGACATGAAAAACAGTCAGACAGATGGGAAGAGGAGGGAGGAGGGAGCTGGAGTAACTGGGTAGTCCTTCTATATGCAGCCCACACCTGATAACAGCAGGTGATGACAAAGCAGTTGCTAGGTCCCTGGAAAAAGCCTAGTAGAATTGCCTAGTGGTATAACATATACATTTACAATTTGCATAATATAATTTACATCATTTTCTCAGAGCTTGCATAGACTTTAAACCTTTTGTCTAATCATTTATCAGAGATAGAAGTAGTCATTACTGAGAGCAGTTATTGTAGAACAAATTGTTTTGTTCTTTTAAATAAATAAAGGAACAGTAAAAACTTGTATCTGAAACCTATTTTCCTTTGA
The DNA here is from genome assembly GCA_030674055.1 of Rhabdomys pumilio. Taxonomy (NCBI): domain Eukaryota; kingdom Metazoa; phylum Chordata; class Mammalia; order Rodentia; family Muridae; genus Rhabdomys; species Rhabdomys pumilio. The sequence goes on from JANHMN010000012.1 coordinate 54,388,660, forward strand.
TATGAAGTCTGTTAGCAAGACACAACTCACTGCTTTTCTCAGCAGAATACCTAGTAGCTCTAGAAAAGGCAAGGCCCAATTTTTACACGTGAAATGATCTAACAAGATTGTTGCATTCTTGGGGGAAGAAACAGCTGCCAAGCTGACAAAATTAGTTAGTCTAGTTATAAATGCCCTCTGAGAGCTAAGAAGTTTAAATTATAATAGGAATAAATTATAATTCAAATGGCTTATGTATCAGTTAAAATGACAGACTTACCCATTACTTAGGCAGTTATCCCACCAGGCTCCAGTGATGTCAATGGCTTCATTGGGGGTGGTATTAGTCTTCAGCTGCCACACTCAGGAAATCTGAAAAGCTTTCCCAGTGAAGGAGGAACTTGAGAACTGACCTTACTTTTTCTAGGCAAAGTGAGGCCATCAAATCTCTAGAGTCCTGCTTGTCCACAGTTTGGATCAGGTCCTGGTAGTGGGCTAAGGTATTTGGGGCAGTTTTTCCCAGTGGTTTGTATTACCACAGTCCAGGTGGAGTCAACATGCCCCATCATCTTCTTTGGCAACCTTGGGGTCACCACCAGGAGCTAAGGTCTGTCTATCATATTAAGCTTTTTTTATTTAACATTTTAAATGTTATATTCAGCAGATCTCTGACAAGTCTGGGGACTATTACCTATTAAATATACCTGATTTAAACTTTGTTTTAAGCTTAAAATTAAAACCTTATACAAAAGACTATATAAAGCTTGTCTCTGAAAATGAATTTCATATGTACTTAGCAGGCATAGTTTTGAGCACATAAATGAATTTGATCATTTATAAGATGACTGAATATTAACTCACACATCCTAATTATCCTTGATAGTTTATACGAAACTAGCAGTTTTAATAAGATTAACATTTTATAGTTTCATCCCTTTTAAGCTTTAACCTTAAAATTATAAATTTTGAATTGAAGCTCTCTTAACTAGCAAAATAAAATTTTAAATCGTAAATGTAGCCCACTGAGATATTAGAAACTGTATTATTTTAGTTTTTGATTCTTTTATAATACATCATTACAGAATATTATAATTTCTTGTATGACTCCATTTATCCAAATATTTAAAGCTTAACAGAGTTAGCAAAGACAAGGAGGCTAGACATATATCTTTAAATCAGTTATTGTTAATCCAAGCAGACTTTAGTAACTTAAAAACCTTATTTATCAAATTATATTTTATTTTTAAATATATGTTGTTTTATTTAAAAAATTTTTAAGACAAAAGTCACCATTTAAAAATCTATCTTAACTCAAAATAACTCAGGAACCTGTTGTCTTCTTAGTCTAAAAAGGCTAACCAGAGTTGTATTCAAGTGACATAAAAGTGTGGAATAGCAAATTAAGATTATTAATGTTTTATTACAAGTTTTAAGCTAATATTTTTGCTTTAAATTTTATATAAATTTTCCCTGTCCCCTGCCCTAAAATAGTACTATAGTTTCTAAAAGAAAGAAATTCTACATTGTAGCAAACATTTTGAATATCCATGACATTGATTGAGAGAATAATTTTTGTAAACAGAAACCAAGAAAGGGAGCTGAAGTCAAAGAGAGAGATACACACCTTTAATTATATTTCTCCATCCTAATTTTAATATAAACTTTTCTTTAAAAACGTTAAAATAATATGAAGCATAACAGTAACAAATACATTTCTATTGTAGTAAATTCTTTTCCTAATGGGGAATTTGACAATATCTGGAGCCTTTACCCAGCATAAATAACAGTTTTTCTGTGATGTGTAGATGGACCCCATCTTTATTCTTAGTTTTCAATCTTTAAGCCCTAATTTCTCCAGAAAACCTCAAGACTTCATGTAATTTGAGCCTAATTGCATATAACCAGCTGGAAGGACTGACTAGATCCATAGGTGAAGGTCTTTTGTTTTTTTTTTTTTGAAGGAATATTAGCTTATAATAAATCCATCTCTGCTTTAAACAGGCATATCCAGAGTTATTAGTGAGAGATTTTAGACAGAAGACTATTTTATTTTATATCCACTTTGTGTGTTAACAATATTTTAATATTAACCATACATAAAAGATATTTAATCCCTGAAAACCGATCAGAGGGGGAGACCAGAGCAACAGAGTACAAGGAAGGATTAGAGATAAAAAATAAGATTTTGGGTGCAGGCCAGCGGCAGCAGTGCAGAGGGCAGCAGGCAGTGGAACAGGAGGCTTATAATACCTGCCAGTGTTGCATACCAGGGGCATCTGCATGACACCAGTCCAGAAGTGCCGAAGTGGCCACTGCCAGAGCTCCAGAGCCAGCTCAGAGATAGGTAACCTGGAAATAGACATTCTTCAAAGACAGAGTGAGGAAAAAGGACCTCAAACTGGAGGGCATAGAGAAGTGCCTGATGTACTGCAGGATCTTGTCAGCCAATGAGAGGGACAGAAACAGACCATGTTTCAGTAGGAGGTAGCATAGAGGCAGCCAGGAACAGTCTACTATTTGGTAATCTAGGAAATGTTGCACGGAGCTTAGTAGGAAGTTTGGCTGTGCTCAGTTCACAAGTCCCACCTCTGCAACAAAACTTGAAAATAAATACAACAGAGAATAACAGAAAAAGGATAGCACCACAAAGAATCAAGCAATCAGGCAAACAAAACATACGAACTCAGATATATGAGGACCATCTTCATGCATACACTAAAACCAGGACAGTAGAGCATTCTGTCTGCTCTAGAGACTGGGGCCGTATCTTTTCAGATCTCTCTAAATATCTGGACTCCAAAAACAGAACAGAACAAGCCACCTATGGGTCCAAGTTTCAGAAGCACACTGGCTGGCAATTCTTTCAATTTGCAAATTTGGGGCAGTTTCAGTCTGGGATCCTTGGGGCCTAACAAGTCCACTTTGGACTTGCTCCATCTGGGGCCTATCTCTGAGTCCTGAGTCTCCCAGGGATCTCGTTGAAGATCTCCAAATTGTATAAAGTTTATGATCCCTGAGAAAAGGCCATAGACTCAATTCAATTGCAATTAAAGATTCACTGATTAGTGCTAGCAGGATTAGAAGTCTCTGAGCCAAATTTGTGATTGCCATAAATTAAGAGTATGGGAAAGAATTTTAAAAGGCTAAAAAACACACAAAGATCTCCAATGTGTACGTAAGCACACACAGACTGTTCTGTTAAGCCAAGTTAAATGGTTACGGCAACTCAGAACAATCTTTGAGTATCTTCAGAAGCAAGTTACAGAAAAGGAGTTACTCATATAACAAGTATGTAGTCATGGTTGTACATTTTTGGATGGGGATGACTGAGTCAGGCTTACTGAGAACTTATCTTCTAGGAACTGGAGTCATAACCAAACAGCAAGATGGATGTTTACCATAAAATAGAGATTTTTTTTAAAGTTAAGCCATAACATAAGGATTTTATAATATAAATGAAACAAAAATCAAATATAAAGAAAACGGTAAGAGCATTTAAATCAGACTGTAGGTAGGTATTGTCAAGTGAAAAGTAATGTTTTTTAAAAAAAGGAATAGCCACAGGTTAACTGCTCACAGAGGGGAAAGAATTAATGTGCACCAAAGGTATATGAAAATTTTCCTAAGTAAGATAGAATTAGCTTAGTATGGCTCGAAAGAACAGAGTTATGAAGAAAATGTACAAGAGACTTGAGAATGTACAGTGAAATGAGAAGGCCAGGCCACAGCTGATGGAAGCAGCTTCAGGGACTAGCATGTGGTCTTATCTCAACCACAGAAAGATGCAGTTTTTGCTTCTATGACAAACTTTTGTCCTCAGCATCCACTCAGCAAATGGTCAGCTATGCACTGTGTCATTCTTTGAGAAATTCAAAGTTCTTTTACTTTTCTAGACTTAGTGACTGACTGCTATTCTAGTTATTAAAGGACTTCCTTCTTTCGTTAGTTCACTCGTGTTAACAAATCTTTATCGGGATGGGCACAGATTCTTATTTTTTCAATGGACTCTAATATGTTAGTCATGTGTCATTTGATACTTAAACTATCTGATATTTGATCAGTCAAGGGTAACATTTTAAACTTACACTTGTGTCCTCTGGCACATCTCAATTTTTTTGTCAGCAATTTTTTAATGTTTGCCAGAAAAGAATACTTTAGATGAAAGAAACAAACAATTAAAGCAAATCTTAGCTTGGTTCTTGGATCAGAAATGGGAATTGACCAAATTTGATTACATTCTATATATTAGAGAATCATATCATTGACATTAATTTCTTGATTGCAAATGAGAAGAACATGTTCTCCTTTTAGGTAAATAGGGCTTGATACGTTTTGAAGCAATTTGGCATTTTTTTTTTAATTTACCCTCAAATAATATATAAAGATAACAGCAAAAGAATATTATATTGATACATATTCTATGAGTGTGTTTATATGCTAAGATAACATATTAAGTATATGAAAGAATGATAAAGTCAATATAGTAAATGTATTATAATTGGGAAATTTGAGATAAGAGCATGTTCAATGTTCACCAGGCTGTTTTTGTTACTTTAATGCAATGTTGAATTTTAAAATGGAAATTTCAAGAAATATTTAAAGACTATTTTGACAGATCTGATAAATGACTCAGTTGATAAAGTGCCTGCAATAAAAGCAGTATAGACCTGAGCTCAGATCTCCAGCATCCACAGGAATGCCATTCATGGCAGAATATCCTTTTGACCCCAGAGTTGGCGAGCATAGCCTGGAGGATTCCTAACACTCTTTGGTCAGTGAGTCGAGATGATTAAGTGAGTTTCAGGTTCAGTAAGAGACCCTTTCTTGAAAAAAATAAGGTGGAGAAAAATTGAGAAAATGTACCAAGCCTTGATATCTGGCTTCTATACTCACAAAGTGTAAACAGTTGCATACATGCATGCTGACACAATCATGTAGGTTGGTCTATGAAGGATACATTTTGTGATAAAAGTATAGAAAAGAATTTACAAAGATATTAAAATATCCCGGTGGTCTGGGGAGGCATGGCCATAACATGGACTGTTGATAAGGACCATTTGTATCTGGGGAATTATGGAATAGATTCAAGATAAACTGACAGGGTTTGGCTAGTAGATCAGTGGGATTAGAACAGGGTGACATAAACATAAATAAGGAAACCTGAGCTTGGAGCTTCAACAATGAGATGGATTGGGTGTCAGAGAAGCTGACTCTGTGACTTCCCAGGCCACATACTTCTGTATTAGCACTGTGTCTAGAGAAGCAAGATCTAGTATGGAGCCTGAGAAGAAACCTTGAGAGGATTAAATTTCTAGAAATGTTGATCGTATCCAGATGGTGAGACCATCCAAGAAGAAAGGATGTGGATGACTTTGGATATATTTGGGTAGATTCAGATGAAAGGCAAGAAACATATGGGAATTCATCAGTAGACTTACTCAGCAAGTCACTTGTGATACTGTACAGAGAGGTAGAGAGGGAAAAGTGGGGCTAAAGACAGAGAGACAGCTAGTGACGTGAACTATTATAAAGATTTACTTTGAAAAGGAGATGAGTAGTTGAGCGGTAGGTGATGTGGAGGTTGAATTTGTAGTTTGAAAACAAGAAATCGAAGAACTGGTAGGCTTGTGATTATGGACCGGTAAAAAGAGTAAAGATGCAGGAAAGTGAAACCTCTCAGTGTGCTGTCAGTTGTAGGGTGTAGGCATGGGGGAGTGCTTAAGGAAACTATCCTTTGCTGTCACATTTCTGAAGATTGTGATCACAGACACTACTTATCGTTAGTCCTGAAATGTCCTTTCATAATTGCTAGGTGACAAACAGAATTGAGAAAATAATGTCTCCTTCCATAGTATAAGGTTGCTAGAGTAACTATCTTAATACAGTTAATTACTTGACTGAATCAAGTTTATTTAACTTTCTGGAATATTTTGCTCATTAATGTTCAGTTTACTACTTGTATGATGTTTTGGGTTCTTCTCTAATTGCAGGGACAAAACAGCTGACAAGAAGCAACTTAAGGGAGAGGAGATTATTGACTCATGGTTAGAAGGGCTAAGACCTTGGTGGTATGGAAGGCAGTATGAGCAAGAGATAGTTTGCCACGTTGTGCCAGGATATCTGCCAGGAAGCAAAGACAGAGAGATGATGGCTGTTTCTCAGCTTTCTTTTTCATTTTAATTCATTACAGGTTCACAGCACATACAATGGTGCCATCCATCCACACTTGGCGGTGGGGGAGATTTCCCACTCCAATCAACAAAATCTCATATATGTCCAGAGGTTTGCCTTAAAGTGTCCTTAAATCTCATCAAGTTGATATTACCCATTACAAATGGCTAGTGAGAATTCCTTTAAGTTAGCTCCTGTAATTTGCGGGAAGGGCTAAAATATTGGTTAATATTTGATTCTTCATTCATATCTCAAAACAAAATACTGCAGGTTTGTCTTATATATTTTTGCATTTGACAATTGCAATTATTTCTATAAAGAACCCTGGCTTTCTTTTCTTTAAACATAAGAAGTAACCATTGAAAGGCTATAATTTGTGGCTAGAATGTTATTGCTGTTACAATGTTCTTGTCTTCTCTGCTTTTCCAAGAAACAGAAAAGAAAGCAAATTTATATCATTAAGAGGATTTTATCTTTTGGTAATATTCTGTACAAGCAGAGAATGATCTATAATAGCCATGCTTTTTGGTACCAAATGAATAAGTTCATAAAGCTTGGAACAAGTAAAAGGAAAGGCACAGATAGCAAGAGGCTACTTTACAAGAGGCTGATATGTGGAAGTAGCAGATAGACTGAATAAAAAACCAGTCCTGTGTAACTGGACAGTGCAGATGACTGGAGCAGCTACCATATATTTTTAAAAATTAAACCTACTTTTTGTAAAGAACTTACAAATTAAATTAAAAAAAATCACCTAGATAGATTAATGTAGCCATTCAAACAAGCTCCTGGCCACATCTTATGCAGTCATAACTGCAAGTCACAGGCCCTGAAGCTTCCCTTTAGATTTTACACTTTCATTATCAACTAAATTTTACGTTTTTGTCTATGACACACACAAAAAATTGTGACAGAGTTGAAACTAGAAAATAAATCAAAGTAGAATATACATGTATGTGTGTGTATATGTATATACATATGCCTACACACATATATGTAGGCAACAAATGTACATGGGTTAATATTATAGAAAGTAGAAAGAAAAACAAGATAAAAGGTAAATATGTCATGAAGAAATACATACCTCAGGTAAGGAAGTCATAAAAGAGACACAAAGCTTAGTGAGTAGCCCTATCAAGAGCATAAACAAAGACAATCACATTAAGTCAGAGGATAAGAACACTCAGTACAAATTACCTAGAGAAGCCAAAAGATACTTCATTGAGTTCCCTCTTAAGATCTTTATATTCATATGTGAGCTTCCTGTTCCTTGTTCTCATTGTAGGAAGTTTTATTTCTTAGAATATAGACAATAGTAACCACAACTGGAAATTACTTACATTCAGACATTTTCAAGGACACAATGTTTTTAATACTCCTAATTGTTTGCTGCTTTCTCTCTGTTATAGAGTCAGGGGGCCATCTTCTCTCTGGGTGGAGTTTTGAAGGACAGTTGTCACAGATGAATTTAGGAAAGAGCCTTCCCCCCTTACCTCCAGAGTTTAGTTTCAACAAGCTTAAATGGCATGTGGTAATCTACCAATATAGTATGGATTACAGACATAAAAAATTGTGTGATGTTGACTATTGACACTGTATTATTTTTTATACTTCTAGAACTTATTAATACCACAAGACTGAAAGTTTATAGTTATAGAGCATATATCATGTTAAGTGTTCTTACTCCCAAAACAAAACAACCGAACAACAGCAAAAGGATACACGAAAACAGTGAAGTGTGTTGAACATCTCGATTCCTTTGCCTGTTGAAATCAGACAAGACAACATATGTCCAATGTCATCAAATTGCATGCATTAGGTTTTCTCAGGTTTAACATTTTTCTTTTATTTTTGACATAATAAGTATACCATTTATCCCTTCCTTCTTCTCTTTCCAAACCCTCGCATAAAAGCCTCCTTGCCTCATTTTTCATTAGTTGATTTTACATACACACACACACACACACAGAGACACACACAGACATACACACAGACACACACACACACCGACACACACACACAGACACACTCACACACACAAACACACACACAACGACACACACACACACACACAAACACACACACACATTCCTAAATACATAAATATAACTAGCTTAGTCGATATAATGTTACTTGTATGTTTGTTTTCATGATTGGCAATTTGGTATTGGACAACAAATGTGTGTATTCTTTCCAGGGAAGACTATTTCCTTTGCTCTAGCATTCCTTTATTGCCTGTACTTCTTTATGTACAACCCTTCATCCATGTTAGTATGCCTATTGTTGTTATTCTTGCTCAGGTCATGTTTATGCAATCATGCCGGTGGTAATTTATGAGTGTAGATTCTGAATCTCTTAGCAGACACAGTCTGATAGCAAACTCTTTGATCATATGGCTTTTACAATTTTGCTTTCCCCAGCCCTCTTCTGTAATGATCCCTGTCACTTAGGTTTGACAGCTTTGTTGGAAATATAGATGGGCTCTACAACTGCATTTTGATTGTGATTAATTGTGGTTTTCTATAATGGTCTCTGATGTTACAAAGACAAGTTTTCTTAATGCAGGGTAAGGGCTACATTTATCTCTGGGTGTAAAGATAAATGCTTAGAATGTAGTTAGGGATTTTTCTAGTTTAATACAATAGAATTGGTAGGTTCTCTTCCAAGATCTATTAGCTATGGGTATGCTTGCAGTACCAGTCATGACTCTTCTCACGTTTAATGGCTTTTAAGTCCAACTAGAGAGCTATTGGTTACTACTAAGATATGTCTGGCACTACTTGATCCTCAAGGTAACAGTACATGCTTGGTTTTGGTATGTTTCATAGTTATAATAGCTGGATAAGACTGTTGGTTGTTTCCCCATCTTGGAAGTTTACATGGGCACCTTAAGATCCCATTAATGTTAGTCCTCTGGGAAGAGGTTTTCAGGTCTGTTCTGCCTTACAGCCCTGTGTTAGAATACATGGTTTCTTCATCAATAGGGACTTACTTCCCATCTCTGGTAAACAATCAAGAGTGATAACAATAACCTGCAAGTAGTCTTTTATACAACCCTGTCCAACAATTCAAATAATTATTTCTCATGCATGGTTGGGGTTTTTACTCAATGGTCTTTGGCTCTTGGAGGAAATATTGTCAGTCAGATGAAAAAAATTGTATTTAAATATAGTTAAATATCAACTTATCAGTATTATAACTTATCTGTATTTTTAGGTCAATAATATCATTACTTAGGAGCTTTTCAGACATATTTACTTTTATCTGTCCTCTCTCTTTCTCTAATGATCTCCCTTCCCTTCTGTAACCAGAGTCCCCCGTTTTTCTCATTTCCTTCCATCAGATCACTTGTACCCAGCTTTTACTCTCTCTATTGTGCTCTTACCCCCAAGTACCGTAGTGCAGAATTTTGTATGTATAATATGCCTCAGTAAAGCTGTTAAAAGAAAATTATCTTGAATTTATAATGATGTTTTCTATTCAATTTCAGGGCCAGAAGCTGTGCTATTTAATATCATAAATCTTACTAACAGTCTCATTTATCCTTTTTTTTTCTTATGTCAAAAATTTAAGTCTCAATATAATTAGTTACACAATTCTTTCCAAAACATACACACACAAACTCAACATAATAACATTGCTCTAGTTTTATGAGTCCCCTCAAAGTTTTTTTTTTAGTTTCTCTGAACTTCACTTGAGTCTTGATGGTAATACTCAGTTGAATAAGTAAATCTTAAAGTCACATAATCATTCATCTCTTGAGTTCCATCAACTGCCAAATAGTTACTTAGTTACTTTTCCCTTTAATTTTAATTTTTTAATAATTAAACATTATTAAATATATTAAGTAGTGAAGTCAGAAATAAATCTTATTCATTGGAGCCTAAAGAAATGGTTCAGTGATTAAGGGCACTTTTTGCTCTTGTGGGGATCAGGGTTTGAATTCCAGCATCCACAGTATTTCAGAATCACCTGTAATTTTAGTTCCAGGAGATACAACACCCTTTCTTACTTCTGTGTGCACAATAATCAACATGGTATACATATCTAAATCCTAGCAAAAGAGTAGTATAGAAAATAAAATGAATCAAACTAATAAAAATGCATAAGTTATAAATTTACAAAAAGTATTCAAAGAATTCTAGCTTTTATTCCTCTCATTACTATTCCTCTCCTTTTGCAGTAGGTAGCTATTAAATAAAAGTCTGTTATTATATATATTATTTTTAAAATAAATCAAACTTGTATATAATGTACACATACAAACATGATAACACATTGTAGAGACAGGCAGACTTCTGAGCTCGAGGCCCGCCTGGTCTACAGAGTGAGTTTCAGGACACCCAGGGCTACACAGAGAAACACTGTCTCAAAAACGAAAACATTGTATGTTTGTGTGTGTATATGTGGTATATGTGGTATATGTGGTGTGTGTGTGTGTGTGTGTGTGTGTGTGTGTGTGTGCGTGTGCGTGTGTGTGTGTGTGTGTGTGTTTGTACCTCTTTGTGCCTCTATGTACCCACTGGCATCTCCCCAGCCTTTCTCAGATTATCAGAGTCCTGTTCTGTGCCCTTGTTTTCACTTTCCTCTTAAAACATAATATCAGTTTTGTACTTCATAATAATATCCAATGAATTCAGAAAGTTAAATCATTTTAAATAACTTTTTATTTTTTATATTTTGTCCTCTAACTTAGGTTTTTTTTCTTTCCATTACTGTTTTTCAGTTGTTGTTGTTGTTCTTGTTCTTGTTCTTGTGAGAGTCTATTAAAATTTGTTTCATTTCATGAGTAAAACATTATATGTGGCGTGGGGTGTGCTCTATTCCTATTATCTTTGTCTTTGTCTTCACTTTCAATTCATCACAGAACAAATTGTTTTCTTCTAATTTTCCAGAAAGGCAGAATTAGAAATGATGTCTTTTCTTCCTCAGAGATCCTTGTATCTGATATTCACAATCACAAATTCTCTCTTGGCACCTGACTCCCTTACTCCACCTACCTCATACTGTGGTTGTTACACTTTCCTTCTATGTGATACATAGCACCTATGTGATATACAGCATCTATCTTCTCGTCCCTATGTTGCTTAAAATTGTGTGGAAATATCTAAAAATATCTTATTGGGGGGGGAATTTTTTCTAAAGATTGTTTCTGAATGTTGAAAATACAATCATATATTTAAGTTTCAAAGTCTTTCTGATTTTTCTATACACATTTTTCTTAATTCTTGATGGCAGAGGTTTATCCCTGCTCTGGGTGTACCAGCACACAATGTAAGTAGATTAGCATCTACCTCCTCTACATTTAATTTTTATGTATTTAGGTCTTAGCCAAGAGTTTTCATATTCTAGGCTTTATTCTATTCAGACCAATTGACTGAATTGATTCTTCTTGTATTTATCATGGGCAATGAATTTTAGTCTTATGTAATGATAAATAATTTGCAGAATTTTCTATGTTTACTTCATAAAATAAATTCAAAATGATGATTCCCTTTGTACACTATTTCCATAGCTTTTCCCTATCTATTCCCATGGCTGATAGTAGACATCTAGATATAAATTCCTACTTTCTTTTCTCATGTAAACAAGAGCACATTTTCTAAGTGAGAAATGGAGTCCTGAAACATATGTAATTGAATATGAATGGAATATAACAAATATATTTTTTCTTAATTCCTTAGACATCATGAGAAATAGTGACTGTATCTTTCTGAGTAAAGAGTATCAGAACTCTCTTGCACAAGTAAATAGAAAGTGAGTGAGTTGAACTTATCTCCACTTTCTTAAAAATTTTGGGTTTTTTGTATATTATTTAGTGGAATTTTTTATATAGTTCTTAAATGATTCTAGCATCTAATAACTGGAAAAATGTACATTTTCTTTTTAGTTTCTGTGAACGTCAATACCTTTTTCAAAAGGAAACAAATTTGTTATGATAAATTTTCATTCCCTTTGAAAGGAGGCTTCAAGAATGAAAAATTTATTTTGGCTCTGTTTCACAGGCTGACGCATGAGGTTCTCTAGCTGTAGCAAAGCCTTGGTGACTTTACAAGATTCTGACTCAAAAAAATTATTTTAAAGTTTGTTTTAACAATATTAAATGATTTAGGAACATATATTTTTCATTTTTTACTAGAAAGTAAAAATTAATGTATCATTTTAACCCATTGTACTCTGCTTAGTGATCTAGTGACTTATCAATACAATACATGCACTTCAGAACTCAATGGCTCAAAATAACAGCAATAAGTTATTTTATCCATGGCTTTGCAATTTGGGCAAGGCTTGATAAAAATGGGTTATCTCAACCCCTTGGGAGATCATCTGAAGAGATTTAAAAGGGGTTGAAATGTCCAGTCCTAACAGTTCATTCACGACTGTCAATAGGAGAAGTAATATTGGTATCCTCCATGGTCTAGATTGGACTTCATCATATGCTCGTTGGGTTTCAAACGAAGCTTCCTGCTATAGCCAGTTGATATCAAACAACTTGTATTTTAAACTTAAAGAATACTTAGTATATAAATTGACCATGTATTCATTTTCCCTTGGTTACTAATTCAAATGACAACTCAAATATTTCTCCTGTTTGAAGCATGTTATGATTTGAATTGTGATCCTTTCAAATTTTTCTGTTGAAGTCCTAAGGCCTAGTAATTAAAATGGAATCAAAGGGAGATCTTTCATCCCTAGACCTTGTGTTCTTATCAAAAAGAAAAACCTTAGATATACGGCAGTGGAAACAAAGGAGAGTATGAAAATTCATGAGATGTTTGTCAACTACATGCTACAGAAAGACTTCAGAGAAAAACTTCCATCCAATATTAATCTCAATTTATCAAGCATATGTGTGTGTGTGTGTGTGTGTGTGTGTGTGTGTGTGTGCAAATACATTTCAATCATCTAAGCTTCCTAGATTGTTGTACTTAATTCTAGCATCCCTAGTTGATTAATACAAAAGGAAACGAGTAGAAGTTGAAGAACTGGGTCACAGCACATACTCTGAAGGATCTGAGATAATACCTGTCACCAACTATACTTGTGTGCTAATCGTAAAGCAGCACGGGATTCTTTCTTGTAAACTACAACTACTGTCAGCTCTAAACAGTATCTCAGCAGTTTTTGGCAGAAATATAATTCCTTCTTGAAGAGGTATCAGTCAGAATTTTATCTGTCCTTTTCTGACTGGAACATTGCATTACATTGTAGATAGCTACAACTAAGCTTATTGATTTTAGCCTTCTTTGTCTACCTGACATCCATTCCTTTTTCTTTTCCTCAAATAAAGTTGAAGAGAAACTTAAAACTTTCAAGGATACAAGAATGTTTTATAATCCTTTAAAGTCAAAAAGCAGACTGGTTTTCCCCTCTCAGAGTCTCATCATTGCCTGTGGCTTCTGTGAAATTCACCTTTTCCACATTACAGTGTCAGCTGATGTTGTCACTATGGAAATCTTGCTTACTTAGGTGAGCATAGTGTTGAGATTTCACGGAAGCAGCATCCTGACAAAAAGACAGTGAACCAGATCATGAGAGTTAAATGTCAGATGTTTCCTCTTGTATTTTCTAAAAGTCTTTCTTTTTTAATAACCTGATGATTGTGGAATTAGTTATATAAGTACGTAAGTCAATGATATAGCTTATTCGGGACACCTGAAACATATTTGTTAGACTTTGTTTCATACAATTTTATGTGTTGAATTAGCATAGTTGAATGGCACTTTTAAATATATTGAAATCTTAGTAAGAGAGTACAAGACAATTTAGAAATTCATGGGATATAAAACAACTTATAGTTCATTAATAATGAATGAAGTATTTTTGTTTTTTTAAATAATTATTTTTAACTAATTTTTTTAGTTTTTGAGAAATTTATACACTAATGCTATATTTACAAAATTTTTAATTTTTCCTCTCTGCCTTCCAACTTCATGTTCTTCTCACTGCATCTTGGAGAATGATCTCGTCTCCTATAATTATTATTGCTACATGCAGTATATATGCACATATACAACTACCAAATTCTTTAGTGTTGCTCTTATGTACATGTGTTTAGGGCTGACCACCTGGGATTGAAAACCTATAGGGGCTCTTTCCAGGAGCAGACTGGTTTTCCCCTCACAGCATCCCATCATTGCCTGTGGCTTCTGTGAAATTCCCACTTTCCACATTACTAAGTCAGCTGATGTTGTCACTATGGAGATCTTGCTTACTTATGTAAGCATACTGTTGAGAGTTCATGGAAGCAGCATCCTGACAAAAAGACAGTGAACCAGACCATGAGAGTCAAATGCCACATGTTCCCTCTTGTATTTTAGATTCTATCTCTAAATGGTTTTGGATTTGAGAAGTAATCTGAAATATGTAACCAGCAAAATGGAACAGTACCTCCTCCATAAAATGGAGGAGGACTCTTATATGTACTTTTAATTGAACATAAGTTTTATAGATTTCTTGAGGCTTTTAAAAGGGTTCCTCACTACAACAATATAAGAATCCTATATAAGAAAACTGAATAGAATCATCTTACATTTTTATTGTAGAATTGATGCAATTAGTCTTTGAAAGAAGATGACTTGAGCTGCTTCATATTGTCTTTTTAAAAACGAGATATTATTATGATTTTCTATTTCTGTCAATGATAACCTCCACTCATTAAATGTCCATTGGTTTAAACATTCCATTTATAAGCCTTTTAGATTTCTTCAACTTAGATATTATTATCTAGCTGGACATGGTGATGCACACCTGTAATCTGAGCACTTGGGAGGATAAGAGAGAGAGAGAGAGAGAGAGAGAGAGAGAGAGAGAGAGAGAGAGA
>JANHMN010000012.1:54403643-54564554 GCA_030674055.1 Rhabdomys pumilio
AGAGAGAGAGAGAGAGAGAGAGAGAGAGAGAGAGAGAGAGAGAGAGAGAGAGAGAATGGGGAGAGAGAAGGGTTTTTAGCATTCAAGAAGCCACTTATACTCTGATAGAGCAAATGCCTGCTTGTGTTTGTAGGGCTACACAGTTGGATGATAAGATGATAGAAAATCTGCAGGCAATATTGCATAGTATAATATGGTGAGGGGCTGTGAGGCATTGCAACAGTGACTTTGGGAAATGTGGGGTGAATATAGTGATATATAGGCTTTAGAATGTAGATGTAACTGGATGCATAGTGAGGGCAGTAAGAGACTAATTTTAAAAACTAGTCAGCTTGAGGGGAAATCATCTAGTTCAATGTCAATAATTTCTATCCAGAAAGTGGAGGGCTAAAAAATGGAGTAACATCCTGTACTGATTTTGAATGACTGAGAACAGGCGTACTTATCAATATTTTTGAGCACATATAATCTTGCAGACGTGTATTTGGTAACTAAAGGTTAGGAAGGTACAAGAGAGATCTGCTGCCTCGTCAACAACTGAACCTTATGTCTAGTTAGCCTAAAATAGTTATCATGAAATTTCATGCATTAATTTTTCACATTCTGATCACTGATTTGTTTTGAGAGTATCTGGGGATTAAAACCAGAGGCCTTTGCATGTGAGCTATATTTCCAGGTCTTCATAAGCATTTTGATATTTTGTCTTATTAGTTGTAAGAATAGCCTGCAATGGTTGAGCCATGTCTCTAGTCCAAAGTACTGCATTATATAATTTTTATGTTCAAACACTTTGGGAAAAATTTTTGTCAGTTTGAATATGTAAAATATACTTACAGTGTGCCTATGTCTCTACATTTTACTATACAAAGTATCTTGTGAAAATGGATGCATCATTTCTCTGATTGTGAATCTTCTTCTTCTTTACTTTGATAAGCCCTAGCATAGTTTTAAATGATTAAAAGCACACTTAAGTCAAAATTCATTAATTTTCTTTCTGTTCTTAAAATACCATAAGTAATTGCATTGGGTATGTAGTTTTTAGTTTTAAAAATCCCATTAGATTTACTAGTGTACTCAGCGGTGTGTATTATAAGTTTCAAATTATAAGCCCTTAACTGCTACTCTGATTTTTATAACACTTTAAAATGAAGAAAGAAATTGAATTTTATAAATTATTCATAAATCATTTTTAAATCACATGTTATAGCATTTTATTCCGATATTAATGAGTTACCTAAAGGCCAGAGGGCAGAAGCTTGGGAATTTGACTGAGTTCACTCTAAATGGTGCCATGCAGATGTCGGCTTATCTCCAGGAGTGGGGGGAGATCACAGTCTGAGACCTCGTGGGGGCAGAGCTCTTGGGTTGGAAACACTGGGAAAGAAGTTGTGTGGGGATCAACTGGTCTAAAACTCCTAGGCTCCCCAGTGCCACTGGGAGCCATGGAAGAGTTGAGACTGGGGTCATACAGTGTGGATCGGCAAGCAGCCAAGAAAGATGAGGGAGAGAAGCTCAGAGAGGTCCTCCAGTGGGAGATTAGGCTCATTGGTTGAAAACCCACCTCTATGGCTCTCCATGGCAGGCCCCAAAGACAAGAGGAAGTCCATGGTTTTAAAAAGTTTATTGTCATGTCAGAAAGTGGATGAAGCTGTAACCCCCTACTCTCAGGGCTGACCTGAGGTTAAATATCTTTTTCAAGAAGGAGGGTCTGAGAAAAGAATGTGCTTAATTGGCTATGCCCTCTGGCCTTTAGGCATCTCATTAATATGGAGATATCTTGAGGCTCTGTGGCCTGTAGTCCTGCCCTCTACCTCTTCTATATGACCTAAGGCCACAAACCTTTCTTTCAGAGGGTCTGTGGATAAGTGAAAGGAACCAGGGCCCAGGAGCAAGACACACATTAGGGTCTGAGGTTTGAAGCCTGTGCTTGACCAGGTACCAGCTGCCTCTCACGGCCCACTGCCCCACAATTTGGCTTCTTTCAGTCTAAAGATTATAACATAGATGTCCCATATTTTATTGGTCCCATGTTTTATGGCTAATATCCACTTATAAGAGAGTACATAACCTGTATATCTTATTGGTTCTGGGTTACCTCACTCAGGATGATATTTTCTAGTTTCATTCATTTGCCTGAAAATTTCATGATGTTTGGTCAGAGCCATTCATTTAAGATGCTGTTTTTTTATCTATTGTCAATTTCAGCCTTCTTTATCAAAAATCAAATATCTGTATGTGCGTGGATCTGGGCCTTCAGATCAATTCCATTGATCAACACGCCTGTGTTGCTCCATGTCAACATGCCAGTGTTATATGGTCTTTATTACTATAGCTTTGTTGTACAACTTGAAACCCTGAGCAGTGAGACCTCCAGAACTTTGATTGTGCAGGATTGCTTTAGCTATCCTGGTTTTTATTTTATTTTATTTTATTTTATTTTATTTTATTTATTTTATTTTATTTTATTTTATTTTATTTTATTTTATTTTTTGTCATTCAGAACTATCCTTTCAGTGTCTATAAAGAATTGTGTTGGAATTTTGGTGGAGATGGCACTGAATCTCTAATTTACTTTTGATAAGATGGCCATTATTACTATGTTAATCCAACCACCCATAAGCATAGAAGATCTTTTCATCTTCGGCATCTCTGGGATGAAGTATACCCGATCATGGCTGATGATCCTTCGATGTATTTTTGGATTTAGTTTGCAACTAATATACTGAGTATTTTGCATCAATGTTCATGAGTAAAATTGATATTTAATTATCTTTTCTTGTTTAATCTTTGTCTATTCATGTATATCGAGGTGACTGAGGCTTCATGAAATGAATTTGGAAAGGTTCTTTTCTGTTTCTATTTTGTGGAGTAATTTGAGGAGTATTGCTGTTAGCTCTTCTTTGAAAGTCTGGTAGAATTCTGCACTAAAACTGTCTGGCCCTAAGGTTTCTTTTTGCTTGGGAGATTTTAATTACTGCTTTATTTCCTTGAGGTCTATCATTCTATTAAAATTGTTTAATCTGACCTTAATTTACCTTTGGTAAGTGGTATCTAGCAAGAAAATTGTTCATTTCTTTTAAATTTTCCAGTTTGGTGGAGTATGGTTTTTTGAAATATGACCTAATGACTCTTTGGTGTTTTCTTTTATGACCCTCTTTTTGTTTCTAATTTTGTTAATTTGGATATTTTCTCTGTGTCTTTTAGTTAATTTCAATAAGGGTTTGTCTCTCTTGTTGGTTTTCTTAAAGTATCATTTTTTTTTAAATTTGATTGTTTTGTTTTGTTCTGTTTATACTTTATTGATTCCAGCACTCCATTTGATTATATTATTTCCTGATATCTATTCCTCTTAGGTGTTTTGTTGTTGTTATCATAGAGCTTTCAGGTGAGCTGTTAAGTTGCTAGTATGAGATCTCTCCAAGTTCTTTATAAAAGCACCTAGTGCTAAGAACTTTCCTCATAAGACTGCTTTCATTGTATCCCATAAATTTGGATATGTTCTGCATTCATTTTCATGGAATTCTAGAAACTCTTTTAAGTTCTTTTTTTAATTGTGACTTGACCCATTAATCATTTATTAGAGAGTTGTTCATGTTCCATGAATGTATAGGCTTTCTGTTGTTACTAATAGCCAGCTTTAATCTGTGGTTGTCTAATAAGATGAAGAGGGTTATTCCAATTTTCTTATAACTGTTGAAACTTGCTACATAACTGAGTATTTGGTCAGTTTTGGAGGAAACTTCCTGAGGTGCTGAGAAGAAGGTATATTTTTTTGTTTGTTTGTTTGGGTGAAATGTTCTGTAGATATTTATTAGGTATATTGGGTTCATAATGCTGTTGTTCTCTGTTTATTCTTTGTCTGAATAACCTACTTATTAGTGAGGGTGTGTATTGAAGTCTCATACTCTAAATACAGGGAGAGGGGGTTGATGTATAATTTAAACTTTAGTGGTGTTTTTGTTAGTTTGTTTTTGTTTGTTTTTTTTTTAACAAGCATGGGTGGTGCCCTTGTGTTTTGGATATCGAAATTAAAACCTGAAAGATCATCTTGATTGATTTTTTTCTTTTGATGAGTACAAAGTGTCCCTTTCAACCTCTTTTGGTTTGAAATCTATTTTGTAAGATACTAGAATGGATACACCAGCTTGTTTCTTAAGTCCATTTGATTGGAAAGTTTTTTCCCAACCCTTTATTCTGTGGTAATAAGTGTGTTTCTTCTATACTGCAGAAGGATCGACCCTGTTTTTGCATGCTTTCTGTTAGTCTGTGCCTTTTTATTGTGGTATTGAATTCATTGATACTGAGAGATGGCAATGATCAGTGTTTCTAAATTTCTGTGATTTTGTTATTGTTATTAATGATAATGTGTATATGAGCATGTGTTTGTGTATGTGTATATGTTTTTTCTTTTGTTTTTGTTGGTATCTGGTTATTTACTGCTTGCATTTTGTGGGTGTAGTTAACATACTTGGTTTGGAGTTTGTAGCATACATTTATAAAAAATAATCCACGCTGTGTCTGGCTATGCACCAGCAATGGTGGTCACACACACCCCGCATGGTTCCTGTGGCTCATAGAAGATACTAGAAGGAAAACGCTTGTTGTGGATTCTTGTTACAAGGTTACAGAGCAGAAATTGCCTATTCATCTACAGACAGATAAAGAACACACTATGCAGAAGAGTCAACTGATAATCTATGCCAAGACAGGTTAATCAATCCTATGTAATTTTGCATTAAATTAAATAAATCACTCTACCATCTATCCTAGTTTAAAAAGCCTTATAATTCTACACCTGTTAGGTCTTAGTTTAGTTTAGGTCTTAGTTTTAGTTTAGTTATACTATCTGAAAATAGATTGGGTTGGATAAGAGACTATGGTTAGTTTTCAATCCTGTCAAAATTCTGAGAGTGACATAAAATTTACCTGAAAATATAAGGAAGCACTAACACAGCTTCCAAAACTGAAACAAATTGTAGAGACAACTGCCTACCTGCACACTTCCCTGTTTCTCAATTTTGGAACATCAGTCAGTCTGTGGCTGTTTGGCCAGGATCATCTGACAGTCCTATGTAATGCAAAATTACATAGGATTGATTAACCTGTCTTGGCATAGATTATCAGTTGACTCTTCTGCATAGTGTGTTCTTTATCTGTCTGTAGATGAATAGGCAATTTCTGCTCTGTAACCTTGTAACAAGAATCCACAACAAGCGTTTTCCTTCTAGTATCTTCTATGAGGTTGGATTTGTAGATAGAAAAAATTTAATTTGACTTTATCATGGAATATCTTCCTTTCTTTATCTATGGTGATTGAAAGTTTTGCTGGGTATAGTAGTAATCTGGGCAAGCATCCATGGTTTCTTATAGTCTGTAAGGCATATATCCAGTTACTTCTGACTTTTAGAGTCCCCATTCAAACATCATGCGTAATTCTTTCTTTATATGTTATTTGGCCTTTTTCTCTCATAGCTTTTAATAGTCTGATGTTGTTGTTTTGTACATTTAGTATTTTGATTATTATTTCGCAAGGGGACTTTCCTTTCTGGTCCAATCAATTTGGTGTTCTGTAAGCTGCTTGTACCTTTATAGCCATGTCTTTCTTTAGGTTAAAACTCTTTTCTTCTGTGGTTTTGTTAAAAAAATATTTTCTGGACCCTTGATATAGAATTTTTCTCCTTCTATTTTTATTACTTTTAGGTTTGTTCTTCTTATAGTTTCCCAGATTTGTTAGATATTTTGTGTCAGGTATTTTTATAGATTTAACATTTTTTGACTGATATATCTATTTCTTTTATTAAACCTTTAATGCCTGAAATCCTCTTTTTCACCTCTAGTATTCTGTTTGTCTATACTTACTATTTACTTACCTAACGTTTCCATTCCCAGAATTCCCTCAGTTTGTGTTTTCTTTATTGCTCCTGTTTTCACTTTCAGGTCTTACACAGTTTTATTCCTCCATCAACTATTTTCGCCCTTATCCCTCTCCCCAGCTTTCTTTAGGGATTTTTTTCCCATTTCCTCTGATTTTTGTTTGTCTTTTCCTCAATTTTTTGTGGGATTTACTAATTTCATCTTTAAGAATCTCATCATCTCCATAAAGTTGTTTTTGATGTCATTTGCTTCAGCTATGTTGGAATTTTCAGGGGTTGCTGTAATTGGATAGCTGGGTTCTGGTAAAGACATATTGCCCAGTCTGTTGTGTATTTGGGATGATTATAGGCCTAGGTGCTGATTTCTGAGTTTACCTTTCTTGAGTGGGTGTTTTGTTTGTTGATTTCTGTTTCCTTACTGGTCTTCTGGCCAGAATGGCCTGTTGCTGAAAATACAGACTTTCCAGGGGTTCTGGGTGGGCTCATCAGGCAGGTCTTTCTGCCAGCTTTAGGGGCTGTGTTCTAGTAGCCAGCCTCTGGCCAACCAAGAGTCCTCTGGGCTTCTGAGTGCTGGCGGGATTTCTGGTAGAACACAGAACTTCCCCTGAAATGTGAACTGAGGAATGGTGATGATGAGAAGAGGGGTGATTGGAGCTAGGATAAATAGAGTGCTGGAGTGGGGGGTGGTCTTTGAATGAGGAGTAAGCTAGGTAGGCATTAGAGGAGTGTTAGTTGTTCAGGGTCAGGTGGCTTACCTGGGGTTCCGGGTGCTAGCATAGCCTCTGATGGAGGGAAAGGCTTCTGCTTTCTTGTATCTTATAAGCCCTTTGGTAAGTCTGACTCTGGCAGGACTTAAATCTGTCTGCATATCCACAATTTAATCATTTCATAAAAGCTTTGTTTGCATGATCTTAAAGAATTGATTTAAATATAGATAATTAAATAAATGCATAATTTATATTAATGTCTAAAAAATTAATAAAAATGATTTAAAAGTACAAATATGAATTATTTTTCCGTTAGAATTTACACTTAAATATCAATTGTTGTTTATTGGGTCTAACCCTACCCCTCAGCAGTCCACTTAGACAGCAATTATTTTAAGTACATGATTTACTGCTTATTTTAACTAAGGATTAAACTTAGTATTAGATATATAAATTAATTTTCAGCTATAATAGAGAAGAATAAAAGAGAAAGAGTGATGGAGATGATTTACCTTTTATATTTTAATTCATTAAAATATTTCCATGACGTGGATTGAAGCCAAGACTTTGTGCCTGCCAGGAAAATGCTCTTTGTGTTTTACCTTAAAGAAAGTTTTTTGTTAAAATGAATCTATTTTTCTTTAGGTCACATTTAAGTGATGAGAACTGAAGGAGGCCTAGTATCAGAAGAGTGATAGAAGTGTTTAGAGAATATGTATGTTAAAAAAATAACAAGTAGTTTTCAGTTATGTGAAAGCCAGTCTTTCATGAAGTCTTCTATATGAGGTACATGCTAATTTTTAAGGTTTTGATTTTTAATAGCTAACATTGGATGTGGCAGAAAAGGTTAAAACAGTGACTGGATTTAAAGAAAAATGTGTGTGTGTGTGTGTGTGTGTGTGTGTGTGTGTGTGTGTGTGTCAGAGAAAGAGAGAGAGAGAGGGAGAGAGAGGGAGAGAGAAAGAGAGAGAGAGAGAGAGAGAGAGAGAGAGAGAGAGAGAGAGAGAGAGAGAGAATGTTTGTATGTTTTCTGGCTCACTGACCTCTGTTTTGCTAACTACAGAATATGATTTGTCTCATTCACTTCTTGGGTTGGAAGGAGAATATTGTGCATGATTGTACAATGCTGTAATCCTAAACCAACAAATACATTTCAATATGCTACTTATAATTTATATTTTCTATAGCCCATATTTTAGAAAAGACTAAGGGAATAAAAAATATATTTTGAAGTGCTTTACCATGTAAAAAAATTAAATGTCAGATTTTAATATTTAAATTGCTTAACTTTACTCATATATTTAGAAGTTGTGACTTTTTATAATTAAGTTAAATTTAGGACACTATAGTTCTCTATTTTTCAATATAATTGAAATGTATTTTTCAAAAGAACAACATCAGTCTTAAGAGTGTTTTACTCAACTTCATTTGTAAAGGGGAAAATGAGTCTTGGTGGTGATTTGTCATCAGACGGTAACATGGAAGCAGACAAGAGCTAAGCAATCCTTCTGACATGTGAAGTAGTGGAGGGCACCTGGTGCCTTCCCTGCACAAAGTATTTGTGTTCCTGGATTTTTTACTTCATGCAGAATCACATGACCATACTTTTATATCTACTCCCTTTTCACATCAGCTAAACAGTAGGAATCCCAGTCTATCCCTCACAGTTACAGGCACACTCTTTCTAAGACAGTGTCTCTCCTTTCTTCCCTCATCCACATGCCATTATCCTCACAGTGTGTCATGTGTCTTTGATAGGATACATAGATTTTATTTGGAGGTGAACTTTATACAAACATCAGAACTCATATCTGTAGATAGTGGTAACATTTTAGGATTATAAATTTGCTAACAGTTTCTTAACGTGAGTAGAAAATTTAATCTGAATGGTCTTGATAAGACTGGCATTGTTCTGTAAAAACATTCTGTAACATTATCATCTTAGAAGAGTTTCATAGTTTCCTCCTCTCTTCTTTACATTAGATATTTTAGGATTTTTATTGTTGTGAAGAGACACCATGACCAAGGCAACCATTTCGATGGGGCTGACTTACCGTTTCACGTGTTCAGTCCATTATCATAAAAGCAGAAAGCACAGCAGTGTGCAGGCAGATGTGGAGCTGGAGAAGCTGAGAGTTCTACATCTTGATTCAAAGGCAGCCAGGAGAAGACTGAATTTCCACAATAGGTAGAACTTGAGCATTCAGACTTCAAAGTCTGCCCCCACAGTGACAGACTTCCTCCAACAACATCACATCCTCAACAAGGCCACACTTCCTAGTAGTGCCATTCCCTATGAGCCAAGCATTCAAACACATGAGTCTATGGAAGCAAAACCTACATTCTACCCACTGGCCTCATAGAACTGTAGCTATAACATAATGCAAAGTGCCTGTAGTCTCTCACTATCAGCACTGTTTAAAAGTTCAAAGTGTCTTCTGAGATTCATGCAATCTCTTATCTGTAATCCCCTATAGAATCAATATTGTAAACCTCCAACACATCATAGCAAAGAATATATGTTACCATTCCAAAACACAGTGAGGAAATACTGGACCCTGCAAGATGAAAAACTAGTGGGTAAATTCCAAACTCTGTATCTCCATGTCTTATGTCAAAATGCTCTTTTGATATCCAACTTCTTTTATCGTTGCCAACTGCAGCACACTTTCTTCTCTTGGGCTTGTTCCACTCCCTCTTAGCAGCTTTCCTTGGTAGGTATCCCATGGCTCTCTCATCTCTAACCTCTTGGGGTCTACCAGGTAATCCAGGCTCTACCTTCACAGCTTCTGAACCAGAGCTGCAACTGCTACTGTTCTTGGTGCTCATCCTGTGGCACTTGAATCTCTAATAAACTGGGGTATTCTGCTACAACTGGGTTGTACTTTCACAAATAGCCTCTTGTAGACTTTCTTCATGGTGCCAAGCGTCAACTTCTTTGTATGACCCCTAAAGTTCTGGGCTTTGAACTAACACTGAAGCTGAACCTTTATCAATGTCCTCTCCTGGCCTCTCACAGTGACAAGACTTGGCTTCTCTCTATGACCCCTTCATGCCTTCAAAACCAGTACTACCTCTGTGACTCTTACACATGACTAATCTGGCTACCAGCACAAGGTACCACCTTAGCCAACTCACACAGTGGCCCTTCTAGGTCTTCATGCAGGGTCACCCCTGCCACAGACCAGGACTCATTGATCTTTCTTAGCTCAGAAAGGGAATTCCTTCCTTGATTCTAAAGCCAGAACCTTGTGACCAAAGCTGCCAGGTTCTGCTGTTTGCTGGGGCTGGAACATTTTTATCAGATTTCTGTTTTTCATTGTGGTTTCACTTTCTTGCATCTTCCTGTGGCATGTCTAGGCACTGCTACGCACCATGTGTAGAGGGATGGAGCAGAGCCAAATTTCACAGTACTTGTCTTCCCTTGACCTGTCCAGTCCACAAAGCACACAAGGTCCAAATTGGGTTGGTCAGCAGGATCCAAGTCCAGCAGTGAATGCAGTGGGAGGGTAAGGGAAAATCTTCAAAGATTTCAGTGTTGCAGCTCTTTAGTGTCACAGGTCTTTTAGAAAACAGCTTGTGCTCATACACTTATTCAGGGTGAATCAAGGGCTAAATATATGAACCTTGGAGGGTGGAAAAGAGTTCTTCTTAGGGTGAAGTTTCATTGATTGAGGTTTCAAATTGTGAGCATACCTCATTTGCATGAAGAGGCATTCTAGGAAGTTGAATCTGGATCCTTTGCTAAGGATTCTGTGACATTCCTCAGGTAGAAGACTGGGGTCAGGCTCCTCTGATCTGGTGGAGAAGAAAAAGCCTCACAAAGAAAGAGGAGTCCTCCATTTTGTGCTAAGCTCAGAAAAGCTGTCCAAACATGGTAGACTACAATCTTAGTAGTGAGATGTAACATTAGATGGTTTCTTTCAGTGGCTAAGTTTGGCTGTACCAGAACTTGCTCTGTATGCTGACTTTGAACTCAGAGATCTACTTGCCTATGTCTCCTGGAATTAAAGGCATGTACCTCTATGCCTGGACCTAAGCTTTTCTTTAATTACTTTTCACAAGATCTTTATAAGTTCTGAATTGTAGCTCATTCCAGATATAGACAAGTTGACAACCAATATATCCCTTGTCCATTTCACACACAATAATATCTCCTTATGTCCAAATGAAAATAATGCCCAACCTGATATAACTATCCTGTGTACAACTGAAGATTCATAAAACATAAGATTAACTAGGTGGGATCTTGATCTGAATCATCACTCCATTATTTCCATTTGATATCCTTGAACACAAGATTAACTCCATTCCACTTCCTGGTGCCTCTAAAGGGGCATACATTGAATCATACATTTTGTATATTTTATTTTCTAAGCTTGCTACATTTGATCAAAACACTCTTCATAAAAGTGAGCCACAGGAGTCTATGTTGGGCAGTTTTGAGATTTCCTTCCTCAATGCGTTAATCTACATCTCTTCACTGAGGCTATAGCCTCAGGCAGACTTCTCAGATAAGGCCAAAAAACAGCCAAATTCTTCACCAAAATATCATAAGAATCATATCTAGTCAACAAACAAGAATGTTTCTCCTCTGAAACTTCTTGAGCCAAGTCACCTTCAGTACAACTGCCTTCCATGTTCCTACTAGTATGCCCACAACGCCCCCACTTAAAGTACTCTACTGCTTTACTAAACCAAAGTACCAAAATCCACACTCCTCCAAACAAAAGCCTGGTCACAACAATACCCCAGTCTCTGATTCCAGCTTCGATCTTAGTTATGGTTTTATTGCTGGGAAGAGACACCATGACAAAGGCAACTCTTAAAGGCAAACATTTAGTTGAGGCTGGTTTACAGTTTCACAGGTTCAGTTCATTATTATAATGGCAGGAAGCATCACAGCATCCAGGCAGGCATGGTATAGGAGGAGCTGAGAGTTCTACATCTTGATCTAAAAGCATTCAGGAGAAAACTGAATTTTCATACTGGTAGAGCTTAAAAATAGAGACCTCAAAACCTCCCTGAATAATGACACCCTTACTCCAACAAGGCCACACCTCCTAATAGTGCTATTCTTATGACCAAGCACTCAAACACCCGAGTCTATGGAATCCAAACCTAATCAAACCGCCACACTGGGTGAGTCAACTCATTGGAAAGTACAGATTTTTGCTACCTATGTGGTCAGATAATAAATAAGTAAGGAATTTAGTCCACCTACAACCAGACATTTCTACTTCAAATAATTCAAAGCCATGATTCTCAATTTAAAAAATTTAAAGAACAAAGTATGGGTACTGGTAGGTTACTTCAATGGATAGCTCCACAGCTATGTACACATAGGTATGAGAAGCACCAATTGAACTTTGTAGGATAGATAAGACAGAGGGAGAGGCAGAGAGAGAGGCATAGGCCATACAGTTGGGAAGCAGATATGCCCAGATGATCATAGTTGGTGCAGGGATGGGAGAATTAACATGATCAAAATACATTGCACATACAATTAATATTCTTTAAGAATAGATACAAGTGTTATCTTACAAGGTAAAAGAATGTAAAATTGAAAGAAATTTTATTAAGTGTATGCTTATGGTTAAGAATATACCTATATTTTCACAAAAATTTCTATTATCCAGTAGTCACTTCTTTTAGGCAGTTATATTTCTCAAAGTATTAAAGAGGTGAATATTAGCCTCATGATCTTAGGGAATAATTTATTATATACTTGTCACATGTAGCATTTATTTCCTTATTGTTGCTTAAATCACCCCTTTTAGTTGTGTTGTACCCTATAATGGTTTATTTTTAAATTTTTATTTTTGTGTATGTGTGTAGGTATGTGCATGTTGCATGCAGGTGCCTGTGTAATCCAGAAGATGGTTTCAAATTTCCTAGGGCTGGAATTCAGGTAGTTGTGAGTGGCTGTATGTGGATTCTGGGAGTAAAATTTGGGTTCATGGCAAGAACATTGCTCATTCTTAACTCTTGAGCTTCATACACAGCCAGGGTTCTGCTGAATTTTAGAAAGAACTTACAGATCCTCCCTGGTAATCCACCACTGTTAGCAGAGCTTGCAGCTATGAGTGGAACCTGATGGTTTCATGTTGTTATAAATATTGAATCTCAGTCAGAGGTATGTACCCTACTTTTGATCATTCAGTTTCAAAATAAAAGACCCAAAACTTTTATATTTAATATGCCTAAAACAGCACTAGAACTGGGCAGGTATCTACCCTCTAAACCATTAGCATTTACTTCCCTATCAATAACCCTGAGTTATAACTTGTCATGTTTCATCTGGAAAGCTCTTAACTCTGATTGGCTAGCCCTCAGGGCAAAGTTTTTATGACTTACCTTCCCCATGGCATCTTCTCTTCTCTCCACTTTTTCCCTTCTCCTCTTCATGGTCTCTTCTCAGATCCCAAGCCCAAGAACCCAAACCCCACTTATCTCTCTTCTACACCTATAAGCATCTTTAATACTCCAATCAGGAATAACTTGAGGTGTTGGTTACATAGCATCACTTGTGTTCACGCAGATTCTTTCATCCCTGGGGGCAAACATGGTTGCAACTCTAATTTTCCTTTGAACGCAATCTTTTATGTGTCACCAAGAGAATGGGGAACACTGAAATTGGGGACTTAGGTGTCGCCATCTGTCCACTGTTTCCTGTAGAAGAAAAGAGACAGTATTTCTTAGAGTTTGGGTTTGGTGCCTAGAATGATAGGTCCTCCATCTCTTTTCTGCCTTTTATTGGGGAATCCTCCACTTCAGATCTGACCATTGCTCTTTACTGCTGTATTCATAGCTTCTTGGTCAACTTACCATTTCCACAGTCTAGCTTCATATTGAACTCCCTTTGCTCCAGAGACCAAAGTCAGTCTTACATGCTGGTACATTATTAGCCAGGCCATCCCAGCCCAAGTCTTCAGATTTCTCAAAGTGAAGAGTTACAGCACTCACATCCTATGAGGAAGGATCCAGCTTGTAAGGACTGAGTGATTCATGGTATTGAATGACTTCCATAGGTTGAATCAGCTTTGTCCTACTTTAAACTTCTTGTTGGCTGGATGCTTCACTGCTGGCATTAGAGTCTCCGAAGTAAGGACTATAGACATTGTGCCAACCTGGAGGATGTAGCCCAGTTAGTCCTCTCTGACTTGTGATTTTACTGTCACTGTTTTATTGATCAAAGCTTCCTCCATCAGCACTCTCTTCCTGCCAACCTTTGCTTCAACACAATCTGACACTAGATGTACTTCCAACTAAACAATACACTAAAGGTGTTCTTTGCTGTGTTGGGTCTACCCATAATTCTTGGCATGTGAACAAAGGCACCTTACTCATATCTCAACCAACAGTTATGTCTTTGATATATAATGTTTCTTGTATATTTTCTAATTTATGCTCATGTTTTTCTTTGTATTAAAATGATTTTCCAAGGAACCGAGGTATATTCTCCTTTTAAAGAATGATTGGGGCAGGTAGCTTAATTTGTCATTTCTTTTTGATATATTTAACATTTTCCTGGAGAATTTCCATGTCCTTTTTCAACTCACATGTTTCTAACCCCATGCGACAGTAAGTATTTGAGCCCAAATAATTCAAACTCTGCTTGTCCTTCCTAGGATAACTTTCCATTAGCTACAGTGATTGATTCATGGTTAAATTTAGAACAAAAGTGGGCCAATATTTTATTAAGCCAGTAGAAAGAATATTGTTATTTTTTTATTAGAGAACAAATCTAAGAAATTAAACAGGGATTGTTGTGCCAAAGAAAAATCTTCTTTGGCCTCAGTGATTGATAGTGATTATATAATTTAAATTGTATGAAGAAATTAAACAAATGTGTGTGTGTTTATATAGTCTTTAGTGTAAACGTTAACATATATTAAATAAATATAAATGCCATAATAAAGTCACTGAGCTCAATAATATTTTTGTGTTATTTCTATAATATTGTCTCATATATGTAAGATTCTCTAAACCATTAACACAAAGCTGTTTCATTTTCTGATGTTCAAAAAAACTTAAAAAAATGTTTCAGTTCTCTTGAATGACAGTGAGGCCTTGCTCTGTTAGTATTTCACCATAAGGTTTTGTATTTACTACAAACACAAGCATGTGGATGTCTTATATTATTGCCCAGATTTATTTTTTTAGTATAAGATTTCAGGACTACAGGAAAGGCAATATCTGAAGTGTATACTTCCTTCACCATCCTCACTTCAGTAGTTCACATTCTAACAAAATCTGATTCTGTCAATCTAGAATTTCCGTCTCCTAGGAAGCATGTATTAGCTGTATTGACGGAATTCACAAATTAACCATCCATATCTTGTCTTGTCATGTTACAAGGTCATTTTCTATAAGTGTGTAAGTTTTAAACTATTGTTTTGAGAAGAAAGAATGAAAAGACAGTTTTGAGGATGATAGAAACCTGATTTTGTTTTTGTGGCATAATTCTCTTGTAGCTGAGGTTGGGAAGTAGCACACTGTGTGTGAGAGAGCTCAGAGGAGGTAAAAATGGAGCTGAATATAAATTCTTGACCTTAAGTTACTTTAATAATATAATGTCATATAACAGTTGTTATAATGTAGCCTGCTACTTTCTTTCCGAAGAACCATGGAAATATATTGTGAGAATCAGTCTCCTAAAACATAAAATTTAATGGCCATCTGTGCACTGAGTTACACATTGAAATAATTCTTGAAGAAGGAAGGAAAACAACGTGTTAAGAAATGACAAAGATGCTACAAGTATCTAAACCAAAGTCATATCTATTGCTAAACTGAGGAAACTTGGACTTTTTTTCCTCACTTTCCAGATTCAAAAGATGAAAATTAAATCTTTATCTTAAATAGTTATTTTAAAATTAAAATAAGCTATTTTTCATAAAGCAGCCCATAAACATCCATGGTACTATATAGTATGACACCTGTGGAAACTGAATCAATATGAATTTAATTGGAAAATCAACTGACTTCATTTTTTTTTAAGTTCATTATAAACTTTAAGAAACCCTTCCAATTGTGTTATTGAGGTAACATTTTATAGGATGGAGCCAGCTCTGTGCCTGTGCCTATGACCTCTTGACATTAATCAGCACACACTTAAATCTAAAAATTTGAGCTCCTCTAGTTGCCATGCAACCTGCTTTATACAACTGGAATCCTAGGCAACCTTCCGATTTCATGATCTTTCCTTCTTTCTCTCTCTTTTTCTTCCCTTCTTTATTTTTCTTTCTTCTTTTCCATTTTTTGCTTAATCGACTGAAACAGAGTGTACACACAGACAAAGCAGGAAGGAGTTACTTTGAAATAAATGATATTTCTCCGTTTCCATTTAAGGTAGCCCCAAGTTGTCACATAAACTTGTAAGCTGGTTTGGGATTCTAAGCATATCTACCCATGAAAACAATATTACTGTGTTTGTTAGGTTTCCTGGTCAGGCTGAGATAGAAAACAAGATCAATATAACTCCCAAGGTCCTTGAGCTAGGTCACAGGGTAGTCTTCATTATGGAGGGATAATGCCATGACCCTCAGGGCAGAGCCAGATTCAGAGTATTTCTTAAACAGCTAACTTTTATGTTTGTATTCTTTTATACTTTTCACTCAGCACTTCGCAATTATGGCTTAATGTTCCTTTCCCCACGTCTCACAGACTCTCTTTAAATAACACACTCCATATAACCCTAAATCTTCTTCTTGCCCTGCTGTAGTTTCTCCCTCTATAACATCAAGCCTCAAAGTGACTCACCTTTCCTTCCTGCCTGATTCAAACACTGGCTCCCTCTGTGCCTCTTCCCAAGAAAAGAGACACAAGGGGATTGAATCCTGCTGGAGTCAAGGAAATCATGTGCGATTTCATCAGCAAGTACTTTTTACTCCCTTAAGGGTCAAATTTTTGTGCTGTGTTCAAGCCAACGTGATGCATTGCAGGTTATGTCTTTCTGGGCTTTTCCGAGATCAATTCAAGTAAAGGAATTCTTAATCCTTGATTCACACAAGGTATCAGGTTGAGTGGGGTTACATGGTGTGTTAGTATCCATTACGTTATGAGGTCGAGGTGAGAGTTACAACCTTTCCTTGGTCTGGCATGTCCCGGAACTTCTTGGATATATTTTGCCTGACGTGATTTTAATACACCAATACCCTGATACCTGATACTCTGACACAAAGAGGCCAGCTCTGTGCTAGAGAGCATAGCCCAAATTGCCATTTCTGCTTTCTCCAGCAGGCTTCAGTTAAAATTTCCAAATCCTCAAAAAGTTCTAGCTTATCCTCCTGTAGACTGTTCTTCCAGCATAGTGTCATAAAAAATGAAAAATTTAACTGCTCACTAGTTCTCTTTCCTTTCTTTTCTCTTACATCACATTTGGGGTAATCAAAATTGAATCTACACTAAGGACAGAAAGGTAATTGATGCTATTCAGAGCAAGGTTTGAATGTCCTTTTCCTGAGAGGAAGTCAGTAATTTTCATAAAATATTTATACAATAGAAGACACAAGGCATATCTGAATGTCTGACATGCCTCCGTTTTAAGCTCTATTCTTCCCATCAACCAATGAAGCAAAGATCACAGCATTAAATCTCCTGCCTAGGTAGTTCCATAACAGCACACCAGGGAAGATCAGTTGTTCTATTTAAGGTACTTAGCTTGCTACTCTAAGACAAGGGGAAGTTTTCAGCACAACTGCAGTGGCTTGTAAAGAACTGATGCTCCCCCAGGGTTTAGCAGTCACACAGCTTTTACCTCAAACCCAGGACTTACCTTCACGAATGACATTTGCGAGCAGCCACAGACAGCCAATTTGTTTCATAGCTATTACTCAAGGCAATAGCTCAAATGGTGATTATGTGCATCTCCGCAGTTGTGTCCCGCTGGTGTTTTGTGCAAGGTGGTTACACATAATTTCTCATCTACCTGTGGATGCATTCAGACCTGAACTCCCTTTACTGGGGCTGCAAGGCGGGGGAAAGATTTTCCCTCAATGCGGAAGTGCCTCCTGGCAGAGATGTGAGAAGGAAAACAAACCATTAACTGTTTTCTATGGCAGTAACAATTTTAAAAGCATGGATGTGGATACGTTAAAAGAAAGAGACTTAGAATTTAAACAAAACAACACATTTTTCTTTGTCTTTTTTCTTTCTTTTCTTTTTTTTCTTTTTCTATTTGGCAAACACATAAAAGAGGAATTACTTGACTGATTTGAGATGGGCAAGTGTAATCCAGCCTAAGGTTCTATTTGTGATGAATAATTTCCAGGCCTCCGCCTTCTGATTGCTCCTGCCTGGCCTCTGTGGATGGCTAGAACTGTTTTAGTTAAGTGCCCTAGGATGTACTACCAAGAAAATGGCTTTTACCATTCTAATTTGTGAGAGTGCAAGAACAATTCAATTGCTGGTAAAGTGGATTTTCCAAGATGAAAAGACCAACCTATGACAGGGCTGACTGAACGAACGACTCTAGCATTCTCTTCCGTTTGACTCAACTTGATACAGTTCCCTTCCTTACTATACGCCCTTTACTCTGCCACTTAGCAATTTGTGCCAGAAAACTTGCAGATGTAAATTATTTATCTGAACCTGAACCTTTAGGTTTCCCATCAGCAGATCCAACCAACCACTGGTAACAAATAATTCAGAAAAGTTCTCTGTCCTGAATGTGTACAGATTTTCTGATCATTAATTCTGTAAATGCAGTTTTAAGAAAAGCTATTTGTGTTACTGTTTTTATTAGTAAGTAACTTAATAGTGATTGAAAGGCTATGGGAGGAAGCAGATGAATTATAAGTAAATACAATGTTACATAAAGAACTTGAGTATTTACTTTTTAATATTTCTGAGGGTCCTGTAACCAATGACTTTAGGTTTCTAAAGGATAGATGTGTGTAGAAACCTCCCAGCTTGTTTACATCTTTGCAAGTCATCACTGTCTCCTTAATGACCTGGGAACCATCTCTTTGCATGTAAACCGAAGGAGAGAGCAGCCTTCTCCCCTTATCTGTGGGAAGTCCTCTTCGGATTGACAATTTACAAATGGGTACACTGTAAGTACAGAATGTACACAGAAACATGTATATGTCTTGTCACTCTAGAACGCATACCAGATTAATCTGCCCCCTATTACTCTCCAGTAATTTTCCATTGTCACATACCTTGCCTAGGCCAAAAATTCTTCCTATCATTAAGTCACATTTAGTTTTTTTCTTCTTTTGCAAAATAATAAAATTTTCCTTGCCTTTTGATGCAATTTTGCTTTCACCTATTCTAATATAACTCATGATGGAAAGGATTTTGAGGTCAGCAATCAATTCACTGGGGCTGCCATCACAAAGTCCCACAGACTATGTGACTTAAACTTAAACTGTCAAAGTTAAAGTGATGCTGAGACGGATTCTCTTAAGCTTTCTCCTTGGCCACTTTCCCATTGCCTGCTGATGTGGTATTTTCTCTGTTAGCATTCTTGGTATCTCAAGCTGTGACTAAATTTACTCTTCTCAGAAGAACAATAGTTTGGATTGGGCCCTTGTTTAATGCTTTCTTAATTTAATCTTCCCTTTAAGTCCATTCCCCCAGGGAATATGGTTCAAGTACCCATCAAATGTCTGAATAGAATCCACAATAGTTTCAAATCAGATAATTCATTACTTTCTAAGGTACTTAGGATCAGAGTTTGAGACATGATTTTGTTTTAGTAGACATAATTCAACTCCTAATATTCTCTTTCTGTTGCTAATATCTCTCCAGTTCTTCTAGAGTGGAAATTACTTCCCAAAGGTACTAATCTAAGACGTTTCTAAAAACTTGGCAGTTTTCAGGAATAACTCATTTCCTAGAACAAACATCAAACATATAGTAGGTAAATAAATAGTCCCAGGTGGCAGCATCTATAAGTTAAATATGAGGGGAGGGTGTGGGGGTTACACAGGGAGGTATAGTTACTCAGCGGAAATGAAGGTATTTATTATGAAGAGTTAACTTTTGTTTTATTATTGTTCTTCTTCATTTTGATGTAAAAATCAATTCATTACATATTAAAATGAAATAATTGTGTTTGAACTAGAATGAACATATTGTTTTCTGAAAATCTACCTTAATAGATTAATATAGCAATTTAACACTCCTCTGTTATCATGCTGCCAGTCACACACACAAATGAGCTTGTGAATGACAGCTTACTGTGCTTAAAGCACTACAGTATAATAAGTATTACTGTATACTTATAACAGGATAAAGTATATACAGTGGTTACTTCAAATAAGATTATAGTTTACATTAGCAAAATGCAGACACTTTAGAGTCAGAATATGGTAACGCCATTATTCTAATATATATTCTTGCATACAGTTTGTGTTGTGTTCTTTGAATAATTCATTGATTCCGTGTTTTAAAAATTGATAAGAAAACTATAAACCAATTTATCTAATTAATAACCCACTGCCTGCTAAGAATTTATCTTTGCTTTCTGAAACTAAATTATGAAAACAAACAGAGGCATTTGTGAATTAGAGCTGAGACGCCTCTCTGAATGAGAAAACTGTCCTTGAACAAGCTAACATTAAAAGCCAGCACTTCTGTTCTCCAGCTTTTCTGGGCAAAGATAGGCAGAGAAATATGGACTTGGCTTTTGCACAGTTATTTCACTGCCTCAGATAGTTTTTGAAAATGTCTGTAAGACCCAACTTACCTTTGCATCTGATTTCATACTTGTTTTGGATAATTTACATGTGTGTTCTCTTCTGCCATTTTTTAACCTTTCCCAGAGAGATACATATTTTAACATTAATGAAAACAGATTCCTATATTGCTGTAGTTTTGAATATTTTATTTTGTTGAGAATTTTATACACACATACTATTTTTACATGATTTCCACCCCAGCCTCTCTCCTTCCAATTCCTTTTATGCAGATTTCCCTTTGTCAAATTCATGGTCTTATCTTGAATCACTATGTTAAAGGCAATGTGTCCAGGCACTAAAGGTTTGAACCCCAAGGTCTGTGCCATTGGTGGGAGAGCATGGAACCTTTGAAGAGGTGGGGCCTACGACATCAAGTTAGATCACTGGAGATGTGCTCTTGAAGTGGTTGTTAGGACCATAACTCTTCTTCTTTCTCTTACTTCCAAGTCACCAGGAGGTGAACCATTTACTCTGCCACCTGCACTTACTATGACACCCTTTCTAACCACAGAACCCAAAGCAACAAGCCACTAAGATAAACGTCCAAGAGTAATCCCAAGCAAACTTTTTCTCTTTTAGGTTGATTATCTCATGTATTTTATTACTGCAGAAGAAACCTAATAGACTTGTGATATTTTTTACCATAGAATCTAATATTTTGCATTTATATGCTAAGAAACTCTCTGAATATCCTAATTTCAGTGGTTTCTATGCTGAATCTGCAAGTCCATGGGTATCATCAACTGGCCCTTGCTCTTCTCTTGTTCTGTTTTCTCAGGGTTCTTTTACTACATCCAGTATAATTTGAGTCTTGTAAAGCAATGGGATTTCCTTCCCTCATTCATTTTAGCCTTTTATCTCAATTTTCCCAATCTCAATCATTAACTTAGAGCACCATTCATCTGTAAATCGACTAGTTTCCTCAATAACAATAATTTATCCCCTTATGCCTTTGCTTAGTGTTTACTGCATGATGGGAACCCAGTACATCCATGGTTTGCAACAAAATGGTTTGGTTACTGAATCTTAGACTAGAATACATAATGTGATTGCCCAATAGAATTAGTAAAACAGATGAATGAAAGTCTTATAAAAACTTCTAGCACAATTCTATAAAAGGAGCCCCTTTCTATGGTATGAAAGCTAATCTTCAGTTAGGGTACTTTTAGGTTAGTTCACACACACACACACACACACACACACACACACACACACACATACAC
The DNA here is from genome assembly GCA_030674055.1 of Rhabdomys pumilio. NCBI lineage: Eukaryota > Metazoa > Chordata > Mammalia > Rodentia > Muridae > Rhabdomys > Rhabdomys pumilio. The sequence continues at coordinate 54,425,138 of JANHMN010000012.1, forward strand.
ACACATACACACACTCATGCACACAGACACATGAGCTAGCTCAGAGAGACACAAGAACACAGACAAAGACACAAGCACACATAAGACACACACACACACAGACACAAGCACACACAGAGATACACATACAATAACACACAGAGACATAAGAACACACACACATATACACAGACACAAGTACACATAAGACACGTGCACAGACACAGGCACACACAGAGATACATACACCAATACACACATACATACATAAAGACTTGCACACAGACTCACAAGATACCTTGTATTCTCAGTCTTTTTTTCTGTGTTCTTCATGCCTTAATAAGGAGACTCTAAAATTCTGTTTACTGTATACTAATATGGTGTTTGTTTGAGTCAGCTCAGGCAGGGCTAATAGAACTCTAAATACTTGTAAACAACTGACGCTTATTTTTTTTAAAATTGTAGAGGCCAAAAGTAGAACAAGGTATGGGGATATACAATGTCCCTTGTGTCATACTTATTGGTTTATAACGAGCTATTTCTAGCTGCATGCACACATGGCAAAAGTAATGAAGGATTTTCTGGGATGACTTTGCTGAGGGCACTCATCCTATGAATGATGGTTCTACTCTTGTGACCTAATCTCCTCTTAGAGACTCCATTCCTTAAAATAACACTATGGAGGTAAATTTTTAGCAAATGAATTTGGTGGAGAGCCAAAATTCTGTCTGCTGCACACTCTCTTCATCTTTTCCACACTCATCATCAAAGATTACCGAGTAGGAAAACAGGGCTAATTCCATCACATCTAACAAGCATCCTTATCTCCAGTTAACTGGTGATAACAGGTGGCCCAAGAGCTCCATACTCATCCTCTAAGACCTTGCCCAGTGTGACTTTATACATTGTCTGCAAAAATATGTCATGTTTAATCCCACCTCCCCTATGTTCTCTAGCTATCTCATCTATCACAAACAAAAACAGTTTCTTATTCTTATGTTTGAATTTTGTGTACTTCCTTCTTGTGGTTGCTTTAACAAATTACTTCAAACGTGACTACTTAAAATAATATAAGTATGTTCTGAAAATTTATAGTCAATGACCCCATTCTGGTACCTCTGGGATAGAATCGAGGCATTAGCAAGGCTGGGTTCCTTTCAGAACCTCTAGGAAGAATGTATTTCTTGCTTCTTATAGTTTCTTGTAGTACTAGAATTCCTTCGTTTGTGTGTCACAACTTGCCAAAATCCAAAACAACAACAACAAAAAAAAAAAAAGAAAAGAAAAAGAAAAAAAAGCAGCACATATCTCTCTCTGATCCATCTTTATGCCACATATCTATGTAATCTCCCCCTCTCTGTTCTATGTGGACTTGTGTATTGCCTTGAGCGCCCTCCTGGGAGAGCCAAAGTCCCTATTTCAGCATCTGGATCCTAACTTCAAAGATGCTTTTCCCAAATCAGCCAAGATTTAGTGGTTTCAGGGGATGAGGAACCATCTTCACAGGGTGTGATTACACAGACTACAACCATCAGCTTGCTCTATTTCAAATCTGACTTTTTCCTGAGAAATCTGCTTTCCTTAAAGCCCTTTGAAAAACTACTGTAATTCAGTTTTGTTACCTCCCAAAGCCAGAAAGTGCTTTGTTCTTCACCTATTTTCCAACAAAGCTCCTGCTGTTCATTGTATTTTATTGTTCGTTCCTCCCACTGATCTGTCACCTGTGGGTATCTAGGCTGCTCTGAAAGATGTTTTAAAAGAATTTTGTTTTTATTTTTAATTCTCTCTATATGTGTGTGGGAGGAAACACATGCACACAAAAGAATGTAATGTCCATAGAAGCCAGAACAAGTCATTAGATCCCCTTGAGCTGGAGTTACCAGTGGTTGTGAACAATGTACCTTGGGTCTTCTGGAAGAGCAGCCGGTGCTCTTAACTACTGGGCAATTGCACCAGCACTGCTGGAAGATTTAATGACATGCTTTGTTCTCATCCCTGCACATACCACTCCTGTTATAATTTCTGATGAGTTCAATTTTCAGGTGTGTAATCTTCTCCATCATTTTGTTTCCTTGCCCATTTAACCCACCTTCTCTGAGGATTTTGAACCTCCCCTACTTCCGCTTTTGAGTCCAAGATCTTATCCTGGACAAGACAAACAAGAAAAAACAATAACTATGCATCACCTCAAAACTTCAGCTTTGTATTATTTGAATGCTGCATTGCCTTGCACCTTTCCTGTTCATTTCTTCAAATACAACCATGCCAAGAAAAACCTTGACTGATCTGGGATTTATAGTCTCTTGACCACATTACTTTCATTCTGCACCTCACTTACGTCTCATCCTTATCTGATCAATCTTTGTACTATTCACCCTGTATATATTCAACTCCTTAGAACTGCTTTGCTATAAGGAGGCAGAATGTGGCTATAAAGAAGGCTTATGCAACTATACTTCCTCTAAATCTGTAACGTCGTGAAGATTAGAATGTCCACAAATTTCACCAGATTCCTGCTGTCATTTTCTGTTGTTATAGATAAAGATTTTATAGTTTTTCTCTTCACTTCAAACCTCAGACGCTCCACTATGCTTCCAGCATCAGCTGATAATCTTGGTTCACTTTTTCTCAGTGAAAAATGGAAGAAACAGGATGCCGTACGCACTGAACTGACCACCACTGCCAACATTTCTAACCATCTTCCCACTCCTGTGATCTAAAGTGTTCCCCAAAAGGGCATGCATTGAATCATTGGTCACCAGCTAGTGATGCTCTTTGTATTGGTTTGGAGACTTTAGGAGATAGGAATAAGATGGTTAGAAACATCCTGGGAAGATATAACTTCTCCTCAAAACCATCTAGGCAAGAAATCACAGGGAGCAAAACTCTGAAACTTCAAAGCAAAATAACATTTTTAAATTTTTCTTTAAAAAAATCATTAAAACATATGTACATAATTTTCTCTACTCTCCCTTCCTACCCTTCCCATATCTGCCTCCTCCCAAATTCATGACACTCTTATTTGATCATTATTATTACACCCATGAAACAAGTAAATGTGAACATAGGCCACTGAGTTCCTTCATTTGTTGCCTGGATGCATGTATCTAAGACTTACCATTCAGAACTGGATAACCAACCATGGTTGTCCAATTGGCTTACTTTGGGAAAAGCTACTTCTTCTCACAGCACTTGTTAATTGCGTCTAACTCTTTCCTTCTTACAGATGAATTTCTAAGGTATTTATTTGACTAGAGTGACAGAAAGCTGATTCATACAACCATCTTCAGTTTTGTTCACTATGTTGCAGGCCTACTGTGCCTTTATTAATCCATTCCGTTCACCTTTGTATGAAAACCAACCTCTACTTGCTTAGCCAATAGCATCTGCTAACAGCATCCCTTTTCTCTTACATCACTTTTCCTTTACAGACTGTGTTCATTGGCTTTCATCCGTGCATCTGTTCTGAGGTATCAGCACCTTAAAGTCAAAGAAAAAGTAAAAGAGAAAAAGATTCCACCTACCATTAGAGATTTTCTTCCTTTGCAAATTTATTTGCTGAGATTTTATTATGAAAAACTTTCAAATATCAAATATCTTGCGGATGTGCAGAACCAAGCTCTATATGTCTCAATGAACTTCAGTCCAGTTAGAGCAGCCATTCTGATGTTTTGGAGCTTCCCCTGGTGTGGAAATAGAACTGAGCTGGTTGTCACTCAATAGATGAATGATGAAGACCAGGAACACATGTAAAATGAAATGCTACTAGAGAAACAAAATGCTAATAGAGAAAAACAGAATCATAAAATTTTGCTGAAAAAAATGGAATAACCTGGAATGTATAATATTTAGGAAATCCATGCACTTTCAAAAGGAAAAACTATATACTCTTCCATATATTCAGGTCCTAGTCTGTAATAAATATTGTATTATATAATATACTTTATAATCTACATGTAAACAGATAGATACAGTATACTGTGTAGAAAGAAGTACATCTTAAGTGTTGATGAATTACTGCTTCAGGAATGGACACTTGAACCATGATAGATATAAAGCTATTTTTTTCTAGTTTTAGTCCTGTTATGATTTTTCTTTTTCTTTTCTTTTCTTTTTTTTTTTTGGTGTTGGATGAAGGAATAAAAATAAATTTGGTAGTAAATGTGCAAAGACCTTTCAAAATTATGAGTAAAAACTGTCTCTTGCCATAACTTTGGATGACTTGTGTGGTGCAGACTTTCCCACTGCATTTTGAAGCTTCTTCAGTCAAGCTTCCTTCTCCATAAAATTCCACAAGTTTAAAGATAACCTTGAAGGGATCACTCATGCATGAACATGTTTTCTGTTATAGAAGCCGTTGACTTTTGCCTACAGTATGTTGCTTTTCTTTTTACTGAATGACCTTTTTTCTTTAGTGTGTGTGTGTGTGTGTGTGTGTGTGTGTGTGTGTGTGTGTGCATTTATATGTGTGTGTGTTTGGGGGGGCACTCATGCATACACGACATCACAGGTACATTTAAAAGCCATATGGCTTCTAGGAATAGATGTCAGGACTTTGGTCTTGATGGCAATGTCCTTGACAGAGCCATTTCTCCAGAGCCTTTGAATTGCTTTCTTTATTAGGTTTCTAGATCTTGTTTTCTTGTTGCTCCTCCTACATTACTTAGGGATCATCCCTCCTCAGTAATCCTTGCTGGTTACTTTTCAGTCTTTGATTTGGCCTTCGTCTGGCCACTATTGGATGACCAATGCACACAACAACAGAGAACAAATTAGCACATCAAATATTATTCACTCTTATTCTTTGGTGATAGGGTCACATTATTGTACATTTATATATGTTTCTACTCAAAATATATACTTCATAGCTCAATTCATCCTCAGCATTCGACATTCATATAATCATATATGATTAATTAAACTACCCTTATTTTTGTGGGCAGTGTTTTTGTGCCCAGTTCTTTGATTAGATCAACAATGTTGGGTTTAGTGTAGTTTTATTTTTTATTTCTGTTGGGGAGTTTCCAACAACAGGGTTTCTGGGACCAAGGACACACATATATGTTAAGTGACAAACACTTCACAATTGTTTTCCACAAAGCCTCTATAAGAGCTGTTCTTAAGTGGAGGGGCAAAAGTTAGAGTTTGATGGAGAAAGAATGAGGAGGACAAAAAGCACTTCTCAGTTTGAGAAAAGAAACTAGTAAAAAGGATACTAAATACAAAGTTAAATTCAGGGCTTATGTAAATTTGCATAAGCCTGTATATGTATATGGCCTTTGACTGCTGTTAACCAACTTATACACATAATCCGGTAGCTATAAATATGTTGTTATAATATTGAAAGATTTGCAGTGGCTTTATACTATTTTGTGAAGTAGGACAAAAGTCAGTTTTTCATTTTTGACTACTTTGTGGAGTTTTTTTTTTCCAGTATAAAATTTAATGTTATTGTTATTTCCCATACACTAAATATTCAGAAATAAAATCCCCAAGATGTTCTAACTGAACATATAAATTAACTTATAGTTTAATTCAATTTGTAGACAGTATTTATGTGCTACATGATATATATCACCTTCTCAAAAGTGTGTTACTCTTAAATTTATATTATATATAAAGTATTTATAAATGTAATATATACATATATATTTAACCAACTGAAATTCATTGTAGTGTTAACCAAGTTTTAGTCCTCTTGTGAGTTATCTTGTCATACTATCCTAAATTACAGCATTCATCTCCTTTTGGCTTCAGAGAGTTCATATACTTTCTTTTGGGCTTTAGCTGGCTCGTTTAGTAATGCCTTGTGCAGTGAATCTCCTCTCCAGTGTGGAGTTGCATCACATTTGCTGACTGTCTCATAGAGAAATGGTTCAAACTTCTTGAGTTCCAATATCAATTGTCCCTGATTTTGACTTTATAGTTATGGACTACTTTTTTTTTAGCATCTTTGTATTTTGATTCTCTCCAGTCTAAAATAAGAGTATTAAGTCTGACAATTATTTAGGGTAAATTAAGGCTAAAACAATGGAGCATAAGATCCAGCCCAGACCATGATGAGTGCTGTTTCCTCACTAATAGCAGGGAATGATGTTCCCTGAAGTATAACGTTCCTTATTTTTATCTGCTTCAGAGACAATGGTCATATGGAAGGGAAGAATTAAAAAGATAGATGGTTGATTATATTTAATAGAACAAAACAGTTGATCTATTCAAAGGATCTTATGCATGTGATACAGATGAGATAGCCACCTTGATGTATAGATTTGTTTCTCACTATGTTTTAGTGATTCTGATAATGTCCAGTGATAAGTGTTTCAGTTCCTTGGTAAAATGTTAATAGTTCCCTCAAGGAAACAAAATTCAATATCAGCAAATCAATTAGGGCATAGTTTTATTCTAGTTCTTTTTGTTCTGAAAAGAAAGAGTTAATTGTCTTTCTAATTTTGTAATACAAGTGGTTAAGAAAATGCATATGGGTCTTTCCTAAGAAGCTTATCTTGCTATTCAGCCATTTTACATAAGTGTCAGTAGAAGGAGTGTTAATTAGTTTCAATTCTCTGAACTCTTTAGTACTGGTGAGAATATATGCCTCAATCTCATCCCAGAGACACATGTCTCAGCATAAAGAAAAGCCAAGAACACCTCAAGAAATTATAGAAAACCATCTACATTTTGTCCTCCTCAGCCTCACATTCACTATGACACTTCAGAATGATTTATGTGATATGAAGGGAGTCTTGTATCATCTGTTTTAGACATATCCAGTCATATGACACACTTATTTTTCATTCAATTATTCATTCATATGTTTAATAACTATTCATCAAACACCTAGCATCTTCTTAAGAACTGTAAAGAACATGTAAGGAGAAAAGAAAAATACAACAGAATTTTTGTCCTTGAACAACATATATTTTGGTGGGAAATTCAGGATGAATAAATGTGTAAATCATCATACATTGCCCAAGAGATGAGTAAGATAGTTAAGTGCCTGCTTCACAGATGTGAGGACTGGTATACCGCATCTGTCACTTTAATATATTCACAGCAACAAAATGACTGGATTCGTAGTCGTGATTAAATATATACTCTGTTGCATAATTCTGCTAGGAGTACCTTATTCAGGGACAAAGTAATTTTAATTAATTTCATGCTTCTAAGTGAAGACACTTTGCCTCTGGCACGTTGGCCATTCATCTATTTTGACTTTAATAGTCTAAGACTTTTAAAAGAACATATTAAATTAAAATAAAGCATTCAAAGACACAAAGACAGTCATGCCTCATGTACTGGAATATATGTAACAATATTAAAAATTCACTCTTTTGTAAGAAGAGAGTCAAAAAAAATCGAGATTAGTTATCTAAGATCAATCATCCTGTGTGAGAGGAAATGTTGGTAATTTAAGGGTTTCAAAAGAGTTCTAAAAGAAATTTTCATAGTTTTATATAAGTATAAAGCAATTAGACATATAACCAAATTATAGTTTTTGAGTAAATAAGCTTTTTAACAAACCAAGCATTTATTTATACACTAAATATAAAGAGATGAAACTCTTCTGATTCTGCAAATATCTGAAATTCTAAATGAATTCTGACCAAGATGGAGAAAAGTGGACATTATGGTATGCTGTTTGGTGTCAAAAATCCTGAAAAACAGAGAAAAGATGCTCCTTTTTATTTATTTAAGACTTGGGTTTTCAGACAAGGCCTCACTATGGAGCCATGGCTGGCCTCATATTTGCTGCCAAGTGTTGGAATCACGGGCATATATGTACCATTTTACTCAAGAAATGCCGATTTGTTTATTGAAGCCTTCTCCTTGTTTAACTAGACAAAGCCTAAGTCTACTGACACAGAGCTGAATCCCCTAACTATGAGAACTTAATAAAGATCCTGCGTGGAACTTCTGCTGAATTAAAATTCAAAACACAAATCCTAGCAATTTAATTCAGAGACAAAACACATTGTCTGAGAAAACAACTGAGTTTTTTTTAAATACTTGTGTTAAGTGAGGCTCCCTTTTTCTGACTCCCTGTAGTATTTGTCCTTAAATTGAAACCTTATATAAATATGTTCAGTATAGTCATAAGAATTCTTCACAAATTAGAGTGTTCGACATTTCTTTACTATGGTTAGAAAAATCTGCTCCAGCAGAAATCATGGTAAATGTTACCATTACAGACAACCTTTGGTTTCTGTGAGATCCTACAGCAACCACATGAAAAGTCATGTCCTAAGGTCCTCTCAGAATCAGTCCACTAGAAGCATTTGTATATTCTGTGACCATTTCTCCATTTCTCTAACATTAATTGGCACAAGTTCATTTGAAATAACAAAAAACCAAGGATAGCAAAAAGTTCTCAGCAATGAAAGAACTTCTGGGGAATCACCATCCCTGACCTCAAGATGTACTACAGAGCAATAGTGATAAAAACTACATGGTATTGGTACAAAGACAGACAGAAAGATCAATGGAATAGAATAGAAGACCCAGAAATGTGGGTACACACCTATGGTCACTTGATCTTTGACAAAGAGGCTAAAGCCGTCCAGTGGAAAAAAGACAGCATTTTCAACAAATGGTGCTGGCTCAACTGATGAACATGTAGAAGAATGCAAATTGATCCATACTTATCTCCTTGTACAAAGCTCAAGTCCAAGTGGATCAAGGACCTCCACATAAAACCAGATACACTGAATCTAATAGAAGAGAAAGTGGGGAAGAGCCTTGAACACATGGGTACAGGGTAAATTTTCCTAAACAGAACACCAATGGCTTATACTCTAAAATTAAGAATCGACAAATGGGACCTCATAAAATTGCAAAGCTTCTGTAAGGCAAAGGACAATGTCAATAGAACAAAACAGCAACCAACAGATTGGGAAAAGATCTTTACCAATCTCACATCCAATAGAGGGCTAATATCCAACATATACAAAGAACTCAAGATGTTAGACTCAGGAGAACCAAATAACCCTATTAAAAATGAGGAACAGAGCTAAACAGAGAATTCTCAACTGAGAAAACTCAAATGACTGAGAAGTACCTAGATATGTTCAACATCCTTAGTCATCAGGGAAATGCAAATCAAAACAATCGTGAGATTCCACTTCACACCAGTCAGAATGGCTAAGATCAAAAACTCAGGTGACAGCAGATGCTGGTGAGGATGTGGAGAAAGAGGAACATTTCTCTATTACTGGTGGGATTGCAAACTGATAGAACCACTCTGGAAATCAATCTGGCTGTTCTTTAGAAAACTGGACATAGTACTACCTGAGGACCCAGCTATACCACTCCTGGACATATACCAAGAAGATGCTCCAACATGTAATAAGGACACATGCTCAATATGTTCATAACAGCTATATTTATAATAGCCAGAAGCTGGAAAGAACCCAGATATCCCTCAACAGAGGAATGGATACAGAAAATGTAGTACATTTACACAATAGAATACTACTCAGCTATTAAAAGCAATTACTTCATGAAATTCACAGGCAAATGGATGGATCTAGAAAAGACCATCCTGAATGAGGTAACTTAGTCACAAAAGAACACACATGGTATGTACTCACTGATAAGTGGATATTAGACAAAGAGTGTGGAATTCCCACAATACAACTCATGGACCACATGAAGCTCCAGAGGAAGGGAGACCAAAGAGTGGATGCTTCAGTCCTACTTAGAAGGTGGAACAAAATAATCAAGGGAAGTAGAGTGTGGGAGGGACTTGGGAGGAAGAGAAGAGGGGGGAAGAGGGGCAGAACCAGGTATGGAAGGAGATGGAGGAGATGTACAGAGGGTCAGGAAATTGTACAGGGGGAGTAGCAATGGGGGATGAGGAACTGGGTGTAGTAACCAGAAATTCTCAGATGCCAGGAAAACAAGAGGCTCCCAGGACCCCATGGGTATGAAATTAACTGAAATACCCCACAAAGAGGAGGGAGAACCTGTTGAGATCACATCCAGAGGTTAGGGATGGCACTGCGTTTGAGGGATGGGGCCACCCACCCATCTCCAAAATTTTAACCCAGAACTCCCCTATCTAAGGAAATACAGGGACAAAGAGTGGAGCAGAGACTAAAGCAAAGGCCATCCAGGGACTGCCCTACCTGGTGATCCATCCCACATGCAGTCACCAAACCCAAACACCATTGCAGATGACAAAAAGTGCTTGCTGACATAGCCTGGTATAGCTGTCTCCTGAGAGGCTGTACCAGTCCCGACCAATACAGATATGGATGTATACAGTCAAACATTGAACTGAGAGTGGGGACCTCAATGGGGAAGTTAGGGCAAGGACTGTAGGAGCTGAAGGGGTTTGCACCCTCCTAAGAAGAATAACAATATCAACCAACCAGATCACCCAAAGATCCCAGGGACTAAACCACTAACCAAAGAATACATATTGAGATACTCATGGCTCCAGCTGGATATGTAGCAGAGGACTGCATTATTTGTTATCACTGGGAGGGGAGCTCCTTGGTCCACTGGAGATTAAATGATGCAGGATAGAGGAATGCTAGGCCACTGAGACAGGAGAGGGTGAGTGGGTGGGGAAGTAGCATCATAGAGGCAGGGGCATAGAGATAGGTGGCTTGTGGAGGGGAAACTGGTAAGATGAATAACATTTGAAATGCAAATAAATAAAATACCAATTTAAAAAAAAAAAGAAACACCTGGCATTGGGAAGTAATCCCTCACTGGGTAGGTAACCTTTGAATTACATCATAATGAACAAGGTCAAGTGGAAGCTTCAGGAAGTACTTCCTGCAGTCAGTGCTGTAATTTATCACAAGGAGAAAGATGGCAAAAGGTAGTCCATACTTTTTATTATGTCTCCATATAATCCTGTAGTGTAGCCCACGCAGAAACTAAAATAACTCCAGACTCCTGAAAACCCAACTGATTAATGGTCTTGCCTACAGCTGCTGTGTCAGACTTGACATTTTGCTTGGACAGATTAATATGGTCTGAGAAGCAGAGGCAGTTAATGTTGCCAAATAAGAGAAAACAGTACCCATTTATGGTTTTGACCTTGTCCTAGGTTAACTTTCTTGTCACAAATTATAATATAGATCAAGGAAAGAGAGATATGTTAGAAGTTCAAAAATGTCTTAGGGAGTTGTGCCAAAATTAGTAAAAATCTATTCCTAAGTTTCTAGAGTTGTTATAGTGTTAGAGTGCTAACACTTATTGATTGAAGAGGCTGGGTGCCCAGAAATCAAGAATAAAACCAAATATACATGATATTCATTTCTTTTTGTGGTTAGAAGTTGACAGTATAATTTGGATATCATGGGTCAGAAGGGCCTCACCAACAAATTCTGGAAAGCTTTTACTCCTTTACCATGTGAATTGTATGTGTTCTGAAAAGTCCTTCAGTGACCTAGATAATCCTATTTATCTGTCTTAATTAGTACAGCGAAAGCTTTTCTTTATTTATATCTTTATGGAAGTTGTAAGCTTTCTTTCCAAATCTTTAAGGAATCTGTCCCTGTGGAGCAACTATAAACTGCTAAGACGTTCACGAGTGCAAACTGGACATACCACAGAATATCACACTGGTCACCTACAAATAACATCATGCCAAGTCACATGGTCAAAGAGACCATGTTATAATCCACGGTACAGTAGAATGGCACATCAGGACGGAGCTTTAGGAGGATGAGATGATACCAACAGTATGCGTGAACTGATCATCTGCACTCAAATATTCAAATGTTAGATGCTGTTGAACTGGCACATGTCACTCATCTCACATCTAAGGTCATAGATAGTTTCTATTATGACCAATAAATAGAAGAAGAAATGATTGAAATTTTAAAGATGGTTCATACCATTGACTGGATGCAAGCATAAAACTGCAAAATTGACAACGACCTGGGGCTGTGGACAGATAGATCTCTACATTGTATACAAGCAGGGCAAGGAAGGGGGAGAGCAGTGTTCATGGCATGTGGCATCCTGGATGTACAGCTAACGTACAAAGAACTCTACCTAGATACTTCGACACAGATTCCTCAAAGCCAAAATTTTGTGTGTGTTGATCAGTCCTGACCAACAGCTCTTAAACATTGGGAGACACTGAAGTCTCCTCACATAGGACTCAGATGCCACTCATGGAACTGAACATTCTTGACTTACCACCACTTGGTAGGTCACCCAGAGGCCAGCCTATCACCGTGAGGCACAGGAGGGGTGTAGACAGGCACGAGCTCACTGCCGTGCCACATGGTGTAGGTAGGTGAGGACACTCAGGGGCTTGCCTGCTTTGTGCCTGGTCTGCAGTGCAACAGGAGCCCCTACAATATGCACATATGTGGTGGAGAGATGGGAGAGAAAGAAACACAGAATAGATTGAGTATTGAGAAGTGGAACTGAAGACAAGAAGATGGAGAAGAGAAGCCTGTTGTAATTAGCCTGCCCTGCCACCTGAAACCATGGTGAAGACCCAGCCTGACTTGCCCCTGAGGACCTTGTCTAAGTCTGTAGTCATGCAGCAGCATGATTCTGTGTCAATGTCTGTGGCTCATGCTACCAGTAAAGACGATGCAGATGTCACTGGTCTGGGATGCTTCCATGTTGATGTCTCAGGGCTATGCAGAGCTAACTCAGCCTCTCACTGTCTGCTATGCTCTGGAGAGCTGATCCCACCGGTCACAGGCTGCAGTACTCAGGAGAGTCAGCTCTGTATCTTATCTGGGCAGCACAGTAGAATTAACCCTGATAACAGGGTTACAGGTCTGCCTTGAGGTGCCCTGCGCATGGTGGAGATGCCATCTCCTCCTCACCCCTTAGCAATTTCAGTAGGTCTAAGGGCATGTGAGTGGGAGAACTGGCTCTGCTTCCTGCAAGCTGAAACAATGAGTAAGCTAGCTGGGAGAGTGCTGGAGAGCTCACCCTGGAGGTGTGGCAGGGCTGGTGGACTGACCAACTCAGTTGACACCCAGGCCCAGATACAGGGATTTAGTTGGTCCATCCCAATATTTACCGCATCTATGAACTGCTGGAGTGTATGAAAGGGCTGGTCCTGCCCATTCAAAGCTGCAAGATCTCCATGACAACAACATGATGTCTAAGAGAACTCCCAGTGAGGATCAGATATTAATGATGTCAGCAGAAGCCAGAGGCCTCAAACAAGACCAATGACTTATTGAAATGAACATTTACAAGTGGACATGTGGACAAAAATGTATACTGTGGGACACACTGTGACACTACAGCTTCCACAAGAAAGTGTTTTTTTATGTTTTGTTTTACTTATTTTTAGTTTTGGGTTTTTTGTGGGGGAGGTTGTAAGGGCAGATATGTGGGTATGAAAAGATATGGAAAAAAGTAAGTAGTATTGATATGTATGATGTGAAACTCCCAAAGAATCAATAAAAACCCCACAGACACAAAGAAGTTAAATCCCAAGTGAGGATGCTCGAATCACCTTTAGAAGGGGGAACAAAATAGTCATAGGAGTCAGAGGGAGGGAGGGAAATGGGTAGGAAAGTGGAGGGGAGGGGGATAGAGAGGGCATGATCAGGTGTTTGGAGAGACAGGAGAGAGACTCAGAGGGACAGAAGAATAAACAGAAGTCTACAGCAAGTGGGGCATGGGAATCTTTAGAAAACCCCAGAGACCAAGGATGGGGGATATACAATACACAGGAGTCAATGTTGATGACTTTAGCTGAGAGATGCCTAATTGTAGGCACATGGAACTTGAAGATGCAACCTCATGTAGCCAGGCAGGACCTCCAGTGGAGAGAATAAAGGTATCAATCCAACCACAAAACTTTTGACCCCAAATTTGTCCTGTCTAAAAGACATGAAGGGACAAAGTTGGAGCAGAGATTTAAGGAACTGCCAACCAATAACCAGCCCAACTTGAAACCCATCTCATGGGCAAGTACCAGTCTCTGACATTAATAATAATACTCTGTTATGCCTGCAGACAGGAGCCTACCATAACTATCCTCTGAGAGGCTTAACCTTGCAGTTGACTGAAACAGATGCAGATACCTATAGCCAAACATTAGACAGAGGTCAGGGACTCTTATGAAAGAGTTGGGAAAGAACTGAAGGTTCTGATTGGGATGAGAACCCCATAGGAAGACCAGCAGAGTCAACTAATCTGGGCTTCTGGGAGTTCTCAGAGTCTGAGTCACCAACCAAAAAAACAACAACAAAAAAAACAAAAAACAAACAAACAAAAACAAAACAACAACAACAAAAAAACATACATAGGCTAGAACAAGGCCCTTGGCACATACTTACCAGAAATACAGCTCAGTCTCTATCTGGGATCCCCAACAGCTGGGACAGAGGCTCTCCCTAAAGCTCTAGTCTGACTAGGTTATCTGTTCCCCAACAGGGCTGCCTTGTCTAGCCTCAGTGAAAGAGGATACTCCTAATCTGGCAGAGACTCAATATGCCAGGGTAGGGAGATACCAAGGGATCTTTACCCTCTCAGAGGAGAAGGGGAAGGGAGATTGGGGAAGATCTTTGTTAGGAGGGATGGGGAGCAGTGATTGGGATGTAAATAATATATAAGTATTTCAAATGCTGAAAGAAGTTGACAACAACTCAAGGTAGCAGTTCTCAGCCTGTGGATCACAAGTCCTTTTGGTGGTCCAATGACTCTTGTCACTTAGGGAGTCACTTAAGACCATCAGGAAACACACATATTTACATTACAATTTTAACAGTAGCAAAATTACAGTTATGAAGCAGCAACAAAAATAATTTTACGGTTGCGAGTTACTACAACATGAGGAATTGTCAAGGCTTTGAGAAATTTCAGAATCACTGATTTAAAGGGTCAATTGATTAGGAATGAATGACAGAGACACAAGACAATTCTTTTACCTAGCATCTAGGTTATTAAGTTCGTTAGAGTACTTAAAAATGTTACATTTCATGTTATTCAGAGATAACAGCAAAAAGAAAATCATGTTGGGAAGGTCTAACTGAACACTATGGTAACCAAGTACTTATGGTACAAACTTGAAGGAAGTAGTGATATTTCTTAGTTCTTAGTTCTGCACATTTATATCCCTTGAGTGAGTATCTCCCTAAATCTGTGACCTAACATCAGCCTCACCTCATTTAAGTCAGGAGTTGTTGATCAAGTTATCTTACTGTCTGATTAAAGGTTTAGCTTTTATCCCTACACCTCTGGGGATTTAGTTCTGTGAGTGTTAGCTCTTACATGGAGATTATTTCAACCAGTAGACAAAGTAAAGCAATGAATGATGCCTGAGTATTTCAACCTCCTTGTGTCTAGGTGTCATTAATGAAGAGTCACCATCTTGACCTGAATGTCAAGTAATTGATTGACCATCAACAGGAGCAAAGACTGTGGGTAAACAGTGGAGAAATATTACTGATATATAAATGACTTATTTAATAACAACATAAAACCTTTCTGGTCGATTTTAATGGAAAATATACATTATTTAGCAAACTAAATTTTAAAATAGTACTGTGGTCAGGATTGGCAGAATTAGATCCTTGGAGTCAGGGGAAATGTAATTGATAATGGAGTGAGAGGTAGTGAACCATAGAGCAATTGTGAAAAGTTCTCATCATAACACCTTTTAAAGTTATCCTCATAATAAACTTATTATTATTTATTTCCCTACCTGTAGGCTTAAATTTTCCAAAACCTACTTTATTTAGGGTTCTTAAACATATCAACTTCCCTTCTAGTCCATGGAACAGGGGGGCGGAGGGGAAGAAGGTTAATACAAAAAGGAAATTGTGGACTTGTTTAGAAATAGTTCCTTGAGGTGATTCCACTATTTGTTGTGAGGATACCAGCAGTCAAATTCAATAGCCAATACCAAACAGGAATCAGTAGCACTGGGGTGTTCCAGTAGAAGCAGCAAGGCTCTGCCAAATTAGCACAAGTCAGCAGAAGGAGCCAGAATCAGCTGGACAACCATGAGAAGTTCTTTGGCACATTTATTCTACCCAGTAAAGACCAACAAAACATTGCACATTATAGCAATGCAAGAGCCTCCTCTCATTGTTTATGGGGTTCTATTTATATTTTTTTCTAAACATCACATGCTCTCTCAAGTGTCTATTTCAGCAAACTTCATATGCCCTCTCATAAGATACCTTCCAAACAACAACAACAACAAACCCCCCGAAAAACAAAAACATTGACAGAACTAAGTTGTCAAAGAAGTCAGAAATTTCCACCTCATCCATCACCTAAATGTTTCCACTCAGCATGAATAATGACCTCTCAAAGCTGCATAGATAGAGTCTCTCTTTAGTTAAAAGGATGGTTGTGTTCCAATGAGGCTGAATTGACAAAAACCAGCCACATTCCAAACTTAGCCAGAGAACTATAGCTTTCCAATGATTGCTTCAAAGAACTCTAAAATTTTATGAATCAAAATACAACTTGTGCTGTAGGTTCTATGTACTGTGGAACCTTTCAAGACCATGAGACTTGTGCAGCTGGAGCAGAACAATACACAGCTGGATGAGGGATACAGGAGGGAGAGACTAGAGACTTAGATGAGGATCTATAGACAGTTCTCAACCCGTCCTTCTATGAAGGAAGATAAGCTGTCAACAGACCCAGGCTTGAGGGTCTCTTATAGCCAGCCACATATCTCCAATGAAGATGACAGCTGTGATGCTCAGTGGACACTGTTCTGCATCTCTCTCATATGCATCTTTCACAGAACTTGATTCCAGGATTGCTCCTTTGTGCATCTTCCCACAACTGAGACTGCATTTCATTTCTCTAATTGTCATGTATTTACATATAAAAACTAGTCAATACAGTAATAACTGTATTTTTTATTTAATGGACTCAAAGCAAAATTATTGGACACTAATTCATCACAGTGGAGCATTATTAAAAATGTAGTTAAGAAATTTTACTTCGAAGTTAAATGTTATTTGTTATATGGAAAATATTATGTAATTTGATGGAACACATAATTATTGCAAAGAATTTTACTACTCAGTAATGGTCCTGGCATGTACCCTGTGTTGTATTATATTTTTAATTTATGGGTTGTAAATTTGTATCCTCTAAACAAATGACTAGATAGTAAACATTTTGAGCTTTAAAGCCCATAAGGTTTTCATTATAAACAGTAAACTGTGCTGTTTATTGTGAAGCAGCCATAGATAGCTCAGAAACAAAAGGATGGCTGTGTTCCAAGGAGATTGAATTGACAAAAACAAGCCACATTCCAGACTTAGCCAGAGAGTAGCTTGCCAATCCTTGCTCCAACTCATGAGCATCCAAAGGAACTCTGAAATTTTATGAATCAAAATAGGACGTGTGCTTAAAGTTTAAAAGAATGCTGGTACAAACCCTGTAGGAGTTTTAAAAGTTCATTTACAAAATGACTGGGGATCAGGGATGTATTTCACTGAAAGATGATGCATCTGCTATTTGCAAGTCCCGGGTTTTGTCTCAGAACTATAAAACAGACACACATGCAGGTACATACGCAGATGCATGCACGCGTGTGTGCACACAGAGAGAGAGAGATAAAAGGAGAGAGAGAGAACAGATGAACAGATACTCAATGCAAACAAGACTTGTAGCTCTTGCTGCTTCTACTCAGTGTCAGCCAGAGTACATAAATGTTTTCAAACTGAATGACTACAAAGCAACTTACATGTTTAACAATAAGATTAAACTTACTTTGAAGTTAATCCTTTAAACTTCAACTATATTTTTCTTTCAAGATTAGCTTTAAAGAATTTAGTCAGTGTGTTCAGAAATAAGAGTACCAAACTGGTGTTGGAAGTTAATAACATTTGTGTGTGTTTGTATTTTATTGACAAGATTATAATTGTGAGGTTTACATTTTGCTTTCTTTTACGTTTGTTGTAGAAAGACTCTCGTTTGAAAGCACATTTTGAAAAGATTTATTTTATAAGCTATTTAGAATATTAAACTAGTTTTCCAATGCATGTATATATCAAAACTACATAAATTTAAAAACTAGAAAACCTTTTTATTATCAAACCTATCAAAGACTTATTATTACCATTCTAATAATCCAATTCAGTATGTCATGGACACCATCTTATTTAAGGCTTATGATCTCCCTCGTCTGTATGTTATTTTGTCTATTCATGATGAAATGGACTTAAAATGTAAAGTGGAACACTGAAGATTCCACAGTGATGAAGATACAGGACAAAACTGACGAACTAGTTCTTTGGCTGGTCTATAAACATTGAACCCATCATCATTAGTGTACCACATGTTGCCAGATACATTCAGAAAGTTATTATTATGAATGCTTGCTATTGCCTGATCACAAAATTAAAAATATGGAAAATGTCTTTGCATGTCTGCAGTATCAATATGAAGGAATCACTTGGTTAATGTTTTACATGGTCTCTCAAAGATCATTGTGAGATATCACAAATCACTATATTCTTTTCGTGTAAATTTATTCTTATACTATAATAAATGCACGACCAAATTTTATATAATCGTCTTCTTCAGTTCCATTAATAAGCAATTTTGTTTGACCTCATCCTTCTTGAATGCAGAGGACATACTTTTATTGACTTTGAGGCAGACAATACGGGTGCGTAAGTATACCATGATTTGTAGAATCGAGATACATTTTATCAACCGAACAATTTTCATGGCTTTTGTAGTTAATAGTGAAATTCTTAGATAGTTGGCATGTATAATTAGAGAAAGCCCAGATGAGACACATTATAAGATACTTTCTTTATATCATTACTTAGGATACAAAACTGATGACAATTTGAAGATTTTTCTCCTAAAATATGAAATATTTCTCAAATGCATTTTAACTCTAGACATTTATAAAAAATCACTGCTACTCCCATTTGTAATAAAGAACCCTTTAAGCACTGTTCTTTATGAAAGGTGATTATCCCCAGTTTTGCTTTTCTATTGTGAGTAGTGGAGAGATAAAAATTCTTTTGATTTGCAATGATTTTTGCTTAACTTTGCATTCAGTTCTGAATTGTACACACAGACAATAATCCTAGATAGAAAAAAGTAGATTGTCTTATGTAACATCAGCAATGGTTTTCTCTGAGCTCCTTAGTTTCTTAAATAATATTTATTTCCAATAACAAAACTATTGTCTGTGGTAATGCCTTTGTTTGTTATTACTAAATTAAATTTTTAATTAAATAATTTTCTAGCACAGAGCAAGAGAGTATTCTCTTTCATTACTGTTGGACAACTCAGTTAGAGCTGAATCTTCACAACACCTGGGCACTTTATTATCCATTAGATAAGCTATAGTACTGTATTGCTAACACAATACCTCTCTGATTAAATCATTCTTATCCAAGACAAATAATATTACAAATAGCAAGACACTAGAATATGTAAATACCTGAAATAGTTTCTTCTCGAAACTCAAATTTTGGGGAACTTTTGGGGAAGAGGCAATGAACAAATACATACAGTTGAGCTCCAAAGCACAGACAAAATGAGAGCCCTGGAGTTACTTCCACAGCATGCTCTTGACTAGGAAAAGTATTTCACCAATTTATCTTCATTTGCCTTGGAGATTTGGAGAGTTGGTCTTAGAATAACAATGGAAATTTCATTACTCATTTGCAACATTTATTACATTAGATGATTAATTATTTAGATTTCACTTCATATCATTTCAATGTTGACCCCTGAGACCTCCATGATTTTGAGGTAGATTACTGTGTACATTCTCTCTAGAGTTTCACATCACAATGCCTTCCAAATATTGAGTTTTGTCTGTAAATATTGTTAGTATCTTGAGTCATGCTATGACACAGAAACCATGACCATTATAATTGATGACCCATGAGTCAGGGATTTGTTCTACTGGCAATCATGAACTGAAGCATTATCACAAAATTTCAAAGAAGAGGGTAAAATTAGGGAGACTGAGATGTCTGTTTGATGGTCAATCAGTTTCTTGATCACTGTTTTCTTTAATCAGACTCAAAAGAAGGAGTGCATAGTTTCTTCTTAGAACAGAGGGAAAGAGGTAAGAACTGGAAAACGAAATATACTGCATCTCGGTGTAGGCTCAAATGGCATCACTGCAGATTGTTCCGTGTCTGAATAAACATGTCAGACAGCCTGTGAAAACCAAATTTCCTTTAATTTAAGGTATAATTGGAAATGAATCATCCTTATATTGTTCTGTATACTCTGAAATCCTCATTTACTTCTGAATCTTTACTGGAAATCACAAAAGCCTTAGAAGTAAAAGAGACATTTGAAGTGTTCAATTTTAGCAATCTCTTCCCTTTTCTGTCCATGTTTTTTTTTTTTTACTAATCACGTAGCTTACCAATTTTGCTTTTGCTTTTTTTCTTTTGTTACACAGTAATCAGGAAAAAAAATAAGAAGCAAGAAAGAAAACAAAAAGAAGTAATATAGACCCAAATTATGTACCCTTTTAAACTTTAGGGATGTCTGACTGATCATTAACTGAGAAGGCCTTGGGTGGCAGGATGTTAGAACAACAGAGCTCAATTAAGGATGCTGAGTGTTCTGATTCACTATGCCAATCACAGGGATATTGTGAGGATGGTTATTTTTTTTAACCCCTCTTTCACAGGTAACATTCACAAGGACGGAGGTAAGACAAAGTGATTAGCCGGAAAGAGACCTGGCCTATCATAGCAGTGTAAGGGGGTGAGGGGATTTAGTTTCTAATTCTTTTATGGACTTTTGTGAATTTCAACACATATAATTTTTACTTGGTTTTATTCCATGGTAAAATGTATCTTAATTTCTTATGGAAAGAAAAGGACACTATGTGTACCTTTTAAATGGATTGCTTCTACAGAAACAATCCACTTCAAAAGAACACGCGCAAAACTGAGTGATAAATCTTTAGGATGTTTTTCAACTATTATTGACATGTTAGAAAAGTGAGTGAGATATAATTTTTAGTTATTTAAAATATGAATGGTTTAAAATTTTAGGTTTCATAGTGATAGAAACATGTTTACAGAAACATGTTATCTTAATATTTTATCATATATGATTTAAATCACTTTGAAAGCCATATTTAAAATAATATCCCCTAACTTCTTTTTGTCACCTCCTTCTCAAATTAAACTTTTCTAGAATTGACATGTAACTATTTTATATATTCTTTTGAATTCATCATAATGTTAGAGTAGAAAAGATGCCTGGGCAAAAGAATAGAATCTCTGCCTTGGGTTTGGGGTCCAGACCTAACAGCCCAGTTGAGCTCATTCAATAGCTTTCACTAACAGACGACTGCTAGGAACATGGGATCACCTTCAGCCATACAAAAGTGACAGGTGAGATAATTAGCTCTCTACTGGGACACTGTTCTTTTCCTTACCATAATCCCTGCCCCTAGTGCAGAAATGTATGTTCTGCAACTACGTAAGGGTCGTAAATCTAACTAACTTTCTGAATTACTTAGAAAAACATAATTCTACTGCTTCTTCTTTCTTTTCTAAGCATACTACTCTTAACATTTTGGGCTTTCTTATCCTTCTTCCACTGTCCAACTTCACCATGTATCTGACCTCTATGGAAGCTTCAAGGATGTGCCTCCCCCTTATCTCTTCACTGTCTCCCTCTTTGCCACAGCTGAGATTTTATAGCATGCATGTCCTGATGTTTTGTTTGTTTTGTTGTTATTTTTTAACTCTAAGATTGTCCTTCTGCTTCAGCTTTAAGAGTATCTTCTTAGATTTCTTCATTAATGAGAATAAGAATCAAAAGGGACCTTGATTTCTCCTTATGACCACCTAATTATGTATTTATAAACTATATGTCATACTATTTTGTGTGCCATATTGTACAAGTATTATCAAATGTTTTATGTTGTGCTGGTACTATTCATTCTCTTTAATATTATTTTTACTTAATTTACTTATGATAAATGGAGGTATAGTTCATGCACTGTAATTTCTCTGTTCCATTTTAGTATATACATATAAAAACTTACTAAAACACTTTGATAACCATTTACTCAATGCCTAAGTTTTCAGCATTAAAGCGCTCCATATTGTCCATATTCTTTTGTGCATAAATGTGAGTGTTTTTCCTGAAAATTCATATGTGGATGTAGAATTTCTAATTGAATATTATTTATATTCCTAATGTTTATATATATTGCCAAATCCTTCTCAGAAAATTTATACCAGTCCCAGGACCCAGTATGGATGTATGAAATCTTCTTCTGTGCCATGACTGTGATTGTGCTTGTGACAACGTTACTGAGCATGTTTAATTTTAAACAAGTAGAAAAAACAAAACTGATATTCTATTTTATTTAATTTCTACTCTTACACTAATAATAGACATCGGTTTTGTTCTCTTATACACTGCTCATGTCTGCTTATATTCTGAAGAATTTTTTTTTTTTTACTTTCTAATGATCTGAGTTTCAAATCTCCTTTCTCACTTTGTGCTTTTCTTAATCTTTATAATTGTTTCTGGGATAGAGAATTTAATGTTGTTACATTTAATAGCTTTTTGATCAGTTTCAGGTTTTTTGTTCTATGTTTTATTTGTAATTCTCTTCTTGAAGTAATAAAATATAATAACTTATTCTTCAAAACGTTATAAATGTTTACTATATAGGTTTTATATATAGAAGAAATTTGATGTTCAACATGACTAATTTTATTCTTTACCATAATGATTATTGATTCATAATGCCAATCATCAATGAATCAGGGGTACTTTTACATGACTTTAAGTTGACAGAGCCACTCACATTTATTAGCCATTGTGACGTTTATTCTTTCTTAGTCAATAATTAGCGGCATTAGATACTGTAAAGTTTTCTTCAAACTGGAAAGGCAAACTTGCATTCTCACTAGCAACATAAAATACTTGGAAGTGCTCCAAAAACGTCATCAGTTTTGCATTATCTGTGTTTTAAACTATCACCATTTTGCGGTATGTCCACATCTCGTTATTATTTTAGCATCATTTTCTTTGATGACAAATAGTGCTGCATATCTCTACATACATAAATCAATGATTTTAATATCCTTTTCTATTGTGGGATTTTCTTGCATTTGCCAGAGGTATGAATAAGACAAGTAGGCTGTTAATAAAGTTTAAAGCTTAGGTCTTTTGCTGGGGCAGTCCCCCAGCTACTGATCAAACTTAACCCAATTATTCCATCCTATGCTGTCATCTTTTTATTACAACCAATCAGAAGCAAGACAGCCATCTCCTTCTCCTTTCTATATAATAGACTTACATGTACACTTGCTTACATATATATATATATATATATATATATATATATATATATATATATAATACATAAATATGTGTTTGTCAAAGAACACATTTAATTCATAAAATTTAAAAAGCAAATCAACTTACATTTGTGAGTATGGAGAATAAATACCTGGCAATAAAGAACAGGAATACAGGAATTGGCAATTGATAACATTATAGGATATATTACATAAAACTCAGATGTTGAAACACATATTTACTTGAGATTGCAGATGCTTCATGACTTCACTGGTTAATTCACTCATTCAAGAATGATTTGATCACAAATCAACAGCACAACTCCCTCATCACTAAGACTGATATTCATTAAATAATGGGCAAATTAATACCTATTGCTTAGAGGTGACACAGAGATAAGCTGTATACATGAGAGAAGGGTAGAAAGGGAAAAGAAAATAATGAGAGAAAGTCAGAGAGAAGGAGATGGGGAGGCAAGAAGTGGCGAAGAGAGAATGGATACCTATGAATTTTCTTCCTGTGTACACAATTCCCCAAAGCCAACAGTTCCTAACTTAAAAAATAAAAATTTGTAGATAAATTTTATAGCAAACCCCGTCTTTTCTATCTGCTATAAATAACAAAAAAATCTGCAATTTATAATATAAGAGGCAAAAATTATCTTCAAAACATCTCTTTTACTGCTAATAAGAGGTAATTAAGATCTCAGAATGATGCTTCACTACTTGCATTGTCCAGGATGAAGATGAATCATAGAATAAACACAACTGAAGATGTAGGATAGTAGGGTCGGATGTTCATTTTAATAAGCACCAAGTAATGAATCCCATGGCATGCATGTCAACCGCTTGAAAACCCCATGCTACTGTTTCTTCTGTGGCTCAAAGCTTGAACATAACATATCAGCACATAAAAGTCTATTTATTTCTCATTAGTGTCAATTTCTCAAGCTGCTTCTCCTTCCCATTTCTCACTCCATTTGTTTGTCCCTTCTCTAGCACCCACTCGATTTTAAACTAGATAAATTGTAATAGATTTATTTTTTTAAATGTATGTGAATGTTTGCAAGTGTATAAATGTATACGTGTGCCTGGTGAACTAGGAGATCAGAAGAAGAAATACAATCTCCTGGAAGTGGTGTTAAAGACCCAGTGTGGGTTCTGGGAAACAAACCTGGGACCTCTGAAAACCCAGCAAGGACTCTTAACCGTCAGGTTGTGTCTTCAGCTCCAAGACACATTTTTAGATGTAAGAGTAATAGTAAGAAATAAGACAATCTTCCATCCAAATACTAATCAGGCCAGACTCCACTTAGCTGCCAAAAGCAGAGAAGATAAGATATATTTGGGGTTGGAGGGTAAGGTAGGATCTTACAAGAAACCTAGACAACTACTCAACTCTAAAGTCATGGATCCTGGAAGTAAAACTACAACCACCACTTTACTAAGCCAGCATGCACCCTAACTACATCATAAATATTTGTGTTTATACTCACAGGTAAGTGTAATCATCACCCCTCATCCAGCAAATTTCCCTTGGCAACTGATGGAAACAAGAACAAAAAACCACAACCAATCAAAATGCAGGGTTGTGGAGCTCTACATCTATAATACACTCTTGCACCTAAGGTTCAGGGTAGTGGGGGGAGTGGAAAGATTGTAAGATCAGTAGGAATGGGGGTTTTGCTTTAAGACTGTATCTCCTAGGAATGTCAGAAGCTGTATACATTAAATCTCACCAATGTGTCTAAACATGAGGATAACACTGAACAAGGGCAACAGCAAGGGACATGCTAATGTGAACAGTCTGGGTAGGGTGTGGGGTATGTGTAGCCTAGGAGGCCTCAATCCTATGCAAAAAAACCCACAGTCAACTAAAGAATGCCGGGCATGGGAGAACTAGCACCACCTAAGGAAAGGCGAGCCAACTGGCAATTGAATGATAACTGTCCCTGAATATGTATCTGAAAAAAAAATAATAGAGACTGAGCAGGTAGTATTTCTATATTTCTGAATACATATATTTCATGTATATGTATATATATATATATATATATATATATATAGCAATTTTCTGTGTACCTTGTTAACTAGTATGTACCAAGAGGACAACTCAATGCAAAGTAACCAAGAAGGCTCTGCACAGGGGATGCTCCTTGAAGGTTGTCTTACTAAGAAGATGGTGAAGCAGCCAACCCTCCTCTAGATCTCATATAACTACATGTGAGTTAAGTATATTTTTATGTATGTTATTCAGCACTTATAGAACTGAGAACTTGAAGTGAATGGATTAATTTTCTAGTTATAGAACACCTTCAAAGGCATTCCAAAGATATGGAACAGCATGTTCAAATTCAAAGTCGCCAAAGGGAACTTGGCAAATACATAATGGGACAACAAATAACAGAGGAAAATGAAAATAATTTTTAGTGTGGTAGGAAAAGTAATTTGTCCTTTTAAAAAGAGAAAAACTATTACTTACAGCACTCATATGGTCACACGGTTTTTCACTTTTAAATTGATCCACTTATCAACTATGAATTCTAATTTTTCTCTTTGTTTTTTAGAGAAAATATTTGCCAGGTTGTCCCGAACTCTTCATGATTGCTCTTCAAATGCTGCACCATATTACTGTGAGCTCTCAATCATTTACCCATTGTTTTGTGTTCTCAGTGTCATAATTAATTTATTTTTAATGAGCTTGTATGAATAGTTTTCTACTTCTGGGCCAGGGAGGGAAAAAAAAAAAGCAGAAAACGCAACGTGACAGGTGGACTAAATTTGCACAGTGCCCAAGGATCATAGAACTTGGTTCTATGAGGAGTTTTAGCTAGGATTTTTATACATCTTGAATATACTTCTCAACTCAAATTAGATTTAAGACTTCTCCAACTTGTAACAATACTGCCTACAGCAGTAACTACTGAAATTATATTACATATGGAAGTGAGTGACTCACTCCAAGTGAAATTGGCAGACCAGTTGTCATGCCAATGTAGCCGTGGAAACAACATCCCCAGCTGCTAATAAAGGGAGAATCCATTTTCTTCTGAAATAAACACTCACATTGGTTGTCCAATGCTAAGTGCTCAGCCCTGCACATGTGTACATATGAGCAATGTAGGTTGCTTATACATGCTGTGCATATATGTATAACATTGTTAGTTAAAGAAAAGTGCTTATAAATTTAGGAAGGAGTTGGGAACACTTGGGAGGAGTTAGAGGGGGAAGGAAGGTGCAGCAATGATGTAGATTATATATGAAATTCTAAAGTATTTGAATTACTTTATTTTACAATGAAGTGTTCTAAAATATAACTATTTTCTCTATAAGACAAAGAGAAAAACTAGAATGAAGAATTGATAAGCAGATCAACTTAAAAGCAAAGGAAGGAAAGATGCTGACAGGAGAGCTCGGTTGGATACCCACATCCTGGCCACCGAAGTGGGAGCCTTCCTAAGCTTAGTCTTCTGAAGACTTTCATAGAGGTAGCTAAAGTTATTAGTGTAGTGAGAAGTCCAAGAAAGAATAGAAACTGAGAACAAGGGTGATAACCTTGAAGCGAAGATGAGGTGGTGGGCAATCACAGGGTTATCACCTGAGAGAGTCAATACAAGGTGTGTGCAATGAACTAGTGCTAAGATTGGCTCAAATAAGCTTCAGTTGAAAAGTAGACACACACACACTGAAAGGAAGCACCAATTAGGTTTGGGAAAAGGAAGAAGGCAGGGTTGAAAACAGAGTAGCTAGGTGGAATTTTAGGTTTCTCTCGTAATGAAAGGTATGGCAGATTTGTTTTCCTTGGTGACATAATATAGGAGAGTAAAAACAAGTACATAGTAAATCTAATACAAGAAAATATTTGGACTGGGATCCATAACTAGTGATATTTTGACTTTTGACTGAGATTGGAGTTGGTCACAGACAAGTTGTACATAGATATGAGAATTAAGTGATTTCTAAATTATCAAATTATTACTCCTGTTGCATAACACTCTACAAGGGCATTAATTTATCACTTCTCTTTTGTGTTGGTGGTCACTTTCTCAAGAAAGACACTCTGGTCTCTCTTTATTGGACATTTGTTCTATATCTTAACAGCACACTCTGTACTTAACTCAGAAGGGCATTTATTGTTTGTCTTGCTTGAATCTTTGTGACAAAATTAGCTCCATATATCTATCACAATGAAGTATCACTGAATGGATGGCCTAAATCAAATGTGTTACCTTACAATTTGAGAGGCTGGAAGTGTGAAATTAAGGTAGCAGTAAGACTAGCCTTCCCACCGAGACCAGGGAGACCCTTGCCTTGTCTTTTTAGCTTCTGGTGCTGGTAGAAAACTTATGTACTTTTTGGTTCATAGATTTGTAACTCTGATGTCAGTCTCCCTTGTTATATGGTCACATCATCCTTTTCTTAATAGAGACACCAGCCATATCACCCACTCTTTGCTAGTATGAACTCATTTTAATTATTTATGTCTAGAAAGACCCTGGAGGTTAGGACTTCAATACATTATTCTTGGTGAAGATAAGAAGAGCTACAATTTAATTCATAACAGCAGACTGGGTTGTGTTTATTATAGCATTTGAACTTTACTATCCTGTTCAGTTATCTCATTGCCAAAATCAAGTACTGTATTCAATAAAAGATTGAAAGATTGAAGCATGAACCTGAGAACGAGAGTATTCTAAGATATTTGTATGTCGTTTTTGTTTGTTTGTTTGTTTTGGTTTTTCAAGACAGGGTTTCTCTGTGTAGCCCTGACTGTCCTGGAACTCACTCTGTAGACCAGGCTGGACTCTAACTCAAAAATCCGCCTGCCTCTGCCTCCCAAGAGCTGGGATTAAAGACGTGAACCACCACTGCCCAGCATATATCCTTCTTATTAAAAAACAAATTAAGATAGTGACAGTGAAGGGTTACACTGTCAAACTCCAAGGCCCTTTCAGTTCTATGGCTGTACATTTCCTCTGTCTCAATATTTGTTTGATTTCAACTATTGAGAAATAACCAGGTTCATGTTCAATGATCACCTCTCTGTAAAACTCTACCATATTTTACTTTAATAATAATATACTGATGAACCTGTAACAATTATTTGAAGTTCTGGCTTATTTTGATGACCTTTGACCTGTATCTTTAAGTCTTGTTTTGGCTATGCATGGGTGAGACATAGGATACATTTGAGCTGTAAGCCTGACATCTTCTGTCAGATAAAGGAAACTGCAGAAAGATTGAAGCACCAGAAGGGAAAATGAATTCATCATTCTGGAATTAACTCTTAATCCCAGAAACAAAGAAGGAAAGGTAATTTGTCTGCAAAATTATAAAAAAATTATTGCATATAGAACTATTTGTTAATTTTTAAATAATGTTTTCATTAAATCTTTTAAATTTTCTTTCCCTATATTTTGATAACACTCACCTACAAGTCCTCCCAGATCTACTTAACTTTGTATAATATCAGTCTTAAAAAAAAATCAAGCAAAATTATATTACCCAAATACTCTTGAGTATGCATATGCCCTGAATGGGGTAAAAAACCTATAAATAAAATTAAGTCTTGCTTTCTCAGCAGCTATGAAAGCTGTTGCCAGTCATTATTTTCTAAAGAAAGAATTTGGCTTAAAATGGATTCTAATCTATTTAAATTGATTGTTGCCTTGACAAAGAAAATACAAAAAGATAAAATATAAATAAATTGGCCATCTAAGAAGAAATAAATTGAACAAAATGTATTTGATAAAAGACTAATGCTTTAGGCTTTTGTTAATAGGATGCAGGAAA
This sequence comes from Rhabdomys pumilio, assembly GCA_030674055.1. Taxonomy (NCBI): domain Eukaryota; kingdom Metazoa; phylum Chordata; class Mammalia; order Rodentia; family Muridae; genus Rhabdomys; species Rhabdomys pumilio. Next base: position 54,454,147 of record JANHMN010000012.1, read on the forward strand.
GCTGTGAAATAAGTTCTAGATTCCGCTGTACCTGATTATCAATTTGATGTGGTCCTGAGGCAGAACTGTAGACTCATGAGAACTTCCTAACAGTTTCCTCCTGTACTTTCTGCCATTATAATTGGCTTCCTTACTTGGTACTAAATTTGGATCATTGGTACAATAACTAATAAGTACTTCATGAGAAGTAAATTCTTCACCTTCTTCTGAATCTCTAACCAAAAGTGGTGTCACTTCACTTAAAGTGTACACACACACACACACACACACACACACACACACTGATAAGCATGTATATTGAACATGGCAGAGCCAAGGCTCCACAGACTGGCCAGTGTTTTGGATGTTAAACCTAAATCATCTGAGGATTAGAATGTTTGCAGTTTGCATACAATGAAAAGGTAAATTCACGAGGCTGGGATGGGACTTAGAGGATTGATGTGCCATGGAGCATTACCTCAGTTATTCTTCCGTTATTGCTGTGACAAAAGTTCTTGACCAAAGCAACTTGCAGAATAACTTATTAGAGTTCACAACTGAAGAAAAAAGTGAGACCTTCACAACCAGAAACTTTGTCATCAAGGGTTCTGCATAGTGCCAGGAACAGCAAGTTGTGTGCTTGCATCTGGAGTTACAAGCAGGAAGCAGGAAGAGTGAACTTGGAATGGTTAGTCTTTACACTTTTAAAACCCACATTCACTGATATGAATCCTTCAACAAGGAACCAACTGGGTATCAGGTATTCAAACCACCACAGATGAGAAAGGATAAAGCCTGGGGACTAAGCATGCATAGGATGTACACCTTAGCCTAAGCTTGGAGGAAGAGAAAGGCATAGGGAGTCAGCTAAGTTTGGGTCACAATATTTGTGCAGGTATGCATTCCTATGTGTACAAAGGGCAATGATTGATGCTTGGAATCACTGTAGATAGGGTTAGTCTTGCAAGTCAGCTTGATGAGAGTATCTTCTGAATCTGTTTTTCTTGGGTAGAAATAGAAGTAAGTTACCTGACTACTGTCATTTATGTGAATTAAAGACACTCAAATTCTGATCCAATTGTTTGGGCAGCAAGTACTTTAACCACTGAGCAGTCTCCCTAGCTCGCTCTCCTTTTTGTGAATGTGTATGTCTAACTTCACTTATCAGTGTGTGAGTTTTGTTTTATAGTAGGTTTTCCATATGTATTTATTCTTCCCACTAGTTTGGGACTTTCATTTAATACATATGCATAAGCATATACATACACACCACACCACACACACACACACACACACACACACACACACACACACACATATATATATATATATATATATATATATATATTCTGCTTAAGCTGCCCTTTGACTTTAGCCAAAGCACATAGAAGTTGAGAATTACTTAACATCTTAATATTTAGGCACAATTATATGACTTTTTCAGACCATTGTATGTACTTGTGTTAGCTACCTGTTGCCAGAGTTAGAGAGAAGCAGGCAATGCATCTTAGTCACACTAAACAGTGTGAAACTACTTTTTCCAGAGGCATTGTTGCCCCTTCTCCACAGTAAATGTCAGAGCTTCAGTTTCTGTATCATTTTCGGTTACTGATTCAAGAATTTTAATTTATGCCTATATGAAGACAGTCCCAACAAACCATCTCTTGTCACCAAAGGAAGCTTCCAGTGTTGGGAATGGATCAATCTAATTGAGTTGTTGGCCAGAAAAAGTCCAATGGAAATCTCCAAACAACACATACTGCTGCCAAGACAATCACTAGATCTCCACAAACTGAGAGCAAAGTCCTATTGCTTCCTATATCCCCTGCACAACTCATTGAATGTGGAGAGGTCTATCTGAAGCTGACATAGAACCTTCGTTCCTACACTCTATTGCCTTTGGTACAGAACAGTACTCTGCAGGTTAGCAAAAGAAAAACTTAAGCACCAGTACAGGAACAAAACTTTTGGTCTACACTCTGCACTGCCTACAAAACTTGCTAGGGTGATGGTAACATAAAACTTGTGGAAGTAACCAACCAATAAGTGATTTTACTTAAGGCCAAGTCCACCTGATTGAACCTAGACATGACACTGCTTTGACAGTCAACCAGAGACTAGATAACCCAGATGCCTAGATAAAACTAAATATTACTTGTCTTAAAAAAAAACCAAAAAATAGTGATAAGTTATTCTTAATGATATTCTATTTAACTCATAGATCAGTGACCTATTCAGTCATCATCAGAGAAGCTTTTTTCTGTAGCCAGTGGAACAAGACCAGAGACCCACAGCAAGACATTACACAGAGAGTGAGAGACTTTAAACACTCAGTCCTAAATGATATGTCTCCATCAAATCTCTTTCCTCAGAGCTCAGGGAACCAAATGGAACAAGGCAGAAATATAAGAGACAGGGAATGGAGGATGCCAGGACAACGAGACCCTTTTAATCAACTGAGCAAAGCTCATATTAACTCACAGAGGCTAAAGAAGCAAGCACAGGGCCAGCAGCAGTCTGCACCAGACCTTTGCATATATTTTACAGATTTCAGTTTAGCATTTTATGGATCTCACAAGAGTATGAACAAATGTGTCTCTTGTACCTTCTCTTGAAAACTTTTTCCTTCCGTTAGGTTGCCTTGTCCAAGATTTATGTAATGGTTTTTATTTAATCTTACTATATTTTATTTTGTTATGTTTTGTTGTTAACTCTCAGAAGCATGTTCTTTTCCAATGAGATACAGGAAAGGTGTGGATTCAGATGGGAAGGGAGTGAGGAGAAACTGGAAGGAGCAGAGGAGAGGAAACTGAAATCAGGATATATTGTAAAAGACAGGAATCTATTTACAGTAAAAAAGAAAAAATCAAAAAAAATTTTTTGTAATTTTTTTTCAAAAGTATCTAAAGTGTTAGACTTTCTACCACTATTCTGTATATATTGAGGGCCATTACAGGTGCTAGGAAAGAGCCCACATATAGGAAATATGACTGCAAGTTTTGAGACTGAGTTTATAAACTTTGGGCTTTTGTGTAGGTATCAAATGGGGAGTTTTTATAGTGAAAATATAAACTTCTACTTTCAACTCTGAGTGTGTACATGGCATGACTGCTCAATTTCAGCCATGAGTGATGTCTCCTTTGCAAATGTTGGAGAACAGACTTGTATGTCAGTATTTCTGTCTCAGTCATAAAACACATGTAGAGAGTCTACAAAATTGATGGCATTATATTGCAATGCAATAAATTACTATTGATTTCCCTCAACTTATGAAAAATGCTTAAAGATTGTCATCTTGACTATGACAAGTGAGATTGGAAGGGGATTACAGAAGAATTGTATAGAACTCATTTAGGAGCAGGCATTGGGAGATCCCGTGTCTAAGATGTGTCACTGATAAAACTACTTCTCCTCACTTTTTCTAGTAGAGACTAGACCTTCAACATTGGGGAAAGTACAGGTATTTGATATACACATATGAAGTCCTTTCCCATTGGCAGTCTCAGTGTGATAACAGGGCTCTCTGAAGCAAATCAGCTAAAACAACCATAGGTACAAAAGAAAGACCTTAGATTCTTGGCTGGAAACTTGAGTTATTAATACAGCAATTGTTATTATCTGTGTGTCCTAGTTTGCTTTTTTATTGCTGTAATAAAGAATGCAACCCAAAGGCACTTGCAAGAAAACCGTTTATTTGGTTTATATTTTTCTTCCACACTTTATCACTGGAAGAAAGTTCAGGAACCTGGAGATAGGAACTGAAGCCAAAGAGCAAAGACTGCTACTTACTGACTTATTCCTATGGCTTGCTCAGCTTGTTTTGCTCAGCGTATACAACTCAAGACCCTCTGCCTAGAGGCAGAGCTATACACAATGAGCTAGGCTCTACCCCATATCAATCATTAATCAAGAAAATGCTCCTACAGTGATGGAGGCGTTTTCTCACTTGTGGTTCCCTCTTCCTGTGTGAGCCGAGCCTAGCTTGTTTCATGTTGACAAAAAGTATGGCATTGAAATTACTGAGTTTCTCTGAAATGACTTCCTTATCTCTGAACTGAGTAAAACACATCTTTAGTCCTATAGGACTAAAAGGACAAGTTATATAATTAGTTTCTCTAGAGCAAGATGATGCTGATCTAAGTTTCCCTAACTTTGCTTCTGTAAGAGCTGACATTTAAAATGTGCCCAGAGATCCAAATCAACAAATAAACAAAATAAGATAAATATTACCCTCTCATACAAATCTTTCTGAGAACAGTAGGAAAATGACTTGAAGGTGACAATATAATAAAAAGAGAAAGAGAACTCAGAGATAAATGTGGACCATGGGTGGAGATGGAGAGATTCAGAAGGAAGGAGAGTACAATGACCTTTCATTTCTTTCCTACGATGGTGATTAATCTTGATGTTGACTCGATTGTACATAGAATAGGCTAAAAATAGATATGCTTCCCCGTGTGTCTGTGAGGGCAATTCTGGGTGGGATTAGATAAGAACATGTGACCCTCCTTCAGAGTGGGTGACATCATATGGTGTTGGCCTAGGTATAAAGAAGTCTGAGAAAAAAACAATGCAGCTTTCTTGCTTATCTCTACTTCCTGCTGGTGCAATGTGCACTAGATTCTTTAATCTTTCAATGTGGGCTGAAGACCAGCCATCCTCCAGGAATTCTCTGTTTCAGGGTCAGATTCCATCTAGACTCATACACTTGGCAACTATGGGGTTCTCAGTGTTTCCTGTGTGTAGTCAGTATTGTATTGGACTACCACAGAAGTCAATCTAGTAAGTAGGAGTATATTTGTCTATGTTTATTCTATATATTTGTTATACAATCTGATATATATATATATATATAATGAATATTTATATTCATTATACATACTCTAAATGTGTATATATATATATATATACATGTACATTCACACACATATATAATATATACATATATATTATATTTTTTTTCATTTCAATAGTTTTACTCCTCTGCAAAAGTCTAATACACATTTTTTTTTTGTAGGAAAAGAAATAGAGGTGTGTGTGCATTCGTATGTGTGCATATTTGTGTGTGTTCGTATCCATGTGTGTATGTGAGTCTGTCTGTCTGTCTTAGTTAACTAAGTACACTCTGAAAAAGTTTCAGTGCTCCTTCTTATTCTGTCTGTCTCCAGACTGCCCATAGTGAACACAAATAATAAGCCGTGAATATAGCTCAGAATTTTAGATCAAGACAAACCAAGTAGAATTACAGTGGGTTCTGATGCCCTTGTCCTTTTTGCCAGAAAGATAGTGACTTAGTGACTTCTACTCTTGGCATTAGCTATATATATATATATATATACTTTTTCAAATCAATTTTAAAAATGATCTCATACTTGCTATGTATTCAGAATGATACGGTAATTTATGTTAGATTGCTGGCAAGTGTTTCTCATCATAAAAGGGTGGCATTATGTAGGAGTAGACACTGAACCTGCTGCTGATAAATTAGATCTGACAGCAATGAAAAAATACCTTTCATTGTGAAGTCAAAGGCCAATGAAAAACTTTTGCAAATCACTTGTTTTAAATAAAAATTCCCCTTCAAAATTTCTAGAAATTGGTGGAATCCTATGTAATTGTTGAAAGATAATAGTATATCTTTCTATATTTGGATTATAGGTTTTCTTGAAAAAGGACTATTTTAAACAGAAAATCCAAATATAGTTTTCAAACCACTGTTCTTAGTATATAATTTAACTTGAATGGCAACTGCATTTGATGATATATTTTAACAACTTTTCAATTGTAGTGTAATTATCTTTCCTATTTATAAAGATTTAGGGAACTGCAATTCAGTGTGAAATACTTTAATATGGTTATAGCAGGGTCATCATGTTAAAATCTACTAAGAAAATCATAAAATTCTTACAGTAACCAAATTAAGAATGCAATTGAATCTATGTACTGCAATTAATAGTAAATTATATTTATCTTGACAACTAGAATAAGTAATATCATACAGCTGCTAAATTACCATTGTTAAAATAAAATTTCAGCAGAAAAGTGATATCCAAAATGAAAAGAATTGCTAACAACAACAAAAGTCAAAATCAAAGTTACATCTAAACTAATAGGAATGCATCAACTGAAAAAAGAACAAAAATCACCTAATATTCACTGAATGCAAATAAGAGCAATGGACTATCCCACTGGAGCCAACACTAGAATGGCTAGATAGACTGAAAGGTACATCAGGTAACTACAGGTACATTGTAATTATTTGGGGATGGGTGAGACCTTTCTGTAGACAAGAGTAACAGATAATTTCTGCTATTAAACTTTTTTCAAATTCTTCAGTAATTCTAGTGAAATATCTAATTACATGTGCGTATTAACTTATTAAAAGTTATGGTTAATACTTATGGAGTTCACAATCTGTGTTAGGTCCTTTACTATGTCAGAGATATAGAAATAAACTACTAGGGGAAACAAATAAACAATTGCAATAATATGTTTGGGCAATTTTAAGATATGATTAAAAATGTATGTAGTTCAACCCATCTTTTATGTCCATGTACATAATCTGTTGTTATTTCAGAAGAGGGAAACTCAGTGGAGAAAATGTTCCCACCATATGTGCCTCTGAGGAAGCTTGTGACGTCTTCTATTCACTGATGATTGATATTGGAGAGTTCAGCAAACTGAAAAAAGTGTCACCCCTGAGTAGGTGGTCCTGAGCACTGTAAGAAAGGCTGAGCAAGCTATGGGGAACACGCTATTTAGCTGCACTCCTCCATGACTTGGTCCCTTTTAGTGGCACTGTGAAGGATTAGATGACGTGGCTTTGATGGAGTAGGAGTGACCTTGTTGGAGGAGATTTGTCACTTGGGATGGGTTTCATATTTCCAAAACTCATGCCAGTCTCAGTCCCATTCTGCTCTCTCTGTCTCTGTCTCTGTCTCTGTCTCTGTCTCTGTCTCTGTCTCTGTCTCTGTCTGTGTCTCTTTCTCTCTCATGCTGGCAGAGCAGCATGCTCTCTCAGCTACTGCTCTAACTCCACGTCTGTCTGCTTCCTGCTGTGCTGACCAGGAACTAACCCTTGAAAACTCTAAGCAAGCCTGTAATTAATTTGTTTTCAAAAAAATTAGAGTTATCTCTTTACATCAATAAAAAACTAAGACATTTACATATGTCAGTAACATTATGGTTACATATGACAGTAATATAGATACTGTTTCATATGCCAATCGTATAGCTACTATTGTGTAGAGCAGCAATACAGTTATTTTATGTGACAGTAATAAAATTGCTTTGTTCTAGACCTTGGAAATTAACTTTCTCTAATTGTTCACTGTGTATCTCTGCTGAATCCCTCAAATTATATTGCAAAAAAGAATTGGATAGTAGTCAACTTAGAATGAACCTTTGAAAATCCCTTTTCAACATTTAAGTTTGTCTAAAATAGGACAATAAACATGACACACTAAAGAAAGTCATTATCTTCTGTAAATTAAAAATAATAGTACTAACCACCATAAATTCTTTTCAGTCTATCTTCATAACTTGAAAACTCTGAAAGTCTCCTGAAATTTTCTGCTTAAAACCTGGTTCTTTTCACAATAAATAATAACCAAACTAACATGCTAGATACATGTTTGTGTTATTTGCCTGATCTTCTGGGTCCTTTTATTTCATTTAAGGCAGAGTCTTATGTAGCACTTGCTAGCTCAAAACTCAGTGCTGATCCTTCAGTAGCTGCCTCTGGAGTTCCTAGGACTAAAAGTGTGAGCACTACATCTGGTTTATGCAGTGTTGGGTATCAGAACCATGGACTGAGATTCCCAAAAGTTAGGTAAGCCCTCTGCTAACTGTGCTATGTCTCCAACCCATTGTGTGACTCTCTCCTTTGTTTTTGAAAGACTGTGGACATGTAGGAGATGAATCAAAGTTACTGGAAACCTCCTACCAATAATTTTTCTACTCATTTTGATAAATATCAGTATTGACCTTCATCTTACAAATACTGAAATATTTGGAGTATTGGACTTCTACTCTCCTCAGTTGCTAGGCCAAGTCTATTAAATTTGCATCAAAGAACAACATGTAATACTGTTTCCTGTGTTTAAATAAACCAAGTTTATTATCCTCAGTCTGCTTAGTATGCTTTAGACAACATAATATGGCTTTCAGTACCTAGCCTTAGACATAAATATAGAACCTGAACATTTTCCATTTTTAATGTGAAAATAATGCTGGGATAAAGGTTCTCTTTCTGTCTCTATTGAAATTCTTGAGAAGTGGTGTGTGTGTGTGTGTGTGTGTGTGTGTGTGTGTGTGTGTGTGTGTGCGCGCACGCGCGTGTATTTCAGTTTTTTGTATTTAGTGCTGTCAACTTTTTATCCTAAATACTACTTACATTTACAGTAGTTTAAGAAGGTTCTTGTTTTCCAGGCTATTTCTCTAACTGCTAACTTTCCCATCACCTAACTATATTTTTTTATAACTTTCCTCTCTTCATAAAATTACATCAATAACTTCCGACCCTTACTCTTAGATCATCTTCTGATAATTTCATAACTTAATTATTGGCCCATCTACTTGGTTTTCTGTGCACATAGTATCATGTCAACATCTTTACAAAGGACTTCAGAAAGTAATTTCTCCACATTACTCTTGCTTTCAAGATTATCATTTACTTTCACTGAATCTTTGTTATCGACATAAAATCTTAATAAATTCTCATCCACGTTTTCAAAAACTAGTACAAAACCCATGAGTGGTTCCTCAGCAACCAACTCCCTTCTTTCTTCTCCTGTGTTGATCATCTGTAGTCTTCTCTGGTATTTCTGGTTCTACCTAATATCATCTTTCTCTTTATCTCTATCTTTCTGCTCACATAAACAATATTTAGTTGTTCCCCCCATTTTCTTATTGATTCCCTGTATTTTTCTGTAAAGCTATATTAATTCTTAAGAGCTACATGGAGATCACAGTTCTCCTTTGGAAATCATCTATAAATACTTTAAAGTTTTAATGTAGATCCTGAAGAATCTCAGTAAAACTCACTTAAGGAAAGTTAGGCTGGAGAAAAACAACCATAGATAATTTCTACACTCTCTATGAAAATGTATTTGCATAGTCATATGCATTTACCTTCCATGTGCCTTATCCCATGAAGACATTGCAGGGATATTTTCTAATTTTATGCAAAGGTCATGGATTCTAATACAAATTCAGTTTAATTTAATAAAACATGTTCAATTATTTCTAAACTTTAAAAATGTGTGGAGAATTGTGGTGGGTTAGACTCTACTTAAGAAAACATTGACAAATTTAGTGTTTAATTTCTTTCATTAAATCAATTAGGTTAAATCCAAATCTTGCCTTTATCTATACATCCACAGTGTTCTTTTTTGAGTAGAGGATAAAAAATAATTTCTGAGTAAAAATGTCTTTATGTTAAGGTTGACTTCCACTCCCAGTTTATTTATTTATGCCTAGTGAATGTTAGTTAAGGTGAAATTTTTTTTCCTCATCTCCTTACTGTAGGTGAATGTGTACCTCTTGATCTAGAAACACATCTTTCCTTTTATGAGTTTTTTAAGTCATGTCTTTTATTGAGAGGAAGGGTGGTTCCTTGGCTTCCTGTTGCTGTATGTGGATACCTGCTGGGCTCATCTCCACTGTCCTACCACTGCTGTTGCACTCTAGAGTCTACATAGATGATCTTTCTACTACTCTGATCTCATAATCTCCTCTCTTCCAAATATCTTATCTTCTATCTTTGTCCTATTTTCCTTCCTTCCTTCCTTCCTTCCTTCCTTCCTTCCTTCCTTCCTTTCTCTCTTCTTCCTCCCTTCTTATCTCCCTTTCTTTTTACAGAATTCACATTTGTAATTTATTTTTTTGGAATATACTTTGGGGAGCAAAGGAGGGGTCTCAAGGAGAGTGGTTGGGAATGGCTAGAGGAATGTTAGTGGGTGAAGTGATGTAATTCAATAAAAATTATTTTTTTAAAATGTAAAAAATATTTTTCTGGCCAGAATGCAATGAATTTTCAAATTTGTTAAACAAATAACAATGAAAAAATAGTGAATTTTTATTATTCTCAAAGTTCTACAATTTTGAATTGAGTCTTCATATTTTCATTAGAGGATAAAGTACAGATACTTAATTCAATACAATCAAATAGGAAAAATGAATAGATAATACTATTTTTGTAAATGTATATGCATATTTCCAAGTGTGAAGTTATACGTCTATGTAGGGTACATATTTATATGTGTGTGTATGTGTGTAGTGAGCTGAGATTGACATCAAATATTTTCTTTCATCACTTTCCATCTTATATATGAGGTAAGGTCTCTAGTTAAACTTGGAGCTTGTCAATTTGATTAGTTTGGTCAGTCAGCTCACTCTGAGGGTTCACTGCTTCCTTCTACTTCCCACTCTCAGGTGGGCAACCATACCCACCTAGATTTAATATGAGTTCTCAAATCTGAACTACTTCCTGATGCTTGCTGGAATAAGCTCTTTACCCAATTCTGAAGTGAGTATTATCCTTATTCATATGTTTCATAGTTGAGAGCATAACACCTTTGTACTGAAATCTCCATAGGCCTTCATTTATGAATTCTATTAGTACTATTTTACAACCTGTCTCTTATGAAAATTAAACAAAGTTCTAAGAAAGACTTTTTCCTCACCATTACCTTTAGCTTTTGCTATTTTTCACAGAACTAATATAATTTAATTTTCATGACTGAATCGCCATAGCTAGGTCAACCACATAGGACTACTATTCAAGCAACACAGTTTATTATGTACCCTTGGAATTCTACTGAGACCTCTAAAAATTGTTATTACAACATTAATTTTAAATGCATTCTGTGAATCCAACTTAAGTGTATATCTTGGCTATCATAAGAATTAGTACTTCTTGACTCACAAGTAGGCACTTAATAAAATTCTTAATGGTGGTACATATTTTGAAGAAAATTTATATTGGTCTGATAACAATTGTGTTTTCTTTTACCTTCGAGAATTATCTTGAGAAAAGACTAATAACTACCTATAATTTTAAATCCTGTTTTTTCCAATTAATATAAATAACAGGATGTATTTTTCTACAGATATAAACAGAGTTTATGTCTAATTTTTTCGACCCAATGCAGTTAGCCAAATGTGCAGGACAACAGTTTCTGGTCTTTTCATTAAAGGTTTTTATCTTGATGTTATCAGGCTCCTCTCTTGCTTAATAGCTTTCTAGTTCCTTATGTATCTAACACTGCCCTCCAAGAGTATATGATCTGTTTCTCCCCAAGTGTTTCATGCTCCCCGTTTTATTAAATCATTTTGAACACTAATCTTTTGCACCCAACTGAGTTGTTTTTACAGGAAGCTTGATGTGTCACAAGACTGTCTTTTAGCTTCTGGTCTCCATCTGTACCCTGGAGCTAAAGCTGTGAAACAACTCCCCATACCCAAATCTCACCCATAGAGAGCTGGTGTAACAGGAGTGCTGTCACTTCTAGATTCACAGGTGAAACCAACTCTTTTGCTCCAATAGATGGCCAAAGAAGGACTTGCCAGGAGCCCACAGGGCACTAGAACCTCAAAGCAGCCAGGGACAGCATCCTTCTCATTTCTGTCAGCTCCCCCATCCCATGACACAGCTCTCCACACCCAAATTCTACTGGAGAAAGCTAGTCTTCCAGGAGTGCTGACACACCTAAGATCACAGACTCACAGACTCATAGAAGGGACAAGTTTCAATCAGAGACAGCAAGACCAACTAACATGAGAGATAACCACATGGCAAGAGGCTAGCAGAAGAGCATAAGCAATAGAACCCAAGGTTACTTGGTATTATCAAAAACCAATTCTACCACAACAGCAAGCCCTGGATACCCGGACACACTAGAAAAGCAAGATTCTGATTTTAAAATCACATCTCATGATGTTAATACAGGATTTTAAGAAAGATACAAATAACTCCCTTAAAGAAGTATAGGGGAACACAGGTAAACATGTAGAAGCCATAAAAGTGGAAACAAATAACGCTTAAAGAAATACAGGAAAACACAACCAAATAGGTGAAGTAATTGAACAAAAGTATCCAGTATCTAAAATTAGAAATAGAAACAATAAAGAAATCACAAAGGGAGACAACCTTGGAGATAGAAAACCTAGGAAAAAGATCAGGAGTCATACATGCAAGCATCAGCAACAGAATATAAGAGACAGAAAATAGAATCTCAGGTGTAGAAGATACCACAGAAAACATTGAAACAATAGTCAAAGAAAATGTAAAATGCAAAAGCTACTAAACTCAAAAATCCAGGAAATCCAGGACACAATGAGAAGACCAAACCTAAGGATAGTAGGTATAGAAGAGAACAAAGATTCCCAACTCAAAGGATCAGCAAATATCTTCAACAAAATTGTAGAAGAAAACGTCCATAACCTAAAGAAAGAGTAAAAAAAGAGATACCCATGAACATACACGAAGCCCGCAGAACCCCCAAATAGATTGGACCAGAAAAGAAATTCCTACTGTCACATAATAATCTAAACACCAAATGCACAAAACAAAGAAAGAATATTAAAAGCAGTAAGAGCAAAAGGCCAAGTAACATATAAAGTGAGACCTACCAAAATTACACCATAATTCATAACAGAGAGCCTAAAAGCAAGAAGATCCTGGGCAGATGTCATACAGACCCTAAGAGAACACAAATGCCAGCCAAGACTACTTATACCTTGTAAAATTCTCAATTACCATAGATGAAGAAACCAAGATATTCCATGACAAAACCAAATTTACACAATATCTTTCCACAAATCCAGCCCTACAAAAGATAATAAATGGAAAACTCCAAAACAAGAAGGGAAACTGCACCCTAGAAAAGGCAAGAGAGTAACCTTTCAACAACCTCAAAAGAAGATAGCCATAAAAACCTAATTCAACGTTTAACAACAAGTCTAACAGGAAGCAACAATCATTATTCCTTAATATTTCTTAACAGCAATGAACTCAATTCCCCAATAAAAAGATATAGACAAAGAGATTGGATATATAAACAGGACTCAGCATTATACTGCATACTGGTAATATACCTTAGTGACAAAGACAGACACAACCGCAGAGTAAAAGACTGAAAAAAAATTTCCAAGCAAATGGTCCTGAGAAACAAACTGTAATAGTCATCCTATTATGGAAAAAACCAACTTTCAATTAAAAAGTTACCAAAAAAGATAAAGAAGGACACTTCATATTTATCAAAGAATAATCTACCAAGATGAACACTCAATAATGAACATCCATGCTCCAAATGCAAGGGCACCCACATTTATAAAAGAAACCTTACTAAAGCTCAAAGCACACATTGCACCTCACACAATAATAGTGGAAGACTTCAACATTCCACTCTCATCAATGGACAGATCATGGAAACAGAAACTAAACAGAGACACAGTGAAACTAACAGAAGTTATGAACCAAATGAATTTAACAGATATCTATAGAACACTTCATCTTAAAGCAAAAGAATATACCTTCTTCTCAGCACCTCATGTTACCTTCTCCAAAATAGATCATATAATGAATGAGTCACAACACAGACCTCAACAGATACAAGATGATTGAAATAATCCCATGCATCTTATCACATCAACACAAACTAAGGCTAGACTTCAATAACAGCAAATACAACAGAAAGTTCACACACTCTTGGAAGCTGAACAATGATAACTCAATGATAACTTAGTCAAGGACGGAATAAAGAAATTAATTAAAGACTTTTTAGAATTTAATGGAAATGAAGGCACAACAAACCCAAACTTACAGGACACAATGAAAACAGTGCTAAGAAAAAAAAAAAACACATAGCTCTTAGTGCCTCTGAAAAGAAACTGGAGAAAGCATACACTAGCCACCTGACAACACAACTAAAAGTTCTAGAACAAAAAGAAGAAAATACACCTAAGAGGAATAGATGGCAGGAAATAATCAAACTGTGCTAAAAATCAACCAAGTAGAAGCAAAAAGAACTATACAAAAAAATCAACACAACCAGGAGCTGGTTCTTTGACAAAATCAACAGAATAGATAAATCTCTAGCCAGACTAACCAGAGGGCACAGAGGCAATATCCAAAATAACAAAATCAGAATTGAAAAAGGAGATATAACAACAGAAACTGAGAAAATTAGATGGACTCTACTACAAAAGCGTATACTCAACAAAACTGGAAAATCTGGACAAAATGGACAATTTTCTAGAAAGTTACCAAGTACGAAAGTTAAATAAGAATCAGATAAACCATCTATACAGTCCTATAACCGCTGAAGAAATAGAAGGAAACATTAAAAGTCTTCCAACCAAAAAAGAGCCCAGGACCAGATGGTTTTAGTGCAGAATTTTAGATCAACTTCTCTTATGAATATCAATGCAAAAATACTTAATAAAATTCTAGCAAACTGAATGCAAGAATATATAAAAAAACTATCATTCACTATGATCAAGTAGGCTGCATCCCTGGGAGCAGAGATGGTTCAATATACAGAAATTCACCAACCAAAGAAGACTCCAGGAGCATATGTAACAGAGGATGGTTCTTATAGGGCATCAATGGGAGAAGAGGACCTTGGTCCTATGAAAGCTTGATTCCCCAGGGTAGGTGAATGCCAGGGCAGGGATGCGGGAGTGGGTAGGTGGGTGGGAGAGCATCCTCATAGAAGCAGAGGGATAGAATAGAGGGTTTCCTGAAGGGAAACCAGGAAAGGGCATAACATTTGAAATGTAAAAAAATAAAGTATTCAATAAAAATAAAAGACTGTCTTTCAGCAGTAAAGCGTAGTAGGAAGTTGTCTGCTAGAACTGTAATTCAGCATGAGTGAGTATCATATTAGAAATTTAAAAAAAGATCATGCTACATTTTAGGGCCAAGAATAATTAATTTTTACAAAAAGAGATTATGACTACAATGGGAAAAATTCAGTAAAACAAGACAGATAAGCAGAATTTTAACATGCAGAGAAATAAACAAAGATGTTGACACAGGGGTTCACACAAACTCACTGTGACAAAGAAGGGAGATCACAATCAAAGTTAGATATCTGTCAGGATAACTAGAGAAGGAGGCCAAACATGATACTTGAAAACCATGGGAACCACACAGTAAAAACCTTTCAATAGCAAACTAAGGGGTCTGAATTACCTTCTATGTTGTGTAGTAAGTAAAGTGATGTTTTATTTGTATTTATTTTTAATACATATTTATTTATTATTTTATGCATATGGGTGTTATGCATATATATAAATGTCTTGTGTACTATATGCATGCAGTGTCAAAATAGCTGAGAAGTAGGCATCTGATCTCCTAGAACTATAGTTTTAGAGGGTTTGGGGCAGCCATATTGGTGCTGGGAATCAAACTGGGTCCTCTCAGAGAGCAGCCAGTGTCCTTAACTGCAGAGTTATCTCTCCAGCCCCCAAACAATGTTTTAATTAATGAAAGTACCTTGTTGTTTGAGTGATTTTGAGGTGGGAATGATAAAATGGAGAGTTGAAAAAGCAGAAAATGAACGAGCCACTCACTGATTACTGCAAAGCTAGATAATCTTCTGAACTTTTCCTTTAGGATTTAATGACTCAGTTGTTGTCAAAGGGATCTGGAACGTGAAATAGTTACTTCCTCATCTGTAGGTTTGCGCCTACAGACAAAATTGTAATAATTTACGAAAATAAACATAACTATTACAGTGCTTGAAATCTAGCTGCAGGTGGGACAGGTGACAGTCTTTATTAACCAACTAGAATAATTATGAAGCCACCCTTAAATTATAAATTTAGATTATAAGCAGCTGAACATCATATATTTTGAATCCTTGGTAATCCCAAAAGAGGTTGCTGAGAGAAGTTTGTAAGTTCTGTTTTATGTAGTCAGAGATCAAATCTGTTTGTCAGTTTTCTCACTTCTCTCTTCTAAGTCAAGGGAGTTTTGGTTCAAGGATAGAAAAAAATTAAATTAAAAAGATGAAAAACATCAGAAAAGATGTTTCTATAGCATGTCCTGGAAAAGCCTCAACATTGCTCTACCACTTCATTGGCTCCAACTCAATTTGTCACATTAATCAGCCAGAAGAGATAACTAGAGGTATTTGGATAGTTAATTTTCCTGGAGGAATGGTGAACACACTAACACGGATATTAGTGAGCACCGAATGTGGCACCACAATAGTTAGCAGATCCTGTAATGTGTGACTGAACAGAAACCTCTGAAATATAACTCAGTCCTGCAGCTCTGTGTGTAAGATCTAATGGGGAGCTGCTATCCAGTAAAATTATGTCATCACAGAAACAACAACTTCAGAATTAGAACAAAGCAATTAATGGGAAACTTATAAACACACACAACAGGATGAAGAATTGCTGCTGTTGATTCAAGAGCAAAGCAATCTGATCGATTCATGTTTGTGAAATGAGTTCAGGGGCTGCTTGCCAGCACAAACTATAATGTCAATGTAATTCATTCATCCCACATTTAAGTAGTATTCTATTGGATTTGGTCTTATGTGTGTTTGCTGGTATGCAGAATGCACAAGTAGCTTCCCTAGTTTCCATCAAGTTTTCACTTAGATGGGAAATGATGAAGCTCTTTAAATTACAAAGAGAGAATTACAAGAGAGAAGTGCAATTACACTTGTCTTAAGTGGTTAAAAATTAAGCAATTATGTAACAAGAAAGGAATTTTCATTGGTTATTTAAAGTTTTGTATTTACATGCCATTTTTAATAATTGGAACAGCATTACACATGGTTCAAAATATATTTTTTTTTATTAAAGAGTCACATAGTCAGTTGCCTGATGATTCCTGTTCCTAGTCATCTTACTCTGAGGAAGCACTCCAACTAGGTAATAAGATAACCTTTTGGGGGAGATAGGGGACTATATTTTGAGAAAGGGTCTCTTTGCTTAGCCCCGGCTGTTGGAGAACTCACTCTATGGATCAGGCTGGCCTCAAACTCAGAGATCCACCAGGCTCATGTCTCCAGTGCTGTGGCTGAAGACATGCACCACCATATGCAGCAAAGTAACTCCTTAGTCTAGCACATTCCATGGTCGCAGAGATTCCTTTTGCAGATAAGCAAATACATTTATGAGTTCCCTTTTCAAAAAGTCTGATGTTCCAAAACACACGTTTTACTCTGTCTATTGTTTTTAGTAATGATTCTTTTTGACATGTATGCAAGTGAAACCTCACTTTCCTCTCTCCCACTTCAATTTAGGAAAAACATGTGCAAGCTAGTTAAGAATAAACAAAAACACAAGAGAATTACAGGATTCACGTTGACTGTAATTAGTCTGTGTTTAAGTAAAGTGGACTATTTTTTAGATACATAGCAACTTATGGGAAATTTCAAAGAGTCATTTGTTTCATTTGTTTGCTTACTTTTCTTTTCATTCTATACATTCTGACAATCCTGCCATAGCTGCCTGCATAGTAGGATTGCAGGCTCAAAATTGTTCATTTTATGTCCCACCTTGGCTTCAGGCTTACTATGTATTAGAAAATAACATTGAATTTCTGATACCTACTTCCTCTAACTCCCCAGTTGCTAGAATTAGATGTGTACCACGAAACTGAGTCTATATTCTGCTGAGTCCAGAATCATTTTCTCATGCACTCTACAGATGGTCATTTAAAGTCACAAAGTAATAGTATCAATTCAGAATAACTAAACATATAGTTTATTATTCCATGAAAAACAAAACAAATATGCTGTACTAAAAAGGCTTGGAGTTTTGTTTGGTTTATCTATTTTTAAGATATTTCTGTTTTAGATTGGTCTGAAATCCACTATGTAGAGTAGGCCGATCTTACACACATAGCCTTCCTTCCTCAGAGTAATAAGATGCATCACAATTCCTAGCTAAACCTGCTTAATTTCTATGACATCTAAATTTACTACCAATCAAACCTATAATTACAATCTCCCATCCAATACAACATTTTTACGAGGCTATTCCAGGGCATCATGCAGTTTAGGTAATGAAGCTGTTACGTTAAACAAGATAACTTTTGCTTCACTCTTAATATGTTAATATTTTGTATGAAAGTATATTATTATTGAATAACCAATTTTATTATTCTCACTCTGTAGAAACTAATCCTACATAACTATAAGGCTAAAATACCTTGAGATAATCTCAGATAAAATAAAAGTTCTCTCTAATTCCAAACTTTATTTCTGGCTATTCTCATTAATGTTTCATTTTTCCTCTTCCTCTTCCTCTTCCTCTTCCTCTTCCTCTTCCTCTTCCTCTTCCTCTTCCTCTCCTCCTCCTTCTTCTTCTTCTTTTTAAAGCCATTGCTCTTTTTAACCGTATGCTCACACAACACATGGACTTTAGAACGTATCATTTAACTGTGAAGATCAGAGATATTTACACGGTGAGGTTTAGAAGGCACTCTTATAGCTTCTACCTTTCACTGAATGGAGGCTTCTCTTTATTGAAGGGCCAGACTCACCTGGTGGTATTGTATCTCTTCCAACATTCTTCCTGCTCATCTTTGCTTCTTAATACCTGACTTTTTTTTTTTTTTGTCCGCCGTCCTGACTTTTTTCATTGATCCATCATTATCATCATCATTCTCTTCATTACACAACTGATATTTATGGGGATTTTGGTAAAAATTTGAATAGTTTCCTTAGGGTTGCTCATTTGAGTTTGATAGATTCTTTCTTGTCCGGCAATGTTAAGCCCAAACATGGAGATATTTAGAAGTTTGCTATGAGATCTGTTACTTGTGAGCTGCTTCTCATCAGTGTTTGGAATTTTCCTTCCTGGTGCTCATTCCCTTGGCATCTCCAAATCCTACCTAAGGTAACTCCATCCTGCAGCCAGCTGTCCTTTAGCTTTCCCATGTGACAGTTGTAAGTGAGAGTGGCATCCTTTGTGCTGTCAAACTGTTTACCAAGACCAGCAAATCCCCAACAAGGGAAAGATGAGTGAATACTCATGAGTCTGGAGTATGTCTGTTACTTCAACACCAGTTGACACTCTATATTCAAGTTCACATTGACTCTGCTATCAACCTGGAGTCTGTAAAGGAGCTGTTGTGTGGAAGGTTAGCCATCTCCAGAAAATGCATCTATCTCTGGCCATTTCACTACTCTTAATGTAATGGCTGATAAACTTAATTTACCCTTGTGGATGATCCTGGTGAATTATGTTTTGGGTTGTTAATGCTGTCCAAGTTGGAGACAGTTGTTAATTTTAAATAGCCTCAGGAAAATTAGGAACACCAGCCTCTCTTGCCATTTTTCTCTGTAATTTCTTTCACCAGAGTCAACTCCCCAATCTCGAAGGATATCCTCTCCTTTATAACAGCTGTAAAGCATCAGTTTCCTTTCGAAAAGACACTTGGATGATCTCCATGCTACTAAAAAGTATATCATATTTTATAGTTATACAAGCACATCTGTGTGATAACTTTCAAAGCTAGACAGATGATCTATATGTTATAAGAACTATACATTCTTATAATTTTTTATAGATTGTATCAATTCTTCACGAGTAATCCAACTGAAATGTTTGGAAGGTATACACTTCTTAGTTTTTCTTACTTAGTCTAAAAACTTTTCTTGTTAAAATATAGTGCATTCATCTGGTTTGCATTCTTGGGACCTGGGCTCTGATTACAATTACTAACTTCCACTGCAAGACAAAAAGAATAGATGACTCAGTTTGAGACATTAAAAACTCAAGGTAATTTAGAATTTAACTGATTTCTAGAAAAAATAAATAAAAATGCTATCTAAATGTTTGGGATTCCAATAAATTAGATGAATGGGCTTTTATAAGCATGTAACAATTTAAATAGGCAACTTAGATCCAGCTAGCTCCTGACCACTGTTAGTGGCAGGATCAATATACATGTCCTGCTTAGGACAGAGCACTCACAATCAGTTCTTTTCAACAACTTGAGTAGTTATGAGTATGTGCTAACTACTACCTTCTACAAAAGAGAGGCTTCTCTTACCAAGACTGAGATAGCACCAATCTAGAGATGTGAACATGGATATTTAGAAGGTAGCTAACAGAATGAACATTTAGCTAAACAATAATAGTAAATTACCTGTCAATGCCTATGACATTCCAGCCACAGATTTTGACCATATTTTCAATATTTTCTAATTTTCCAATTAGAAATCAATTGGTTTTCCTCTCCTCACTCCCATCAGGCTCAGGGAACAATGTAGAAGAGGAAAGGAATCTAACAGCTAGGGCAAGTGGGGGCATTGTTGAAAGTTGGTCTCTGGACACAGCAGCTGTGGTCATCTGCATAAAACCTAGATAAGACGAGGTGAGTCAATCTTCCAGCAGAGATGTAGAAAGGTATCATGAGGCTCCAGCCCTAGCTGAGTAGCTATTGGAAGTTAAAAGGCTTCTGGAAAAAAGTAAGTCATTTGGGGGGGGACGGTTTGGCCACTGGTGGGTTGCTGATTGTCCAGTGGATGGCCCCACACTCATTCTTATATGCACAGCACTAACTGGACTTGGTGTACCTTAGAATGAGTGTATATATATATATATATATATATATATATATATATATATATGTACGTACATACACACACACATATATAATATATATATATGCAACAAGTATAATACACACACATACATACACACACACACAAAGACATAAAGATAGGAAGGGGGTATGTTCTCTAGTGGTGAGGTTAGAGGGATAGATATAATCAAGATACATTGACTATGAGTATAAAATCCTCAGTGAAAAATAAACTTTGTGGGTTGAGAAGTCGGTTCAGAGGTTCAAAGCTCTTGTTCCTCGTACAGAGTTCTTGAATTTATGTCCAAGCACCCATGCCACAGTCATACATAAGTCTCTAGGGATCTGAAGCTTTCTCTTGACCTTCATGGGCTCCAGGCACTTACATGGTACACGTATGTACATGCAGGCTAAGTGCTCATACACATAAATAATAAAATAGGTAAATCTTTAAAAAAAAATTTAAAATGCAAAAATTAACTTTCCCAGTCCTTGTGATCAAAGTGACTCTTTTGCATTGTGATTAACTTGATTGTCTCTCATTGCTTTGTTATTTCTCTTGGGTAATATAGGGTTTTAATTGCTTTAATGTCCAAAATAAAGGTTTAGAAATTCATAACAAATGGATGCAGCCATATGTGTGAGGAAGGTTGGACATTTTTCAAAGTAAAGGTCTTTTTGCTTATTACTGTTATTATACTAATGGCTAATCATTGTGATGGAGATTTAAATGTTCCTAAGAGTTAAACCCAGGCTTACATTCATTTGCAAAAGAGCTAATCCATCAAGCTGATATTCTTTTTAGTATAAGAAATGGTATGTGTGATGGAATTAAAATTGTATGGAAGCCACCCCAACTGCATCAAAAGTCATCAGTCAAACTTTTGTTGAAACCCAATTCTGGTACTCACAATTTGATTTTTAAAATACAGCCAATATCTTAGAATAAAAAATATAAAAAGATAGTTTTACACATTCACATAATTTTTTTCAAGACAATAAAGACTGGAAAAAGCCCTTTTATACATGAGAAAATAATACTTAAGTACTATATTGCAAATAATACTTAAGTAGTCTGATTTAACCATCTTAAGTATTCAAGTTATAAAACGGTGCTAAAACTCATCTACCAATCATTTGTAGACACTACATAACCCATAACGCCAAGAAAAAAAATATTTACAGTGAAGTTAGGTTAAGATTAATGTAATCGAGAAAAGTAATGCAATGTGAAAACTGTCTTCAGTATAAAATACCAAGTTTAACTTCATTTATAAAGGAAAAAACAATGGAGTAGGCATTACATTTTTAGAAATAATGAGGCAAATTTATAAACTATATTTTGTTGAACATAGACTGACTGGAATAGAATCCTAGGTGCTAGGACTTTTTAAAATAATGTTTTTGATTTTAAACACATTATGTGTATGCATATATTTTTGTGTATATGACATGTATGTGTGGAGGGCAGCTGAGGGAAACAAATCACTTGGAGCTGGAATTGAAGGTCATTGAGAACTACCAGAAATGGATGCTCAGAACCAAACTTTGGAAGAACAGAAGTTGCTCCTAATTTCTGAGCCATATTTCCGCCCTTATGGATTCTCTACATAAACTATGCAAAGAGAAAAACGCTCCCAAATCCCTGGCTTATGGTGGGAAAAAAGATATTTCTGAGTTTCAGTAACAGGGGGCCTATGGAAGCCTATACACATATTTTATGGCTCTTGCTCTACTTTTTTTTATAAGCTACAACATTCCTATGTAGCAAGTAGAAAAGGACTGGGAATGATCATTTCCTGAATTGTGACTAAAACTTAAATACACACACACACACACACTCATCAAAGCTTTAGGGCTAAAGGCTCCTTTAAAAGACTTCGGCAATCAGCTGTGCTGCGACATGTCATAATGCCTTTATGTGCAATTCTTCTACCCTCTTAGAGTTTCCACTTGAGGCTTCATGGCCGTGCATAAAAGAGATGGGAGAGAATCTCTAGAACTATGAAATCTATCTTCAGGTTAGGATGTCCTCCTTTTCCTTTGTATTCAGCATCAGTGGTCCTTCGCTGTTTGTGATAAAATGAAGAATGAATATTTTGGAAATTATAAACCCAAAGTTAGTTCCTGTGGTGACTTCTAGATGTCATGCATAGGAAGACTTCTGTGGCTTTCACATGAGCTGACCTGCAGCTGGAGTGAGTGTATGGCTCCCCATAACCCTTCTGGGACTCTTTCAACCAAGTTGGGGAGGTTATTTTCAAGCTATTTGTTTGACAAGGATGTTTAGATTCTTTGTAGGTTGTGGCATGAGTTTGTGGAGACAATAACACTCAAAGCAAAGAGCATTTGGAGGGCTCTGTTTTCTGTTTTGCATGAGAATGTAAAATGTTTTCTTTGTTTTATGCTTGTGTAGAAGAATTTTGATTATAACTTATAAGCATATTTATTCTTCTCATTCTCTGCATAGCATACATAATTACAAATACATATTCTTCTGATCTGATGCAGCTTCATAGAGATACTTGGGTAGAACCATGGAAATTAATGACATTATTTGGTGTGTGTGTGTGTGTGTGTGTGTGTGTGTGTGTGTGTGATGTTGATGTTCACAAACTTGTACTTATCTATGCAAGTGTGTATATGAGCCAGAGATTAATATAATCTCTAACAGATGTTTAGGACAGGGTATCTTAATGACCCTGGAGCTCACCAAATCTGAGACTGGCTAATGCCCAGCTTTTATGTTACAGCTTTTATGTGTGCCTCCATGTGTAGCTTTTACATGGGTGCTATGATCTGAAGCTAGATACTCATACTTGCTCTGAGTCTCCTCTCCAACCCACAAACATTGAGTACTGAAGGCAAGAAGATCTCTTATGCTGTGTTTCGGTAACGTATCTGTCAATCAGGACAATATGAACACCTCTTCCTTGGACTACAAATAGACATGACCAGGTTCTGCATCTCCCATTTTCACTCTGTGGTGCTGCCTGATCTGAAACTTCTGGGCTAGCCTGTCCTTGTTTAGCTATCATCAAGTTCTAACATGACTGTTTTTATTTTTTTAAATTTTTCTCACTTGTGTCTAGGTAAATGAGATCATTAGTTCATTCTAAAAGTCAACCTGATCTGTTTCTTCAAATTGCTTGTCCTTTCACACCTCTTTGTAGTTTGTGTAATTTACTGCCTTTCACCTACTTCTTTTTAGTTATAGTGTACAAAAACAGTGCAGGAAACATGCAAATTTGTATTACGATTAATACATATTAATCAAATACACACACATACATAGTTTTGTTTTTCAGCAATAATATGTTCTGGTCTATGGTCATTTTTAATCATTTATCCTTTGTTTTGCACTTTGATACTAGATTACCTAATTCACAGACATGATCTCATTTTTGTCACTAAACAGCAACTGTCTATACTCTCCTCCCCTTGAAAAAAGAGTGGAGATCTATACCTTAATTTAATACCTCCTTTAGGTGTTTCTATACTTCTCAAATTCATAGACTGCCTCCTTGACTGACTGGTCAATGTCCAGCATTTCTATCTTCTTACATCTGTGATTTGACATTTCACCAAAGTTGAGCTTAGATTCTCCCACTGCTTCCCACTCTTGGGCACATATCCTCAGTCATCACATCTGCCAAATTCATCTTGGTGGCTACAGCTCACTTGACCTCCTCAGCATTTGGTACCCTTGAGTAATTCCTTTGTGAAACTTTCTAGTCTTTTCATTATGGCTAGATTATCCACATTTTCTAGGTGGTTTACTTTCCATGCTATTTTTTCTCTACTCCGCCTTCAATGAATATGTTCTCAAGGATCTTTTGCTGATGCTTGCAATTCTATTTATGATTGCCTTTATTTTATAGTTTCAATTATAAATCTTTTCTTTAAGAAATTTCATTAGTATATCAAAGTGCATAGTAATAGATGAGATAATGGCTATACCCACCAAAGGATGTATCAGCATCAACATTTCGAACCCAGGATCTAATATACCCCACAAATCTACTTCTCTCTTTTGTCTTCATTGATCATCATACCAATCAAACTAGACGCCTAGGAATTATTCCAAAAGTTTGAGCAAATTTACCATTTGTCATTAAATGAGTGACAATAATTTGTTCTATTAACTCTATTGCTATAAGATTTGGTAATTTTGCATTTTATTATTCAGAAGCAGAGAGAGAGAGAGAGAGAAAGAAAACTCTAAATTTCATTTCTGTCTTAGGACACTTGCCCTCAATGTCATCAAACCTCACAAAAGAGGCCCCATTATTTTATGTTGTTCTTGGCCTGTAGACCTTCTCTATTGGCAGAAGACAAACAACTGCCTTATTGCATTCTGCATCGAATCAGTATGGTTTCTCTCTGGTACTCTAATATTGAGCAGAGCCAGTTGAAATTCACTACAGCTGTTTCCTATCAACAAACAACATGGTAAGTAAATGTTTTCATATGGCTACATGAAAAATACAACACATCTGGTTAAAGTTAACTTTTAAATCAACAACAAAAGTGTTTTAATAAAAATGTCTCAGCTACTGAAGATTTTCTTGTACCCATGTTCTAAGACATTAGTTATCCTCATAGAAGACATAGTGCTTCAATACCACATGGAAATTCTACCTCAAAAGGCACTTGAGTTCTCACAGTCTTCCTAAATCTCTTTCCATGTTCTGTCGCCTGAACTGTTCAATCTAACCCTCAGAATTCTCCCTCTTTGTCTCTTGAGGAAATGTAGATTTTCTAAGTTAGGACAACATCTTACAACCCTGCAGAAAGCATTGAATAAACAAGATCTGCTTTAAGCAGTAGAGCTGGATTAAGGCTTAACAAGTTCCAAAAGATACTCTGTTCCCTCCCTCTGAAGTATTTTTTTCTCTTCTAGAAAAAATAAAATAATACTTTTTTTTTTAAAAAGTACAAATTTTTATTGAGTCATTGTTTTGTTCATTAAATATAATTATACTTATAAAAAGAGTTTTATGCTTCATTGACACAATGTTTATAAGTCTGTTTTTCTAGTGGGATCATAACTTTCTCAGAGACAATTCTAATACAAGGATACGGCAGAGAAAAATAGTCAAAAAAACAATAACAAGAAGTGAATATGAACAAAGTGTTGTGTATGTGTGACCCTGTGTGTGTGTATGTGTGCAGCTGTGTGTGTGTGTGTGTGTGTGTGTGTGTGTGTGTGTGTGTGTGTATGTGTGTGTGGGCGCGCATGTGTGTAAAATTGAGAATAAATCTAAAATATACTTAAAATTGTGACATTTAAGAGAATTATAATCCTATATTTTTACATGTATCAAACATTTATGGGAATTTAAGATGATGATTTTTAAAACTAATACAGTTGTTCTTCTTCCCTTTATTCTTAATATAAATGTACTTATTTATTCTCTATATCAACACAGAGCCCTTGGCAAGAATATTAATTCTTTAAGTATGACTGTCTTTCCTCATGACATTATGTATTGATCTCTCTCTTCTCTTTGTCTTCCTCTCTCTTTTTTCTCTGTTTCTCTGTCTGTTTTCTGTCCTTTCTTCTGATTTTGTGGGAGAGATTAAGCTAAGTGAATACTGTCAGAAGTTTTGTTGATAATTGCAGGAATAGCTGAGAATTTTCACATGTTAAATTTTTGACTTTTCACTGAACTCTTAATCATGTCTTCTAGTAAGTGTTAATTAAATCCATGAATCTGAACATTCAGAAAAATAAGAAGTGCCTACTCTGGCAGAATGTTACCTCACAGGGCTGATGAAGAATGCTTATCTAGAGATTATATGCTAAGAGAAATGTAGGTTTCATTAGTTAGTCCTTACTCAGAAACTAGAGATTTGGGGCAAAAACAAAACAAAAACTCACATGAGTCATGTTCGAAACTTGGAGGATGAAGGTCCAGGGTTTTGGAGAGTTAAATAGCACTGTCATTCATGCATGACAGGAAAGGGAAATAAGACAGTAGTGACTTGGAACTTTGGTTTTGAATTAGGACAAATTTTTCCCTCTCTTTCTTTCTTTCTTTCTTTCTTTCTTTCTTCTTTCTTTCTTTCTTTCTTTCTTTCTTTCTTTCTTTTTCTCCCTCTCTCTTTCTTTTCTTTCTTTCTTTCTTTCTTTCTTTCTTTCTTTCTTTCTCCTTTTTCCTCCCTTCTTTCTTTTCTTTTCTATTTTTTCTTTCTTTTCTTCCTGGTTTATTTTCTCTCCTACCTCTTTTTCTTTTTTCTTTCTTTTTTTTTTCTTTTGGTTTTTGGTTTTTGGTTTTTCGAGACAGGGTTTCTCTGTGTAGTTCTGGCTGTCCTGGAACTCACTCTGTAGACCAGGCTGGCCTCAAACTCAGAAATCTGCCTGCCTCTGCCTCCCAAGTCCTGGTATTAAAGGCGTGCGCCACCACCGCACAGCCCTCTTTTTCTTTTCTCTATATTTTTTCTTCTCCTTAATGTCTATTAGTTGCATCATAATGAGTTTCATACATATATAACATACTTTGACCATATTCAATGCTTTAATTTGATATACATTTTTCTTATCTGTGTTATATAACAAAGTTTGTGTCTATCTTTGATTCCAAGGCTTAGATAGAGTAGGTCTTTTAAACAGGAAGTTACAGAAAGAAAGTGTCCCATCAGGGATTTGAACCCAGGCCCATCTCACTTCTTTTCCTGTATACTCATTCCTTACAAACAAACTCTATAATGTTGGAGTTATATACCAAGTAACTTGAGAGGATTTACTTTGGCTAAATAGCTGAATAGATCATTACAAAGCTTAAAATAGCATGTTACAGTAATTTATCAATAATTTTAACTCTAAAAATAGAACAACTCTAATGGAAATTTAAGCCAGATTTTGGAGAGTTGTATTAAGGTATTAAAGTATTAAAAAAATTAAAAGTTGGAAAAAATTAACAAAAGAATCTTTAAAAGCATGTTTTGTTTCAATTCTGTACTAAAAACAGGTCCCTCTGTTAAGAGCAGCATGTAGCGCCTGACACCATGTGGCCACTCAGTGTACTGCATTTAACTGGTTTTGAAGGCTTATGCCCCTAATGGCAGGACAATACAGCAAAATACATATGCATTTCAATTTAAACCATTTCATCTGTTGCTGTTTGCTGATTGAATGACTGGAGATGTACCTGTATTTGATTATAAAGTGCATGACATCTAGATTTCAAACATTTACTATCATTTTTGTTGTTGGCATCAGTCAACATGTACATTTAAGAAAAAATAATCACTTTTTAAGAGTCCTGAGATTGTGATAGTTTGTGTGATCCATTTTGAGCTGATAGTAGCGAAATTTAAAAAATGGCTTTGGCATCAAACAGACTTAGCTCCTTCCTTTTTTAGCCTCTTTCTACTTTAGAGGTTTCTCCCAGCCTCAGATCAGCATAGGATGTGGGTGACGTCTCAGCCACTGGCTACTGAAGAAGATGAGCAGACGAGCATTATCAGTATAAGTGAGTATCCCATATCCTGTGTGTGTGTGTGTGTGTGTGTGTGTATGTGTGTGTGTGTGCGCGCGCGCACGTGCATGTAGATAGATAGATAGATAGATAGATAGATAGATAGATAGATAGATAGTCACAGACAGACAGACTTGTCCTGACATGGGCTTTGGAACCACAGAACCCAACCAGTGACATACCTCCTCCAACAAGGCTACACCTCCTAATCCTTTCCAAACAGTCCATCACCTGGGGACTAGGCATGGAAATTTATGAGATATTCTCATTCAAACTGCCAAAATTTTTTTTTTTACAGATAATGATCATTGCTTCTAAATATCTTCAACAGCAATGAGTTTTAGTAATTTTACAGAACTTTTATATTAATATTTTTAATTTCTTAAATTAAAATACAATTACATCATTTGTATTTTAATTTAATTTCTTTAATTTTAATTAAATTAAAATTAAAATCATTTTAATTTTAACATCATTTGTAATTGTATTTTACAGAAGGAGGAGCTTCAGTCCTTCTGAGGTACAATGGCAACTTGCTCTCTTTCAAATTCATGGCCTCTGTTTTTTTATATCTATATCTTTATATATGTATATGAATACAGCCTATTCTATCAATATTATATTATTTGCATGTATATGATTCCAATGATACCTCAACGGATATATCTATAGCAAAACCCCTGCACCCAAAGCTTAGAGAACATGTCCAACAAGGTGGAGGAAAGACTGTGATACCAGAGAAACAGGAACTCTGTTGTGAGACTGCCTCCTAGAAAGGTCAGGAGAAGCTCTACAAAATTGTTTAAATAAGACTGGAACAATGACAACATCAATACATGTGCTAACACAGAGAGGAGGACTCTTAAAAGGTCCCAATACTAATATTTTTAACTAACTTAAATCAGAATATATAATTTATATTTCAAATACATTGTGTGTTTTATTAAGATTTTTTAAAAAAAACTTTGCATAAAGGTATTGTATATGATTTTCTGTATAAAACATAGGTAGTTATTATGATTGCTTCTTTGATTGATTTGCATTAGAAAGGCCATCCCTGTAAGTTAGAATACATCAGTTCTAGGAAACAGACTGAGGCCAAGAACAGTTCTGAGGTATGACAACTTTTGGTGTATTGTCATAAATATTCTGTGTGAGGCAGTCGGTGCCCCCTGGATTCTATTTTGAAATTGAACAAATATTTGTTTCAAAGTTGACTTTGGATTATGTTAGATTCTAGGAAGAGATTCAAATGTTAATTTACCCATTCATGAAATAAGGTGTTATAGGTTAAAGAATTATAAAATAGAGAGGCAAACAAAACTTGCTAGAATATTTAAGATTTTCTCAACATAAAAATTTATTTGTTACAGAGATTTGCAAGACCCAGAAAAACTTCATCTCAACCAAAGACATCTGTTCAGATCCATATTCAACACTCCAGCAGAAACATGAGAAAAGCATTAAACAAGGCAAAACTGGGCACTGTTCTAGTTCGTGAAGAAAAAGAAAGGTCTGAAAACTCATAGAAGATAGCTGTGACATGACAGCCAAATTCAGAGAAGTACCCAGACCCAAGAACAGAAGCAGACAGTCAGCAAGAGCAAGGAACATGCAAACAAACACAAACACAATCACTTGTGCAAGGATACAATCCAAAGTCCTTAAAAAAACAGACAACATGCCAAAGGTCAAGACTTCTAGTGTGCTACTAGATTACTAGATTTAATTATTTATACTTCTTAGAAAAATACCAAAAGTCTGCAGGAAATTGTGACTGTGTCACTCATATCAAAAGATTCTGTAGAACAGACATTTCTATCTCTTCCACTGTATTCATTCTCTGTAAAAATTGTCCACAATTAGTATATCGTGAAGTTTATCATGTATTCAATAATTTTTAACTTTTTATTCATTCTTTGTGGGTTTCACATCATACTCTCCAGTTCTGCTCATTTTCCTGTTTTGTTTTGTTTTGTTTTGTTTTTTTGTTTTTTTGGAGACAGGGTTCCTCTGTGTAGCCCTTGCTGTCCTGGAACTCACTCGGTAGACCAGGCTGGCCTCGAACTCAGAAATCTGCCTGCCTCTGCCTCCCAAGTGCTGAGATTAAAGGCGTGCGCCACCACCGCCCAGCATCTTCCTGTTTCTTAATACCTGCCATTCTCTCTTGCAACCACTGTCCAAATAACACACACACACACACACACACACACACACACACACACACAGCATAGAAAGCATCTTATTGTGAAATATGTCACAAGGTGTCCCACAGTATATCCCACTCTCCACATATCTTGTAGAAGTTCATTGCTTTGAATTATTGGTCTCTTTTGGGATCTCTGCCTTCTGTGACACCATCAATGTTGTATCTGGCCTCCTTCCAGTTATTCTGTTGTTGCCTTGTGTTATGGAGATTCTGCAGCTTTGGATCAGCAGGATCTACCCTTTCATGCATCCCAAGTATTCGCAGAATATATAGATTTTGAACTGGGCCCACTTGAATCCTGTATGTGAACCTGGGTGGTAGCTGAGCTGGTCAGCTTATCCATACCACTAAAATGAGCTCTCCAGCATTTCTCTGCCTAGACTACCCAGCGTCTCTGTAGGCAGGAGTCAGAGTCAACTCTCATGCTCTCATGCCCTAGTGGCAGGCTTATCTGTACCCATGCCTCCAGGGCCAACTCCACTTGGATGCCAAGTCAAGGTGTCGGGCCCACTCAAGTGCTGCATCCTGCAAGAGACTGGACCACCTCTCCCATTCTCACACCCTTGGGACTGGCTCTCCATTGCCTTAGCCATCAGGGCTAGTTCCATTGTGCTGTCAAGGCAAGGTGCATGGCCTGCTCTCCTGAGTGCAAAAGCCTCTAGCAGGGCTAGCTGTCTCTCTGGCTCTTGTGCCCTCACGGCAAGCTGGCAGGAGGGCATCATTACCCACCCACAGCTCCTCTGCACAAGAGTGGCAAGCCTGCTCTTCCAAGCCCTCACCCTGAGTGCTTGTTCTCCTCTTCCTCCTTGAGCAGGACCAATGCTTCTGTGCTTCCCAGGCAAGTTGCAGACCCTGCTTTCCTGAGTGCTACAGGTGGTGAGGTACAGGGCCAGATCATCTTCTCTAATCTCGCTGAAGGCAGCTCTTGCCACCACTGCAGGTGGTTAGGGGTATAGGTGAGACATCACTACCACATCCACACCACTTCACAATACATGAATGACACAGTCCAGCTTCCCTGTAGTCTTGCCATGGGGACACCCTTCATCCAAAGCCAGTCCTACTGTGCTGACCAAGCAAGGTGCAGGGACCCCTTTCTGGCAGTGAGAGGTGGGAACAGCCCTCTAGAATGCTGAAGCTACTGAGGGGCAGGGACAGTTATATATACCCCTTGAAGAGCTGCCTGGTTCCCAGCAGTTGTTAAAGCAAGGGACATCCCATGTTATCTAGTGGCAATATAAACAATAGATATTGACACCAACCCCTGCTACTACATAGCCATGGACCCAGATATGTCCCTCAGCAGCAGTTCAGGCTGAGACTTCACTATGGACTAAGGGGAGAGGGCTGGTCACCCACAACATCAGTCCTCTCCACCATCAAGTCTCCAGTTTCATCTTTCTTTATAATGCTCAATCTGCTCTACTTCTCTTTCTCTTTCTCTCTCATCTGTCCACCACATACTCACATTGTGGTGGCTCCTGCTGCAGGACAGACACGCCTAGGTGTCATCCTCTACCAAGTAGGTCTCTATGGCTTGCTTGTGTCCTGCACAGGTCTGTGGGTTGTGTAGCAGTGAGCAGGTCTTTGTCTTCCTCCCCCTGCACTGTGCTGACTGGATTTGATTTTGATTTTTATGGGTTCTATGCATAAAATAGCTTTAACCATCCAGCCAGACATCAAGTTAGGATGACCAAAGAACTATGTCCCTGGCTGATATAAGAAAAATAGCACCGAAAAGGTGTCTCTTTGCCTATTGCCAGTGGTGATATTCAATATTTTTAGGAAACCAGTAATATTTCACTGACTTTTACCTGTCTGAATAGTAGAGAGTTAATCCGAGATACAGGAAGAAGTGAGCAAGCTGTGAGAAGAATTTTAATATGTTGGGAGTTTCTGAGACTTCTGACAGCTGTCATTGGTATGAGCTGGAGTCCAAGGGACAGACTTGTCAGTAGACACAGAGGATGAAATTGTGGAAGGCCCCAGCTAAGAATGTGACTTCCTTAGACAGATGAAGGCAAGGAAAAGCTGGGAAAACTCCCCACTTGTATCTTTCTGTCAGCGATGGTGTAAGCACTCAGAGAAGATGTAAGCATTTATATAGATCACTAACATTTTCAACAAGCTATAATTACTTAAGTGTTCTGGTGTCAGAGAGACTGAGAGAGAGAGAGGAGCTGAATGATCACAATACATTGCATAAAAGTGTTAACATTTTTGTTATAAATCACTTTATGTTTTACAGTAGTCTCAAGGTATTTTTTCCATTTGCTGAGATGTGGGCTGAGTATTTACAGTACACCCCCTGCAGTGATCTCACTTTGATCTATGCACCAGAGCTTCTGGGACCAACCCTTTGATGTCTCTCTGCATGGTGCAGTATGGAGGCCTGAGTAATTGTCAACTGCTAGCATAATATATATTTAACATAATATATAATAAACATTTTTAACTATTTTGAGGACAAGGTCTGTAATATCTGACCAAGTAGAATTCCCTTAGAGTGAATGGGTTTCAGAAAATGAAGTTGAGACAAAGGAAGATAAGTTGGTAAAGGAAGAATCTCCTCTGCACCAAAGAAAAAATTTGATCTCAATAAGACCTCAGAAATAAAAGAAAATTCTCTAGAGATTAGCCATTCCCAATGCTCTGGGTTACAGTGTCAGATCTATTAACCGATTCTGAAAAGCTGGGAATACCACATACAGGAATGTCTTGAGTATTTGAAAGGTGGAGCTCTAGTAAAATAAACTATTTTAGGAGTATTTTAATGTGATAAAGCAGGTTGACCTGGAGAAAAATAGCAGTGATACCTTGATATAAATGGAAGAAAAAATAATAGAGCCTTAGATAGAAAATCAGGTTCCAAGGCTATTGTTGATCTATCTTGCTGCCACTTATAATGCTAACATGACTGATGAAGTACAGAATTCACTTCTCTGTGGTGTCCTTTCTTATAGTAATGATGTTACCATTGATTTTTCTTTTTTCTTCCTTCCTTTCTTCTTCCTTTCTTTCTTTCTTTCTTTCTTTCTTTCTTTCTTTCTTTCTGGAATGACAAATGTACAGTTGTGCACTTAGTTACCACAACACACTATAAGATCCTTTCACCAAGATGGTTTCCAGTCCCAGGAAATTAGCAATGCTCAAAAACCATCCACAAAGGCAGGTACAACCATATTTTTAAGGTTTAGAGTAATGTTTGCCATGCAGTAAATATTCAGTCGATACAGACTAGGTGATGAAAGGCTGGTGGAATTATATCCTGCTTCTGACAAGATCAGATGACACATGGTGACAAAGAAATCCTCAAAACTTGGCTTGTCTGACTTCAAAAAATGTTTTAAGTAACTTTTATAGATTGATTACTAAAAAACTTGTGGTACCTTAAATTTATCAGTGAGTCAATGAAAGAATATCAAATGATCTCACTTAATAAACAGACAGATAAGGTGTCCTAGGATTTAGGCATGACTTTTGTATTTATACAAATCTTGAGATTAGAAAGTTTGGAATGCTTAAAATACTCAGTTTTTAGTCTTAAAAGTATTCTATAAAACACACACACACACACACACACACACACACACACACACACACACACGAATGTATGTATGATGAACATTTATAAAGTTCTCTAAGACTAGCCTGGTAGCACAAACATCATCAATCAGACCCTCTTGCTTTGATTTCTAACTCATAAATCTCAGCAACCAAAGCATGGGGACCATAGATCTCACTGGAGACATTCATAAAAACTTCCTGTCCTTTGAAAAGCAAACATGTTAAACTATTGGTTAGTTTTTAGATTGTAGGCTTGACAAAATCTAAAGTCATTTTGGAAGAGGGAACGTCAACTGAGAAAATACCCGAACTCCAGATCTATCTGGTGACTGTACTGTGACATATTTTCTTGATAGCCAATTGAAGTGAGTGGTCGCAGCCCACAAGGGTAGGCAGTCTTAGATGGATAGTCCTGGGAGGTATAAATAAGCTGAGCCAGCCATCAATCAGCACTCCTCCACTGAGTCTGCTTCACTTGCTGTCTCCAGGTTCTTGTCTTGAACTTCCACCACAACTTCTCTCAGTAAAGTGTTTCTATATGAAGATTCAAGGTGAGACTAATCCTTTCCTCCACAAGTTGCTTTTGGGCCACGATGTCTTATTACAGCAAGAGAAACTCTAAGACAGATACCATCTAACTTACCACCCAAGTATAGACACGTAGTCTTCCCATTATTAAGTATTCTTTGAGTTTTGAAGTCAGTAAGTTAGTGACCAAGTCAATATTCCAGGAACAGAAATGTGTAGAAAGGAAGGGATGATTGTAGGAAATAAAAAAAAAAAAGCCTCATCAATTATATTCTTGATAAATGAAAGACTAAGATGAGAGAAATTGTGATTGTGTTGGGATTTAAAAACCATAATGGGCATATTTTTCAGAAGTTACCAAACAGATTTATCAGTTGTCAGAAGTTACAAAACAGATTTAACAGAAGGAAGGGAGGGTAGTTTGGAAAAAAGATGATGAGTTCAATTTACAGAATATTGAACTTTGGAGATTGAATCGCATGCAGATGGAAATATCTACAGACTACTTGAAAATGTTATAGAGTGGGTTTGAAGGTGAAATCTGGAAAGTAATAGGTTTCAATGTTCTTTGCATTTAGTCAGAAACTATGGTTACAAAGGCAGATCCACTTCCTTCCTTGGCAGAGGAAGGAGCCATGAATGAGGTTCACAGAGAAAATAGTTGTTGGGGGAAAATGGCACAACAAAGAAACTAATGTTCAAACACAAATTGGAGAAAAGGGAAGCCTTAGGGCAGAAATGATGGAAGCATTGAAAGCTAAAAATAATTTTGTTAAGATGTGTATGCCAGTGCTATAAACTTAGACAAACAGCAGAATAAAGCTAAGGGACATCCACTTCACATGGGGGAGATAGGAGAAAAGATACCATCAATGTTTTAACAGCAAATCTGATCATTACCATTGTATACACACTATAGTTTTTTTTTTTATTTTTTTCCTTAAAGAATTTTGAGTAGTAAATATTATATAATTATTTAAGCTTAATGTTTATGTGTTGGCAGGGTATACATTTAAGTGAGAAAAGCAAGATATCAGGTGTACCAGTAACCACTGGAAAGTCTAGGCATAGATTAGAGTCTTGTTGATAATATAATGTGGTATTAGATTTTCTTTATCCATGAACATACATATCTGTTAATCTTCAGCTTCAAGAATATAATACAGCAATGCATGATCATTGCCCCTTTTACTTGGTAATTTATGCATAACACAACCAAATATAGGGTCTTCCCTAGCCTCTATACTTATCTTGAATTAAGCAACATGACAATGACATATGTCTTTTATTTATTACTAATTTGTATTAGAGTCTAAAGATAATTTAATTTTTCATTATGTCATAGAGCAAAATGGGCTATTTTAAAACTTGGAGTCAAGACACTTTATAGAGTAGTTTATGTATTTTGAACTTACTATTCAAGAGGAGTGTAAAAGAGACTTGTTTTGAATACATTATGATCGACAGATCTTACTATTCATGTATATTTACTGAATGAACCACTAAAGGATGTGTACCAGCAAAAGTAATTCACTTAAAACGGGCTATATGCACAAAAGCAAAGATAAATAAATCAAGAAAGATATGAGTAACTGTAAGTAGCATAAATGAATAAAAATTTAAGGTTTAAAATAAAATACAACTAAAGAGAAAAGAAAGTGTTTTTCTAAAAAAAAAAACAGAAAATGAGGGGAATAGCTGTAGTATTTTAAGATTCTCTTTAAAGAGGGCAAAGTAAAAATAATAAGCAAAATTAAGATACAATGAAGTGGATTTTATATGTTACAAAGAATAAGATTTCTAAAATAATAGATAGCACAGGTAGTTTCCTTTATAGCTTTTTATTTTAATTAAAAATAGAATGTTAGGAAGGCTCCATAGAGTCTATGGGGTTGACCCTAGTTGAGACTCCTACCAACAGGGGATATGATGACTGAAGTGGCCACCTCCCATAGCCAGAGAGGAATTCCAGTAGAGAGATGGAAACATCAACCCATCCACAAAGCCTTCAACCCAAAATTGGTCCTGCCTAAAAGATGCACAGAGATAAAGATTGAGGAGAGATTGGGGGAACTTCCAACCAATGTGTGCACAACTTGAGACCCATTCAATGTGAGACAGCCATTCACACTATTAATAATATTCCGTTATGCTTGCAGACAGGAATTTAACATAACTGTCTCCTGAGAGGCTTCATCCAGCAGGAGAAGGAAACAGATGCAGAAACCCACAGCCAAAGATCAGATAGTACTTGAGGAAGAGTTGTAGAAGAGTAGAGGACAGAACTAAATGAGCTGGAGGAGTCAAACACACCCCAAGACCTGCAGAGTAAACTAACCTGCACCCATGGAGACTCACAGAGACTTGAACCACCAAACAAAGAGCATGCAAGAGCTTGGTATAGGGTCCCTACACATTTGTATTAGATGTGCAGCATAGTCTTCATGTACGTCCCAAAACAATTGGAACAGAGGCTGTCTCTGACTCTGTTATCTGATATTGGATCAGTTTCCCTTGGCTGGACTGACTACTTGTGCCTCAGTGGGAGAGAATGCACTTAGTCCTGCTGCAACTGGATGTCCTATCATGAGGTGGCATCCAAGTGGCGGGGGAGCTTGGAGGTAATGGGGGAAGAGATTTGTAACTGTGGGACTGGGAGGAGAGGAAGAATGGGGCCCTGATCAGGATGTAAAATAAATAAATAAATAGATTTATAAAAACCATTTAAAAGCCTTAGAATTCAAGGTTTTCTTCCCCACAGGTGAACTTCTTCATACTCATTTTTAATTAAAATCTTAAATATTTTTAAAAAGGAAAATAGATTATTCTCTTGAAAGGTCTGGAGTTCCCCAAAGGGGACCCCACTAGGGTCTCAGGATTGCGCGCACCCAAAGGACACACGAAAGACCAACTTGCTGCAAGAACACGAGGTAGTTTAATGGTGGAACGTTCCGGGCCGACACGTGTCTCAGTGTAGGAGACAGAGGCATCGGCCTCGTGGCTCCGGGATTTAGGGTAAATATAAGCTTGGGGTGGGGAAAAGGAGAAGTTTTCGCGCGGGTGCACATGATTGGGAGAAACTTTCGCGCGGGTGCACACGATTGGTTGTTTTCCGATTCTTGAACATCAGTAGGTTGAACAGGTCCATGGGGGAGGGGGGGAGGGTGTACTTCCTGCAGGCGGATGTTTGTCTCTCATATCCGGCCTATTCCTCAGATGACTCAGCAGCTCTTTGTCCTGTAACTCCGAATTCTTTGTTAACTGATTAACTGTAGGCTGCAGCTTCAGCTACTCAGGTTAGGGAGAAGGAATCTACAGAGCCTGTATATATTTTATAAAATGGTCTTTATAATTTTTCACTCTACATTCTCACACAATACATCACAGTTTCATCTCTCTCTACTTCTAGCTATCCCCACCTCTTTCCTCCCCCATATCCACTTCCCTTCCATTTTCTCTTCAGAAAAGAGCAAACCTCAAAGAGACAGCAGTCAAATAGGACAAAACAAGATACATTAAGACAAGGAAAAAAAACCCTTCATATCTAGGCTGGATAAGGCAACTCAGTAGGAGGATTTATATCTGTGTCTCCAATTGGATTCCATTAATCAATGGTCTATTTTTATGCCAACACCATGCAGAACTTATTATTATAGCTCTGTAAAACAACTTTGAAATCAAGGATGGTAATATCTCCAGAAGGTTTGTTGTTGTTGTTGTTGTTGTTCAGGATTACTTTAGTTATCCTGGGATATTTGTTTATTCATATGAAGTTAATAATTTTCCTTTCAAAGTCTATAAAGCTGTGTTGAAATTTGCTGAAGGTTGTATTAAGCTGTAAATTGGTTTTGGCCAGTTTTACTGTGTCAATCCTACCCATCCATGAACATGGGAAATATTTCTGTCTTCTGGTATCTTCTTCAATTTCTTTCTTTAACACCTTAAGAGATTTTATTATACAAGTCTTTCATTTGCTTGGTTAGAGTTACCCTAAGATATTTTATATTTTTGTGGCTATTGTAAAGGGTTTTGTTTTCTTGATTTCTTTCTCAGTCTATTTTTTTATTTGTATATTGGAGGTCTACAGATTTTTTTTATTTGATATTGTATCTAGCCACTTTGCTAAAAGTATTTATCAGTTATTGGAGTTTCCTAGTAGAATTTTTAGGGTCACTTATGTATGCTATTGTATCATATTTAAATAAGAATTCTTCTACTTTCTCCTTTCTAATTTGTGTCCTCATGATCTCTTTCAGTTATTTTATTGTTTTAGCTAAAACTTCAATTACTTTGAGCTCTGATTTTTCTTTTTCTGTTCTGATTAGGTTTGGTCTTTTATTAATATACAAGTTTTCTT
The DNA here is from genome assembly GCA_030674055.1 of Rhabdomys pumilio. Taxonomy (NCBI): domain Eukaryota; kingdom Metazoa; phylum Chordata; class Mammalia; order Rodentia; family Muridae; genus Rhabdomys; species Rhabdomys pumilio. Next base: position 54,492,834 of record JANHMN010000012.1, read on the forward strand.
GATGAGATAGGCTAACTCCATAACAGACTTTAAATTGGCAATTCAGGAGACTAGTCCTAAGTATCTGTTTCCAAGGACTGGGCAAGTCCAGGCAGGCCCAGGCAAGTCATTTACTAAAACAAAACAAAACAAAACAAAACAAAACAGCAATAACAACAACAACAAAAAAACTAAAGCTTCAGGCAGGTAATCAGAAACTGCCCAGTCATCAGAAGCCACACCCCCACCTGGCCTGAGGCAAGGGCAATGGGTCAGCAACAATTTCCAGACTTCCCCAGCAACAGATTTCAGCCCCCATGCCACAGTAATGGTTCTGGAATGTCCCTAGAGATGTAGCCAACAGGTTAAGAAAAAGGTCACCTACCCCAGAATTTTCCTAATGTGCATTAAATTGAGGCTGAGAGCTCATTTGGTTGTCTCCATCTTGGAATGAGGAACACCTCCCTCCCCGTTCCCCACCCACATACATGCTGGACTTCTGAAGAATAAAATGCTCTTCGCTTTTGCATATTATTTGAGTCTGACATATAATTCTTCTGCAAACCAGGGACCCTCTCATATCCAGGATTTCCCCAGTTTGTGTTTTCTTTATTGCTTGTATCTCCCTTTTCGGGTCTTGAACATATTTGTTTCCTTCAACTGTTTGTTTCTTGGCTTTTTAAAGGAATATTGTTTTTTTTCCCCTGGCTTTATTTGAGAGATTTGTTCATTTATTTCTATGTTGAATATTTTGGATCTGTTGTGGTAGGACAGCTGAGTTCTGGTGGAGACATACTGCTCTGGTGGTTACTAATTGTGTTCTTATGTTGGCATCTAGGCATCTGGGGAAGGGATTATTATAGATACAGGTGCTGATCTTTGGGTTTATCTTGGTTGGGTAAGAGTTTCCTCCCTTGTTCCTGTTTTCTCGCTAGATTTTCAAAGAATGGGTTAGTTGAGTATATTCGGTTTTACTGTCTGATAGGCTGGTGTGTTCATGGGAGAAGGGTGGGCATTTGACAGACTTGGCTTATGGTTGAGCAGGGCATGTCCTCTGGAGTTGGGGCCTGAATCACAGCTTTGAGTCTGGAAAAGAAGGGTAAGGGCATGGGGATATATGGTCTGTGGGATCTACTTTTAGGCATGCACATCAGAGAGGAGAAGTTGCAGCTTGTGTTCTGTCTCTCAATATATCAGGGTAGAGTCAGCATGTCAATTATCCAAATTCTTTAAGATGCCATAGTTTTTACATCAGATGAACAAATGGAAGATGAGTGGTCATGTGGTCAGTACTTGGTATTCATCTATAATCCCATTCATCATCAAGTTCATAAAGCCCTCTAGTGAAATACTCAGATTTACTGGCTCATTCTGAAATAATTGTTTCAATCCTCTTGCTTTCATGACATGACTTTGCTTGACGAGTCAAAGTCATCTTGCTACACAGACTATAGCAAATTTGTGTACACTTAAATGTATGATGTAAATGTATCTTATCATGTTTGGACAACAAGAGAGAACAAATGCCTAGATTATAGCTAGCTGGCATAGTCTAGGACAATGATATTGTCTTCTTTTTGAGTTAATAGAATGAGAGATGAAGGGGGAAAAACAAATTCTTTGAGTGACAATGCTTAGCTGTTGTTCTCAATCATGATGTGTGTCTCATATCTTGGCTGTGCATGCCCTGTTTATAATTGAACACTGATGTCCTTGCTGAATAATTGAGAAAATTGAACCAGAAGCCACCATGAAAGATGGAATCTGCAGAAATGTTTCTCATGAGATAACAGATCCTCTAGGTTCTAGACAGTAGAGCATTTCAAAAGAAAGGGATGTTAGTGAAGGAAATTTCTGTGAAGAACTTTTAAGTAATATAAAAAGAGGTTAGGGCAGACTTTCAAATTCTGGGTGCTGAGATGTATCCAATCTCAAAATTTAGATCAAGACTTGTCAAGGTGGTTTTTAAAAGAAACCAAAAACCATGGCTTTTTCTTTTGCCTCCACCACACAGGCAAAGAGATACCTCACAGTCTGAGGACAAATAGACTTCAGGAGTAAAGAACAAATGCAATCTGTGCCCCAAATACCCCTTTACATGTGAACTTTTTCCTCTGGTACTTTAGAAAGAGTTTTAATATTTCTAATTTATTTTTACTTGATAGCACTGATGCAGAATTACTAAATTTATTTTTCCCAAGTTGCAAGGAATGAATAAAATCATAAAATCAATGACTTACACTTGACTCACAAGAATTTCTACCATCAAGCACTAACAGTAAATTACATTATTCTAATATATTCTTGAGGTAAGAATGTGTCAGATTGCTTCGGCTTTTAAGTAAAACTGGAGTCAATTTAAATATAGGATGTCTTATTACATATAATGCAAGAGTACTCAGAAACAAGTGTGTATGAAGCCACTATCTGAAAGTCAGAAAATTCACTTTGTTCTTCAGGAATAAGTATAGGTGAATAACTTCCCTTCTACATTGCTTCAAAACAAATTTATTTTGCTGAACACCATGAACATTCTGCTAAGGGTAGGAAAAAAACAGAATGTTTTAACTGAAAACAAAGCAAAACAACCCTCTCCATGGAACTCAAGAGATTTGATGGTCTAAACATCAAGACTTGAAGATATATTTTCTTTCTGGGAGTGACTCAAAAATCAGATAGTACATAGTGAACTTTGAATCATACCATAATACCTTTGCTGGCAGTCCCATTTGATATTTCCTCTTTACTCATACTGAGAATATAAACTCTCTATAAAGGGAGAGTTGATGTGATCTTTATTTCAGAAATAGGTTCCTGGGTTCCTCTATCATCAACTTTCCATATTAAATTCCTGTCTATGTACTTCAAGAAATCTATATCGTTTTCTATAGAGAATTAGAAAGAAGGAATTTGATAAGAGCAAAAGATATCCCTATTTTCACCATTCTATGATAATAATGTTTGTTCATTCATTAAACCAGTCGTTTATTCAAGTGTCCAATGAATCTTTATGTCTTAACAGAAAATTTCTCACAATTTCCTTTGGCTTTTCAAAATACCAAGATGACCCAGCTGTAAATAGTACTTGCTGTTCACATACAGGACCTAGATTCAGTTCCAAGCATCCACGTAGTGGCTTACAAACATCTTTAACACCAGTTTAAGTATTCTAACTCTCTCCTGAATTCAGCAGACACTAAACCATAGTGGGTTGGCCTGATTGGTTCCCTAAGACATGGTTGCCCTAGAGAGAAATCTACATGTTGACCCAAGTGATGATGCTGTGTGATTTTTGCCCCCAACTTATTTCAGATTGGTAAATAAAGATGCCTACAGTCAATAGTTGGGTAGAAGAGACATAAGCATGTTTTTGGGTTCCTGGGCTTGAGGAATCCAGAGAGAAGGATGGGGAGAAGGGAAGAACAGAAAGAGCTGGTGTGGGTTAGGTGAGTTCATGAATATGTGGCTCCAAGGGCTGGCCAATTGAAGTTAAGGGTAGCTCAGATGAAATATAGTGAGCAACAACTCTGGCTTAGCTAAAGGAAAGTAGATTGTAATAGCATAGAGGGGAGATATCTACCCAGCTTTGTGCTAACTCAGGCTTTTTGTAAATAATAAAAGTTGGGTGTCTTTTATCCAGGAACTGAATGATCAAAGGTCAGGTAGAAACCCCGAATTAAGATTAAAAATTTCTACAACACTAAACAACATGTGAGAAAAAGTCATACACCCAAAATAAAAATAATAAATAAATATCTTTTAAAAAAAATACAATGGGAAGAGGAAACAAAAATCTCTAAAATGTGGTTGCTTGCACAGAATTGGGGGAAAAGATGTCAGAAAATTGCAGTGCGTCAAATGGAGAGAAGTAGAGCTAGAGATAGCAGCAGGTATGGAAGCAAGACCGAACAAAGGAACAAGCATGTGATTGCTGAGTAGGGCTGGTCTGGAACTTCTGGAAGGCTCAGGCCACCATAGGGCCATGCTGCTCCATGGCTATCCACTAGCCTGTGTGTTGCTGATCTACCTGCATTCCCAGGGTCACTGTATGGATGTTTAGCTGCTGTTGGCACAGGCGCCACTGATACTCCCAGGCTACTGAAGCATGCTACAGGTTACTGTAGGTCGCAGTGAAGCCTGCGGGCTGCATGAACAATGACTCTGTGTGGCGGTGTGGCTGCAGCTGAGGACAAAATGCTGAGCAGTGGCCAGGAGCTTGGGAAGGTCCTCACCCCATACCTACTTCCCAGCTGCATGCTCACCAACTACCATGACTCTGGACAACAACAGGGTATCTCAGATGAGCCTCAGTGGTAGCCCAATTGTTGCATGTAGTTTTAAGCTACTGCCTTTTGCTCCGGGAGGTAACCCTGCCCCCACCTGGGTTCCTTTTGGCTCTACAAGCCTTTAGCTCCAGAAGGTGACTGCTCTACCAATCCCCTCCCAGCTTCCCTTGAATCCTCAGATATAAGACACCCACACCATTTGTTCTTTTTCAAACTTGCCTTCTTGGTACAAATGTTGGGTGGTGGTATCTCCCACCTGGAAAAGCATGCCCTTACCAATTTATTACTTCAGTCTCTCAGCCTGCCCTAAACTTCAATAGCTTATCTTACCTAGCCCCTGTCAAGTATCCCTGGCCACTGACCTGTAGTAGTTTCTACAGGCCCCAGCTCCTCTCCCCAGCCCCCAGACCTTACATGGTTGTTACCTTCTTTTCATCCAAGTCCAGCCTCTACCTTCCTTCCAGAAATTGGCACCGTGCCCCTGTCCATCAGGCTTTTTTTACTAACAGATGAAGAACCAATTGGTGAACAAGACCTTAGCATCAGAACCGCCCCCTTCAACCAGTATTTATGGTGCTCCTAAAACCTTGGCCTTGATCAATCACTCCTTTCAGTAAGTATTGCATGTAATGTTTGGGTAAAATAATAAGATGACACACAGCCATCTGAAACATAATTTTAATAAAGGAATATGCAATAGAGAGATGGCAGAACAGAGAGGCATACATGGCTGAGAGAAGTGCAGCTAGAGATGAGAGTCTGGGAGCTCAGCAGTAAAGGACAAAAAGAGCATGTTGTTTTCGAGTAGAGGCAGCCATCAGGTTGCCAGGAGGCTCAGGCTACCAGCAGGCCCTCTTCACCCAGTCGATGCCCACTAGGCTTGACGGTCAATGACATGGAGCTACTGCTGATCCTGATGCTCACCCTGCTGGAGGAAGGCAAGCAAGGGGCCTTGGTGCTGCCCACAGGCTGCAAACACAATGGTCATACATGAGGCCTTGGCAAGGCAGTTGGTTCTAAGGGCAGCATGGTGTACAATAGCCTGGTGCTCTCACAGGTTTGACCTCCACCTGCTGCCCAACCCCATGATCACCCTGACTCCGAGCAATAATATATCAGAGATATAGGGTGGTTTATTTTCTGGATTATGACTCCTTGAAAGAGTTCCACGGTTCATGCTGCCATTGAGGCCATGTTGGTATCTGTGGTCCATGCTCTTGCTGCAGGACATGTTGACACTCATGGTCTGTGTTGCCACTGGAACCAATGCTGATGTCTGTGATCCATGGTGCCAAAGGCACCAAGTTGATGTCAATGATCCATGCTGCAGCTGGAAGTCATGTTGAGGTCCATGGGTCATGCTGTCACTGGAGACCATATTGAGGTTCATATTCTGCTACCAGAAACCATGTTGATGTTCATGATCTGTACCGCTGCTGGAGACCAAGTTGAGGTTCACAATCTGTGCTGCCTCTGGAAACCATGTGGAAGTCCACGTTCCCTTTCTAACATTCAACTTGGTGATTTTTCATGAGTGGAAGATAGCACATAGCCGCAACTCACAATAATGGCACAAGAACATTTTGATTCACTTCCTTTTGCCTTATTGAACTCAATCTCCTTTTTTCTGTACAGATGGCCCAAAACCAATGACCTATTTTATTCTAGCATAGGTTATCCTCTTTCTAAAATGGTATATGACTGGAATAATACAGAATACACCTAGGCTTTGTCTGTCAGGAATTTGCATAATGTACTGTATTGTTCTCTGCTGCCTCATTTTGAAATAAAACTAAGATTCAACACTTCAAACAGACTTATGGAAATAATGCTACTCAGAAAACATGAGTAAGCCGTTAAAGTTGCCATGCTCCTTTATGCTCTACTAAGATCATTTCTCTCAAAATATGTCTTTATCAAGATAGAAGGAGGTTAGGAGAAAAAAATGTAGAATTCCTTTTAATATAATAAAGAATAACTCCTACTGAATAGGGTAACTGAGGTAAAATTAGGAAGTTATCTGGACCTTTAGTTAAATATTGTGTATCTAGGATCAAAGACATACCAGTGAGCTTTTCATACTGTATATTAGGAAAATTTAGTGATTATCTATTATCTAGTGATTATCTAGTATAATCACATTTTATGTTCTTACCTCAGACCACAGTAGAATTTGCAAGATATACTTCTGTTCAACACAGGAAGAATATAGCTTACAATCCATAAAAATATTCATGTTCATGGACATATATATTATCAGATAGCAAAAGCTTTCCAATAACTATAAAGTAAGATAGGCAAGTCATGTTATGTATGATGTTGCCATTGGCAGGTTTCTTGAACTCATCTTCTCCAGCCCATAGGCTGATATGATAAGAAAAGAGGACATTTACATTCATGAAATTAATAGAGAAATGAAGTTCATGTAACAGATTATATAAAGCTGACAACTGACCAGAATGTCTATAATTGTATAGTTAGAATGCTGCAGATTGGAACCAAATTATTTGTGGATGTCTGTACTCACCTTGAATAGCCATTCACTGTCTATGTCCGTGTTTGATGTTTGCCCTAATATCCTTATTGCTAGCTGATAAATTCCATTAATATGTCTTAATAGACCATAGCTTCCACCAACCTAAGGGTTAAAAATACCATCAAATTGAACATCAAGAGAGAGCATCTCAGACCTACAGGTGAGAATTCCCAGATTTGCTTTAACATTTTTAACATCTAGTTCCAACAACCCAATTTAGATGTCCCATGTTTTATGACATTTTTGGTTCTGTTGATATAAAAACTTGAAGAAAGTGTTAGAACATTAGACCACAGTATTCAAGTTATTTTGAGTATGTGTTCCCAAACCAGGGTCATTTTTAGGGCCAGAACAAACTATCTTTATTTCTTTTGAGACAAAATTTATATTTTTACATCACAGTATAAAAATAATATGTAATATTTTAACAAGAAAAGTGGGTGTATGTATATACACCTATAATGTTGAAAGACATTACATGTTTTTGTATTCTTATCAAGAGACCCACAACTTTATTCTCATAATCAGGACAGACCTATATTCAATACAATTTTCCAAAATTCTTTACAAATATCTACACTGTTACATAATCCTTAAGACTCAAAGATTCATAGTTATATACCAATAAAATTATCTTTCTCTACAAAGCTGGATACTAAGGTAGTTTAGTAATTCAAAACCATTCACAATTTCTGATTAACATTAAGTTTCAAAAACACTGGAGAGATAGTTTTATAAATATTATAACTGATGAATTAGTTGAACTGCTAATTAATTAGTTTGCTCATTAGAGCCTTGAATCCAGCAGCAGTTACTACTGAGAGGAACCCCTGAGTGCCACTGCCAACTACTAGCAGCAAGACTAATGTTATAACTCCAAGTGCCAGGGTTAGGAAAGAATAGGTGGGATTTTAGGCTTACTCCAGTGAAACTTGGACTTCATGCTAAAATCCTCCTTTTCTACTGATGGCTTCTCTTGAATACCTGTGGCTGCCTACCTGGTATTTAAAATCACTACCACACAAAACACATTCCATGAAACATAATATGCAGCTAGCAATGACAACCAAAAATTTCCAACTTCCTGTTCACTTTAATTCACTTCAGTAACAATTTATTGCATATATACTATTTTACCCAGCTTGGCAATGGCAATGAAGTTTCCAAAATAACGTATATAATTCTTACCCTAGAGGTTTAAAAGATACTTGTTAACACTGTAATATCATGTGTACTTAGTAAAAAGCAGATGAACTGTAATATGAAGAAGAAACATTAATCTTGTACATATGTCAGTGTACTGTAAATGATATTAATGAAAGGAATTTAGCTTCAGTTTTGGGGTAGTTACCAAGTGACTGATGCTCTATGTGCATAGATCCTGGATAGGGTTATGTGTTCCTTCACTTCCTTATTAACATAAAAAAGTCTACATGAAAGGCAATGACATTAAAGGTCTAGAAAAAGGCTTACTCTCTCAACGTAGCAGCTGATCTTTAATTAGATAAACTGTGAGCTGATGTTTGTTATAATTGGAAACTGTTTTCTGTTAATTTTCTCATACGTTACATGCCAACTATAATTTCCCTTCTCTCCACTCCTCCTGGTCACTGCCCCCATCACCTTCTCTCTCTCCTAGATCCATCCTCCTCTGTTTCTCTTCAGGAACATCAATATTCTCACAGGAATATAAATCAACCATAGAACAAGTTACAAGACTAGGCATAAACACAGTTTTGTGTGCTAGTGATTTTGAATACCAGGTAGGCATATCACAGTTAGAAGAGGCAACCTAATAGAAGGAAAGAATCCCAAAAGCAGACAAAAACCACAAAGATAATCTTACTTCTACTGTTAAAAGTCCCACAAGAACATAAAGCCAACAACCATAACATATACAGAGGATATAGCTCAGACTCACATAAACTCCCTGATTGTTACTTTGGTCTCTGAGAGCCCTTCTTAGTTGATTCTGTGGGTTGTGTTCTTGGGGTATCACCCTCTGACTCCTACAATCATTCTTCCTCCCATTTTCCTGCAGAATTCCTAAGCCCCACCTGATGCGATGCTGTCTCTATACTTGCTCCTATCAGTTGTACTATAAAGCCTATCTGATGATGATTATGCTAGGTTCCAAACTGTGAGTTATGCAGAATATCATTAGGAATCATTTCATTGACTTTTTTTTATTAGTCTTGTTTGTCTCTATCCTAGGACTCTGGACTATCTAGCCTCTGATTTCTGGCCATCCAGGCAGTGGACACCCTATCTTGGCTGCAGGCTTATATTTTCCAAAAACCTACTTTAATAAGTGTACTTAAATGTTTTAACCTCCCTTGTAGCCCACCACCACCAGAGGCAGTGGAAAGAAAAGATTAGTAGCACAAAAAAGAATGTGGACATGTTCAGAAATAGTTCTTTGGAGTGAATGACATCTGTGTTGTCAGGATATCAGTAGTTCAGCTCACATGAATTAACAGTGGTAGCTCAATTCACTCACAAAAACCATTCATGTATCAACAACTGCGGTTTGATCCAGAAGAAACCAGGGGGCTCTGCCAATTGGCCTGAGTCCACTAAAGTGGCAAGAAGCTATCTGAACACCACTAGAAGTTCTTTGGTACATTTCTCTCTACAAAATCACAACAAACAATGATTACTTAATAGTGGCAAGGAGAACCAATACCACACAGCATTGTTAGCAAAGCCCAGCAAAGCCCAAGAAAGACCAAGAAAGAGTGGCAAGGTAAACCAATATCACGCACGCAGCATCATTGGTGTCTGTTGGGATATGTTTATACCCTTCCCAAACACCATATGTTCTCTCGTGTCTGCTCTAGCAAAACATCACATGCCCTTTTCCAAGGCAGCTTCAAGAAAAACATCATGTGTCTGTTCTCAGCAAAACATCTTCCCAATGTGTCTCCTTCAGCATCCTCCCATAAGACAGTTCCAGGAAAAAAAATTACATGAGATAACCGAGTCTCCAAAGAAACCAGAAATTTCTACTTCATCTGGCATTGCCTCAAGTTGGACCAGCCAGTGGTTGGGCACTGCCACAAATTCTGTGTCACTGTTACACCATCACATATTGTAGACAGGACAAATTGTAGTAGGTCAAATATTTATGACTGGATTGATATCCCTATCCCAGCATAGAAAGCCTTGCTTGGTTGCAATTCAGGCTTCACATTCTCCATTACTAGGAATCATCAGTAGTGTCAGACACATAGGTTTCAGGAAGTTTCCATTGCATTAGGGTTCTACATATCCCTTAAAATACCTTCTCCCCAGTACCAGTTGTCTCTTCCAGGACTTTGCTTCTATCACTTCCCAACCTGATACCTTCTATTCTGATTCCCACTTGCCTCCAGTCCACCCACAGAATATATGCTATTTCCCCTTCCCAGGGAGACGCATGCATCCTCCCTTGAGTCCTCCCTGTTACTTAGCCTCCCTGTGTCTGCAGATTATAGTATGATTATCCTTTACTATATAACTTTAGTTTACAGCTTATAACTGTAGTATCCACTTACAAGTGAGAACATACAATGTTTGTCCTTCTAGATCTAGGTTACCTCACCCAGGATGATTTTTTTTCTAATTCCATTCATTTCCCTTGAAATGTTATGATGTTATTTATTTTTAAGATCTGAATAATACTCCACTGTATAGATGTACTGAATTTTCTTCATTCTTCTGTTGAGGGACATATTAGTTGTTGCCAGTTTCTGACTATTACAAATAAAGTGGCTATGAACATAATTGATCAAGTGTCCTTTTGGTAGGATGGAGTATCCTTTGGATATACCTGGGTCTTGATGTAGATTGATTCCATATTTTCTGAGGGATCCCATATTGACTTCCAAGAGTCTGTATAAGTTTTCACTCCCACCAGCAGTGGAGCAGTGTTCCTCTTTCTCCACATCCTCCCCAGAATGAGCTGTCCCTAGTGTTATTGATCTTAGCAATTTGAACAAGTATAAGATAGAATCTCAAATTCATTTTAATCAGCATTTTTCTGATAGCTAAGGAAGTTGAATATATTTTAAATGTTCCTTATCCATTTGCTATTCCTACTGAATTATGTTTACATTTGTATCCCATTTTTACCGAGTTATTTTTCTTATTGATGTCTAGTTTCCTGAGTTTATTACATATTTTGGATACTAGTAGATGTGGAGTTGCTGAAAATCTTTTCCCATTCTGTAGGCTTCCATTTTGTCCTTTTGAGAGTGTTCTTTGACTTAGAAAAGCTATTTAGTTTCTTGATGGCTCTCATATTAATTGTTGATCTTAGTGCCTATGCTATCAGTATGCTGTTAAGGAAGTTGTCTCATTTGCCAATGTGTTCAAGGCTACTTCTTTCCCTACTTTCTCTTCCTTCAGGTTCAGTCTACCTAGTTTTATGTTAAAGTGTTTGATTCACTTAAACAGGAGTTTTATACGGGGATAGATAATGACGTGGTTGCATTCTTTTACATTCAGACATCAAATTTGACCAGCACCATTTGTTGATGATTTTCTTTTTCCATTATATATTTCTGTAATATTTATTAAAAATAAGTTGCCCAGAATAATGTGAATTTATGTCTGGGTCTTCAATTTAATTGCATTGACAAAACTGTCTGTTTTTATGCCAATACCATACAGTTTTTACTACTATAGCTCTGTAGAATAGCTTGAAATCAGGGATAGTAGCACCTTCTGAAGCTCTTCTATTGTACAGTATTGTTTTCCCTATCTTTGGGTTTTTTTAATTTTCCATATGAAGGCATGTGTTATCCGTTTAAGATCTGTAAAAAAATTGTGTTGAAATTTTGATAGGAATTGAATCTGTAGGATGCTTTTGGTAAGATGGACACTTTTACTTTGTTGAATCTACCAATTCATGAGCATGGTGGATTGTTCTATTTTCTGAAATCTTCATCAATATGTTTCTTCAGTGACTTGAAGTTTTTATCATACCGGATTTACCTAAGAATATATATATATATATATATATATATATATATATATATAACATTTTATATATATTTGTGACTGTTGTGAAGCGTGTTGTTTTCATGATCTCATTATGAGTCCATTTTTCATTTCTATATAGGAGAGCAACACATTTTTTAAGTTAATTTTGAATCCAGCCACTTTGCTGAAGGTGTTTACAAGTTATAGGAGTTCTCTGGTAGAATTTTAGGGATCACTTGTATATATTATCATATCATCTGCAAAAAAAAATGAGATGGAATAAAATAAATGTTTTTTTGACTTTGTCCTTTCCTATGTGCACTACATTGATCACTGTCAATTCTTATTTTTTTTTGTTAGAATTTCAAGAACTATTTTGAATAGATATGGAGAGAGTGGGGAGCCTTGTCTTATTTCTGATTTTAGTGAAAATGATTTGTTTCTCTCCATTTAACACTATGTTGGATGTAACCTTGATTTAAACTGCCTTTATTATATTTAGGTATGTACCTTCAATCCTTGATCTCTTGAACGCTTTTATCCTGAAGGTTTTGGCTTTTGTCAAAGGATTTTTTCAACATCTAGTGAAATAATCATGTGTTATTTTTTCTTTTGGTTTGTTTATATGGTAGATTATATTGACAAATATTTTTATGTTGCATCATCACTACATTTCTGAACTGAATCCTGTTTGATCATGTTGGATGATCTTTTTTATGCATTCTTGAATTTGGCTTATACTTTATTGAATATCTTTGCATTGATGTGCATAAGGAAATTTGCTTTGTAATTCTTTTTCTTTGTTGAATCTTTATGTGGTTTCTGTATGAAGGTTCATTGTGGTATCACAAAGTAAATTTGACAATGTTTTTTTGTTTCCATTTTGTGGAATAATTTGAGGAGTATTGGTATTAGTTCTTCTTTGAAGGTCTGATAGAATTCTGTGCTAAAACCTTCTGGACATTTTTGGGGGGTGGGTGTGGGGGGGTTGGGGAACTTTTAAGGACTGCTTCTATTTCCTTAGGGGTTATAGGACTATTTAGATTGCTTACCAATCTTGATTTAACATTGGTAATTTATGTTTAGTGTTTCAATTATTATGTGGTGAAGGATTTTCCCCCACCCTGGTTGTTTCCTTCAACTGTTTTTTTTTTTTAAAGTGGACGCTTAATTATTTCTTTCTTCTAACTTAATATTTAGATTCCTGCCTGAAATTACTTCTTTGTTCTAGCCTAAGATTTAGATTCCTGCCTGAAGTCCATTTCCTTGTCCTTGGCCCATGTCAGATTCTTGCCAAGCATCCCCAAAGGCTCTCTGCCTCTCCCACCTTTTTATTTTATAAACAAGACTGAGCCTGTCTTAGGTTGTTCTGCTAAGAATGCCATCCTTATCCATTATGCAATATTCATTATTAAAAGCAATACATTTCTGTCTTAGGTTGGTAAGACTCTGCAGAATCGAACCCATCCTTGGCTTGCCAGTTTGTTAACTTAATAACTCTATCTGGGGGTCTACTTTCAGTTTCAAGCCATGAACTTTGGCTGCCAACATGATGATGTTGTTAAAGACAAGCTTTAACATGACGGACAGAAATAAAAGTATTCCCAGGACCAAAAGGATTAGCATGATCAAGCTATATATACCATGCTTGAAGCTTGACCAAAATAGAAATACCTCAGGTCATGGGTAATTTTATCAGCAGTATCTGTCACACCAACACTCAGCAGAACAGCATTGTTTAAATAAGCTCATATGCTCTCTATGCAAAGTTAAAACATCCTGAGAGATGTTAAAATTGTGCCAAATACACTGCAAGTGTCTTTAAACTTTTTCCTAATTACAGTGACTATCATTGTAAATTTTAGAAGTAACACAACTCCATTCGTATTTGGCATGGCACTCAAGATGTCTCCTTTCTCTTAAATTCTGAACCTCCTTCCAATAATTTGAATAGGATAAAGAGCATCAATACATTGCTCCAAATGCCTATCTAAATCCTCTTGCATATTCAACACATTAGTAAAATTTTTGGTAAATGATTAACAAAAGTAGTTGTCTTAACTACTTACTTGTGTCAAAGCAATTGCAGAAGTGGTGGTGCTAGCAATTAATGTAATTAAAGCTGTTATACCAGTAATAATCAAGCCTATTGCCTTCTTGCTTCTGCTTAAAGCCTGACTCACTTCTTCTAGTTTTTGCAAGCTTTTTTTTTTCAGAATACCAAGGTTCTGTGATACTCAGGACAATAAAACAAAAGTTGGCTGACAGACCTCCATAACAGACATGCCGAGTTTCAACACATTAACACAGCTAGAAAGTATACAAAATCAATGCAACTTACATCAAATACCGTGGAAGAAACAAAAGTATTTTTAACATGACAATTAAAAGAGCCTTAACACACGTACTAACAGTTGTTTGAAATCCAGATCCTGCCCAACTCTTGCTAACATAACATCATAGAGAATTGCAGCTAACTTTCAAATATGTCTCTGAAAATGTCCGGAACCAGCCTTACAAATGAAGACTGTTATTTTCAATACTGGATTGATTTCTAGACCAGTCCATGATTGAATTCAAATAACTGGTCACAATTAAGAAAAATACAAGAGTCATTACAACTTCTCTTTTTGATTCTCTTTTCTACAAGGTCTAAAACATGAGGCAAGGCAGCTTTTCTCATCTGGGGTATAGGTAAGCAAAGGTGGGTCGGGAACATATTTCCAATACAGCTTCCCAGTCACCATTGTCAGGGCACTCAGTAAGCTAAAAGGTCAGCATCATTATTCATCCTGGCATTAGCATGTCTCACCTGTCGTTCAGGTAGCCACCATGCTCCTTCAGTATCCTGCAGAAATAACACAAACATGCCCTCTTCTCCATATTAAATACCTGATCAGTATCTTGCCATATGCCAATAAGTGAATTCTTCCCTTTTACCTATAAATAAATATACCTAGTTGTAGAGTGCCATACACACTCAGCAGAAAGTTTCTTGGCATCCAAAATTTTTAAAAATTTTAAAATAAAAACAAAGAATTTAAAGAAATTTGTGGTGTATGGGGATATACTTCCCAACTTTTTTTATTTTATGAAGATATTGTTTTAAATTTCCATGGGCCCCTTCCATAATCCCTTGTCCTTGACAATTATAGGAAAGCTCAGTAATATGGATAATATTAAATTGCTGACAAAAAGTCTCAAATGCTCGACTGTGATAGCCAGTTCCATAATTTGTTTTTGAAAAAAAAATTAGATAATTTATCTACATTTCAGATGTTATCCCTTTTCCTCATCCCGTCCCCACCCCAGAAACCCATTATCCTATCCCACCTCCTCCTACTTCTATGAGGGTATGCCCCAACACATCTACCCACTCCCAGCTCCATGCATTCAAATACCTCCACATTGGACATCCAGCCCTCATGGGACCAAGGCCCTCCTCTCCCACTGATGCCCAACAAGACCATACTCTACTACATATAAAACTGAAGCCATGGGTCCCTCTATGTGTGTTCCCAAGCTAGCTGTTTAGACACTGGGAACTCTGGTTGGTTGGAGCCATGGAGATGCAAGCCCCTAAGCTCCTTCAATCTTCTAACTCTTCCATTGGGGGACCCCATGATCAGTTCAATGGTTAACTGTGCATCCCCCTCTGTATATGTCAGACTCTGGCAGAGCCTCTCAGGAGACAGATATATCAGGCTCCTGTCAACATGCACTTCCTTACATCCACAAGAGTGTTTGCATTTGGTGATTGCACCTGGGATGGATCCCAAGGTGCGGCAGTCTCTGGATAGTCAGTCCTCCAGTCTTTGCTCCACACATTGTCTCTGTATTTGTTCCTGTGAGTATTTTGTTACCACTTCTAAGAAGGACTGAAGTGATCAAACTTTGGTGTTTCTTCTTCTTGAGCTTCATGTAGTCAGTGAGTTACATCTTGTCTATTGTGAGTTTTTGGGCTAATATCCACTTATCAGTTAGTGCATACCATGTGTTTTCTTTTGTGATTGGGTTACCTCACTCAGGGTGATATTTTCTAGTTCCATCCATTTGCCTAAGAATTTCATAAATTAATTGTTTTTAATAGCTGAGTAGTACTCCATTGTGTAAAGGTACCACATTTTCTGTATCCATTTCTCTGTTGAAAGATATCTGGGTTCTTCCCAGCTTCTGGCTATTATAAAGCTGCTATAAACATACTGGAACATGTGTTCTTTTTTATGTTGGACCATCTTCTGGGTATATGCCCAGGAGTGGTATAGCTGGGTCCTCAGGTAATGCTATGTCCAATTTTCTGAGGAACCACCAGACTGATCTCTGGAGTAGTTGTTCTAGATTACAATCTCACCAACAATAGAGGAGTGTTCCTCTTTCTCCACATACTTGCCAGCATTTACTGTCAGCTGAGTTTTTTATCTTAGCCATTCTGACTGGTGTGAGGTGGAATCTCAGGGTTATTTTGATTTGTATTTCCCTGATGACTAAAGATGTTGAACATTTCTCTGGGTGCTTCTCCACCATTCAATATTCCTCAGTTGAAAATTCTTTGTTGAGCTCTGTACCCCACTTTTAATAGGGTTATTTGATTATCTGGACTCTCATTTATTGAGTTCTTTGTATATTTTGTATATTAGCCCTCTATCAGATGTAGGATGGATAAAGATTTTTTTTAATATGTAGGTTGCTGTTTTGTCCTATTGACAATGTCCTTTACCTTACAGAAGCTTTGCAGTTTTATGAGGTCCCATTTGTCAATTAGAGCATAAGCCATTGGTGTCCTGTTCAGGAACTTTTCCCCTGTGCCCATGTGTTCGAGGCTCTTCCCCCACATTCTCCTCTATTAGTCTCAGTGTATCTGGTTTTATGTGGAGGTCCTTGATCCACTTGGACTTGAGTTTTTTTTCAAGCAGACAAGAATGAATTGATTTGCATTCTTCTACATGCTGACCTCCAGTTCAACCAACATGATTTGTTGAAAATGATGTCCTTTTTCCAATGAATGGTTTTAGCTCCTTTGTCAAAAGTCAAGTGAGCATAAGTACATCAGTTCATTTCAGAGTCTCCAATTCTCTTCCATTGATCTTCTTGCCTATGTCTGTACCAATATCATGCAGTTTTTTTTTTTAATCACTATTGCTTTTTAGTACAGCTTGAGTTCAGGGATGGTGATTCTTCCAGAAGATTTTTTGATTGTGAATAGTGTTTGCTATCCTGGATTTTTTGTTATTCCAAATGAATTTGAGAGTTGTTCTTTCTAACTCTGTGAAGAATTGAGTAGGAATTTTGATGGGTATTGCACTGAATCTGTAGATTGCTTTTGGCAATATAGCCATTTTTACTATATTAATCCTGCCAATCTATGAGCATGAAAGATCTTTCCGTCTTTTAAGATCTTCAATTTCTTTCTTAAGGAACTTGAAGTTCTTGTCATACAGACTTGTCATTTGCTTAGTTAGATCTACACCAAGGTATTTTGTATTATTTGTGATTATTATGAAGGGTGTTGTTTCCCTAATTTCTTTCTCAGCCTGTTTATCCTTTAAGTAAAGGAAGGCTACTGATTTGTTTGAGGTAATTTTATATCCAGCCACTTTGCTGAAGTTGTTTACAAGATTTAGTAGTTCTCTGGTGGAAGTTTCGGGGTCACTTAGTTATACTATCATATCATCTGCAAATAGTGATATTTTGATTTCCTCCTTTCGAATTTGTATCCCTTTGACCTAATTTTCTTGTCTAATTGCTCTAGCTAGGTCTTCCAGTACTGTAATGAATAGGCAGGGAGAGAGTATGCATCTTTGTTTAGTCCCTGATTTTAGTGAGATTGCTTCAAATTTCTCTTCATTTAGTTTGATGTTGGCTACTGGTTTAATGTATATTGATTTTACTATGTTTAGGTATGGGCCTTGAATTCATGTTCCTTCCAAGTCTTTTACCATGAAGGAATGTTGAATTTTGTCAAATGCTTTCTCAGCATCTAGTGAGATGATCATGTGGCTTTTTATCTTTGAGTTTGTTTATAAACTAGATTACCTTGTTGGATTTCCTTATATTGAGCCATCCCTGTATTCCTGGGATAAAGCCTACCTGATCATGATGGATGATTGTGTGAATGTATTCTTGGATTTGGTTTGAGAGAATTTTATTGAGTAATTTTGCGTCAATATTCATAAGGGAGATTGGTCTGATGTTCTTTCTTTGTTGGGTGTTTGTGTGGTTTAGAAATGAGTGTAATTGTGGCTTCATAGAATGATTTGGGTAGTGTTCCTTCTGTTTCTATTTTTGTAAAATAATTTAAGGAGAATTGGAATTAGGTCTTGTTTTAACATCTGGTAGAATTCTGCACTAAAACCATCTGGCTTTTTGGGTGGGGTGACTTTTAATGACTGCTGCTATTTCTTTAGGAGTTGTAGGACTATTTAGACAGTTTTTCTGCTTCTTGTTTAACTTTGGTACCTGGTATCTGTCTAGAAAATTGTCCATTTTATCCAGATTTTCCAGTTTTGTTGAGTATAGACTTTGGTAGTCGAATCTGATGATTTTTTTAATTTCTTCAGTTTTTGTTGTTATGTCTCCCTTTTCAGTTTTGATTTTATTAATTTGGATACTGTCTCTGTGCCCTCTGCTTAATCTGGCAATTGTTTTATCTATCTTGTTGATTTTCTCAAAGAACCAACTCCAGGTTTTATTGATTCTCTGTATAGTTCTTTTTGTTTCTACTTGGTTGATTTGAGTTGTGAGTTTGAATATTTCCTGCCATCTACTTCTCTTGGGTTTATTTGTTTCTTTTTGTTCTAGAGCTTTCAGGTGTGCTGTCAAGCTGCTAGTGTATGCTCTCTCCAGTTTGTTTTTTTGTTGTTGGTGGTTTTTTTGTATGAGTTTTTTGTATGAGTTTTCCTCTTAACACTGCTTTCATTTTGTCCCACAAGTTTTGGTATGATGTGTCTTCATTTTCATTAAAGTGTAAAAAAGTGTAAAAAAAAAAAAGTCTTTAATTTCTTTCTTTATTTCTTCCTTGAACAAGTTATCATTGAGTAGAGCATGGTTCCGTTTCCACTTGTATGTGGGCTTTCCATTGGTTTTATCATTATTGAAGACCAGCCTTAGTCTATGGTAATCTCATAGAATGCATGGGATTATTTCATTTTTCTTGTATCTTTTGAGGCCTGTTTTTGACCAACTATATGGTTGACTTGGGGGAAGGTAACATGTGGTGCTGAGAAGAAGGTATATTTTTTTGTATTTGGATGAAATGTTCTATAGAAATCTGCTAAATCCATTTGGTTCATAACTTCTCTTAGTTTCACTGTGTCTCTTTAATTTTTGTTTAAATGATCTGTCCATTGATGTGAGTGGGGTGTTGAAGTCTCCCACTATAATTGTGTGAGGTGCAATATGTGCTTTGAGCTTTAGTAAAGTTTCTTATATGAATGTGGGTGCCCTTGCATTTGGATCTTAGATATTCAAAACTGAGAGTTCATCTTGGTTGATTTTTCCTTTGATGAGTATAAAATGTCCTTCCTTATTTTTTTTGATAACTTTTGGTTGAAAGTCGATTTTACTCAATATTGGAATTGCTACTCAAGCTTGTTTCTTGGGACCATTTACTAGGAAAATTGTTTTCCAGTCTTTTATTCTGAGATTGTGTCTGTCTTTGTCACTGAGGTGCATTTCCTGTATGCAGCAAAATCCTGTGTCCTGTTTATTTATCCAGTCTGATAGTCTATGTGTTTTTATTGAGGAATTGAGTCCATTGGTTTTAAGAGATATTCAAGAAAAGAAATTGTTGCTTCCTGTTAATTTTGTTATTAGAAGTGGAGTTATGTTTGGGTGACTGTCTTCTTCTTGGTTTGTTGGAAGAAGATTACTTTCTTGCTTTTTCTACAGTATAATTTCCTTCCTTGTATTGGAGGTTTCTCTCTATTCTCCTTTGTCAGTCTGGATTTGTGAAAAGATATTGTGTAAATTTGGTTTTGTCATGAAATATCTTGGTTTCTCCACCTGTGGTAATTTTTTTTTTTTAAAAAAAATTTTTAAAAAAAAGTTTTGCTGGGTATAGTAGCCTGGGCTAGCATTTGTGTTCTCTTAGGGTCTGTATGACATCTTTCAAGGATCTTCTGGCTTTTATAGTCTCTGGTGAGAAATCTGGTGTTATTTTGATAGGTTTACCTTTATAAGTTACTTGATGTTTTTCCCTTACTGCTTTTAATAATCTTTGTTTTGCACATTTGGTGTTTTGGTGTTATGTGATGGGAGAAATTTATTTGCTTATCTAGTCTATTTGGATTTCTGTAGGCTTCTTGTATGTCCATCAGCATCTCTTTCTTTAGGTTAAGGAAGTTTTCTCCTATAATTTTGTTAAAGATATTTATTGTACCTTTAAGTTGGGAATCTTGTTCTCTTCTGTGCCTATTATCCTTAGATTTGGTCTTCTCATCGTGTCCTGGATTTCCTGCATATATTGGGTTGGGAGCTTTTTTCATTTTGCCTTTTTTTTTGACAGTTGTGTCAATGTTTTCTATGGATTCTTTTGCACCTGAAATTCTCTCTTCTATTTCTTGTATTCTCTTGGTGATCCTTGCATCCATGACTTCTGATCTCTTTCCTACGTTTTCTATCTCCAGGGTGTTTCCCTTTGTGATTTTTTAATTATTTCTACTTCCATTTTTATGTCCAAAATGGTTTTGTTCAATTCCTTCACCTGTTTGTGTTTTGTTATAATTCTTTAAGGGATTTTTGTGTTTCCTCTTTAAGGGCTTCTATGTATTTACCTGTGTTCTCCTCTATTTCTTTGAAGGAGTTATTTATGTCTTTCTTGGTGTCCTCTATCATTAACATGTGAAGTGATTTTAAATCTAAATCTTGTTTTTCCAGTGTTGTGGAGTATTCAGGACTGTCTAGTGTGAGAGAACTAGGTTCTGATGATGCCAAGGAACCTTGGTTTCTGTTGCTTATGTTCTTGTGCTTGCCTTTTGCCATCTGGTTATCTCTAGTGCTACCTGTACTCTCTGACTGGAGCCTGTCTCTCCTGTTATCTTGGTTGTGTCAGAACTCTTCAGAGTTCAGATGTGTCTGAGATCCTGTGATCCTGAGATTCTGGGTGTAAGAGACATGGCTTAATTAGGCATGTACTTCTTACTTAAATTCTCTTAATGAGAGACTTGAAGCTTAAGTCTCAGAGAATGGCTTAATTAGGCATGTACTTCTTGCTTAAATTCTCTAAATGAGAGACTTGAAGCTCTACAGTTTTTTTTTTAAGATTTACCTTATGTTGATGCTCACACTAAGAACATAAGCTTCAGTCTGCAAAGATCTCTCTGTCAAAAAGGGACACGTCCCCAATTAAGTCTTTATATTTTATTTAGAATTCAGAACCCACAGCACAGGATGTACTAGGAGTTTCTGAGTGATGATTATGACTGCTTCAAAGCATGGTTGTTCCTGCCAAGGTCATTGAGTGCTGAATGTACTAAGCCATTATGTAAGAAATTGAAGTGAACTCAAGTATGCACTGATGTGCTTTGGTAATGTGGTTGTGCTCTAAACATTTGTTAGTACTCGGGGATTTAAATATTCAGACTGCTCTTTGAATCTGGATTGAGGACCTTAGATAAATAAATTTTATGCCTAAAGAATAAGCAATGTTTATTCATTTGAAATGTCTTTTGTTTTGAAGCAACTGCATGCTATTTGATCCTAAGAAAACAATTATTCAAAGCAAATCATTGACAAAGATGGAACAAATTAGAAATACTGAAGATTCTGTGTATTACTGAACCTTTTCAAATTTAGCATTTTATTCTGTTCTACTTTGTTTGCTGCCATAAAATAGGCTCCCTTCCCATAACTATGTCTTAGATTATCCTAATGATCAAGAAAATATGTCGCAAAATACATAACATAATATGAATCACCAAGAGACATTGTTGAAAAGCTTGATTTTTTTCACCAGTCATTGATATATATACAGGAAAAATCAGACCACACCTAACTGACACAAGTATATGTCAATTATACTTGAGTTAATATCACCACTTCCCGTGCTTTACTAAAAGCAATGTCAAAATGACTGTGCCTTCTATGGAATGTGCTATAAAAGGCCATTTATCCAGCCTGGACCTCCAGAAGCTTCACTCTCTCTTACATGTATTTCATCTTAGTCTGTATTGTTTCTTACTCCAGGAATAATAATGTGTTTCTACTTTTCCACTAAATATTTTAGAATACTCTAGAACTTGCTATAATGTTAAATTTTCTGTTTGTTGTCTAATAAAAGCTGAGATACATGATACCTTCCAACCTACACTGCAGTGGAAGTAGCAATATATATATATATATATATATATATATATATATATATATATATATGGTTTATACAACAATCTGTTGTCTAACAAAAGCTTAAGTTCACCCCCATTGCATTATTCAACAGACTTTTTATTTATTTCATCGTTAAAATGAAGTTGCATTCCCTGTTTGAAAAAAATCTATGCTGTGAAAGTAAATGAAATAATATCTGTAAATTATTTAATGTCTCTTACACAAAGGTACTTCATAAATGTTTTATTTCTTTCCTTCAGTCAGTCATTTCAGTCACTTTGCATCTACCATTGCCAATTGAGTTCTTTCAGAACACAATGCTAAAAGCAGTACTATGAATCTCTAAGGACTCTGACACACTCCCTGCCATCTACAGGGAGCTAGGACACCTCACCACTCTGTGTAACTAATTAGTGTTTTACAGATGTAATTTCATCATCACACCCTCCCAGAGTCTTTTCAACTCTTATCCCCTGAGTATCTCTGTAATAGAAGTTGCTAATAGGAAAGCATGACCTTGTAAGGTAGAGTCAGAAAGGCAGCCATATTCCCAGGTGTTCACTTGGATTCCCTTTCTGGATCTGGAAATCTAGAAGGAGACCATTCTCAGACTTCTGATCTCTGACATACTGCCCACACTGGATTTCAGGCAGATGTTATAAAGACCATTTATCCAGCCTGGACCTCCAGAGGCTTCACTCTCTCTTACATGCATTTCATCTTAATCTGTATTATTTTTCTTATTCCAGGAATAATAATGTGTTTCTACTTTTCCACTAAATACTTTAGAATACTCTAGAACTTGCTATAATGTTAAATTTTCTGTTTGCTGTCTAATAAAAGCTGAGATACATGATACCTTCCAACCTACATTGCAATTTCTGTTGAAAATTCTCAGGAAGATACATCTGCTTTTAAGTAATCTGATTTCATCTCATTTTACATACAGGTCTCTATTATTGGATATAAAAAACATTCATGTTGAGCCTGTCAGAATTATGATGAGCTCTGGGCCACACTAAAAGGGCACTCTAGGCTCAAATTGACCTGATATCTCTTCTGTATTTATGTTTCCAAGAACAATTGACATTGACATTTTTAAAAAGTACAAGGCATTTGATACTACCATTTTTATTATAATTTCAATTTTTCTTCATCAACTTCTCTGGCTCTAAATTATGAAGTTTTATTTTTAATTAATAAGACCTAAATAAAGGAAAATACTACTTTGAAGATAGTGATTTTTGTGGTTACTAGCCTCCTGTCCAAAGTCAGGCTTAGGTTCCTTTTTACTAGCTAGGGTGATTAATTTTGCCTATTGTCAATGTTAAAATGAACTCTGAGGTACATAGCCCATTTTAAGCCAGGTAAAAAAACTGTGCTTGTCATAAATCAGTGTAAGTGACATTGTAGCTAATTTTTCAGGTAGACGCCCCAATTCTGGGAACTCCAACAGAATAGATTCAACCATCTCTCCCAATAAGCCAATTAAAGAAGAGTATTGGTGAAAGAGAAAATTTTACTCAATGTACACACTGAAAGAGAAACCAATAAAAAGGTCTAGGAAATTCCAAGTCTACCTTGTAGGCACTGCTGTGAGCTTTAGATTTAACAAGAGGAAGAATCAGGAAAGGCGGGGGGGGGGGGGGGGGACAAGAGATATGCCTATCTCAGCAGTCCTGGTAAAGCTACTGTCTTGATCATTGTCTACTACCAAGTCGGCTATTACTGCTTAAGGTAATCAGTACATTTCTTATAAGCTGGTGTAAGTCCTGTTACTCAGTGTGTCTTCATTTGGTAAGTGGTCTGTCCTGTAAGAGTTTGCTGTGCTAGGATTCCATTATGACTCCTAGTTAGGACAACCTTCACGTCTTCACCATGAAGGGAATGATACAGGTTAGGTATCACCCATTTTATACAGACAATACTTGTAGAGTAAAGCAGGAGTCTGATCCAAAGCAGAGGAGACAGATACAAGATAAATATAAACCTTCCAGGCTTCCATATTACTTTTGGTTATCCCACAGGCTCTCGAATCAGGGGGTCAGTGCTTCGTGGCAAAAGTGGTCACTGATTGACAGTGACCTATAGTGTGACATAAGTTACTTAAAATAATTTGCTGTGTAGTAAGTAGGAGCTGAACTCACAAGATTTATAGTTTTTATTACTACTGTCCTGGTTTTACTTATTTGTTTTGATTTTAGCCTGGAAGACACCTAATTTAAAGAACACTTTTAATAAGTCAACATCATTACTAGGTGATGTTCACATTGAAATAATTTTAGGTATTATTTTTCTCATATTTTAGATAAAAAGCCAAGGTTCTAAAATATTAATTAGTTTCTCTAAGATAATTAAGTAAAAGATTCAGCTCATGTCCAATATGTAGTCTATTTGCCCCTAAAATGAGTAGACTTCTCTATTGTTCTGTGCCATAGGAGTTCCCCATTGTATGTTTTATGTTTTCTAAGAAAAAAATTTACTTCACATGAAAAAGCTTTTCTTGTGACCCACCGAGCTAAAAAAATAATGATTTCATTGTTCACTTGCCGTTCTCTTTTATCTCTTTCAGAGACTTTATTAAAAATGAAATCCTAAGTGACCAGCCCTTTGCTTGCATGGACATCTTGTACAGGTGAGTCACAATAATTATTTTTCCTGTCAATCTAGTGGAAGTTGGAACACTGGATGCCAGCAGGCATGCTTGTATGCGCAGCACTGGGTGATGCTTACAGGACATTCTTCCGTGTTTTACTGAAATCATATTAATTTGTCTAATTCCCTTTCATCCCTTAGTTTTTTATTTGCTTTAGAAATACAAAGTTGTTAAAAAGAAGGAAACTAAGAGATCTCTCTGTACATCTCAAAGCTTAAGTGAGAGTCATACCACGGAGCAGTTGCAGTATTCATGAATGAGTCTATTTGCCATCACAGGTGACATTTTTTGGCACAGAAGAACCAAAGCAAAAGAGCTGGTAGGAATCGAGATCCAATATCATGTAGGTGAAGACTAACTGGAAGATGCTTCGCTTAAGAGTTGCGTCTCTGTTGGAATGTTCTTCTCACTCCGTTTTCTTGTTTGGAGATCATGGTCTCTTGGTTCCTCTTATAGAAGGTGTCCTAGTAGGGATCACTCAGTTTATGGGGCTCCTTCATACTACAGACCTGCAAGGATTCAGGGTAGGCAACTTGGTTATCCTGTGCCTCATAAGTCTCGAATGAAAAAACTTCAAGGACTAAGATCGAGGATAGTAAAAGGCTCTTGAATCTCAGTATGTATGATGTCAGAGGCTGCTACTGCATGTAGTTTTAAAATACTTCTGCCTTTGCCAGAGATCTGTCTATACTCTGGTCCCTCCTGGTTTCCCCTTTGCCCCTTTCAGCTTAGCTCTGGGATCTGCCACCATCAGCCCTAACCCTGCTTCCCTTTCTACCTGCTTTTGCTCCTGGAGGGGTCGCATTACCATCTCGTTCCCGATACCTTGAATCCGATGATAAAAGACACTCACACACAGCTTGTTACTTTATAACTTGCCTTCTAAGCACAATTGCTGAGTCCAGCTATTTTCTGCCCAGAAAAGTGTGCCCTTACCAATTTATTATCTCTGTCTCTCCTCCTGCCCTAAACTCAGTGGCTCGTTTCACCTAGCTCCTGCCAAGCATCCTTGGCCACCCTTCTGTAGCAGAAGCCACAGGCTCTAGCTCCCCTTGAGGCCTTACATGATTGATTCTTGTGTTCTTCCTCCAAAGCATAGCAGAAAAGCCTCTCTCCTTCCTTGTGTTTAACTTTTTCTCTTGGGACCCAAAAGTTCCACCTTCTGCCTGGCCTCTAGCCTTTTTTATTGACAAATCAAGAACGAACTGATTTTTAACATCAGGATCTCCCTCTACGGGTTGCTCTGGGTATTTTAATGAAAACAGCAAGGCTTGATTGTGTCTGCAAATAGTAAGAACACAGTAAGTCAGTTTGAACACCTTCAGTCTGAAATCGCATCTTAATGTATTTGAAAAGTTTTGCAGCATATTTATTTGAGGGACAGGGTTTCTAGGAAGCAAGACTAGGTTCTTACACATCTCATTAGACAGAAGTTCTATCACTAAAGTATATTGTAACATGGTAGAAGGCTTCATATCTTTGCTTAGTAGAGTTTCCCAATTTTAAGTGTTGGGCATTAATATTTCTATTGTTCTTCATAAATATTTAACTGTCACACTAAGTTTGGAGACTTTCAACTGTACATTACACTAAAAGTTCAATATAAAAGAAAATGAAAGATCTCAAAATACATTCTAGACCCAGGTGTCCCACACAAGAGTCTAGGGCCAGGTCACAGTCATGTTCCTGCATGTGCGCGCGCGCACACACACACACACACACACACACACACACACACACACACTACACAAAGTTGGGGAGCCGGGGGCTCAATCTGTACTTTTCAATTAACTAAATCAATGGTAGATAACACCAGAAAATTCACATTGATGGTTGATTGTGACCACAGATTTTCATTATACAATAGTAAAACTATTTCCATTTGTGCAAATGAATTGAGTAGCCAGGGATATTCTGCCTAAGTACCAGAATACAGTAAAAAGTGGTACACTTATCTGCCAGTTATTCTTTTCTGATGACAAATCAAGTCTACTTACATTGACTGTATTTTATGCTTTTGATCCTGCTCATTTGCTGTCTTTTGTTACATTCAGTCACATCTTGACAAAACATTGATTTGTTTTCTCTACTTTTCTTGTCTCCTAAAATATTAGTCTTAAAGACTTTTTCCAGAGGGTTAAGTTTAAAAGGGATTTTTTTGGAATATCACTATCTCAAGCTTAGAGTATCTGGCCAATTGCCTGCCACTAATCCTCTCTGGTAATTAGTGGGCTAGCTATCCTTAGTCTAAACAAGATTTTCTTATGGATAAGAGTAGACAGATGATTAAGCACCACACATTGATATCAGATGCTTGTGGCAGGACCAAAACAAGGTGCTATTTTTAAAAATATAGGTTGCATAGTAAATAACGTGAATTTAAATGTAAATCTTTGCAAATGTGTTCAGGTACTATATAGTGACATGTTAGCCAACAATGGGTGACTGAGGACCTAATGGGCAATTTCACTTAATGATGTTATTTGTCGGTATCTTATTCTGCTCAAGTATATTATATGATGTTTGTACTTGGAAGTTGCCTAACCACAGGTTTTTCAGAATGACAACCACATCTGTGCATAAATAAATATTATCAACTAATTTTCTTTGTTTTATGGAACTCAAATAATGTATTAAGTTTTTTATAAGACTGTTTGAATTATGTTTTAAACACACAGAAAGACGTAGTAAAGTATTTTCGTCTTTATGAAGAAACAAAAGCAGCAAGGAGCTATTGAAGCTTCTCAGATAAATTACTTGCTAAGTTAAGATAAAAATGTGTCTTCTAAAAGTTTGCCTAATTAGGCACATACATACAAACATGTCTTAAGTGTCTGACATGCTATGGCCAGAGTAAATGGCCAATATTTAAATCTCTCCATAGTGGGTCCACAAGCCTAGCTATAACTAAAACAGGTTGAAATCTAATTAGAAGCAGGAAACAGATGACTTAAAATTAATCACAGTTATTTCCAACACCAAATTTCCTCTTGCTGTTATATATTAAAATATATGTTGAATATTTCCACACATGGCAAATGAAACTGAGGAGCGAAGCAGGCAACAGAAGGGCCGGTTAACCTCACAGCTGAGCTACCTTGTACACACCCCTACAGGGAAGCAAAGTACTATACTTCATGATGTCTCAGCTCTGAGAGGTGTAAGGTCACCTAAATTTATTTAGGCATGTGTGGCTGTGCACTTGGAAGGCAGGTGCAGGAAGAGAGTACATTTCAGGCAAGTTTGAGCCGCATGGTAAGTAAGACTAAACAATAAAGCAAGTAAATCAATAAATAAAATAAAAATGACCTACACATTCTTATTTCTTCAATTTCTATACTGACCAAGAGCAGTATTGTTTTACATAATCTCTGCATAAGGTTTACATACCATTGTCTCTATTGTTACACAAAAGACTAGGAGTTATAATTTTGGAGACCTGTTGTCTGTTTGATCAAGTTTACATTTTTAAACAGTAGACACTGTATATTTGATATTCTAGACAAATTGAGAGCGATAATTCTTGTTACAAATGGATATTCATTTGACAACTGATATGTTAGTCATTGTTATGAAATATTATTTAATATTTCCTATATTATTAAATTTTCATATTATTTCCTCTTATATAAAATTACTGGTCAGATCCTCTAAGTTATTTATTCTCAACATTCCTTCTGTCTATCTTTTGCTTTATAAGAAATTATAACATGTTACTCAAAACAAGTACAAATGTTTGTGCTAAGAAAGGTATATTTTATGTTAATTCTTAATCAAAATAAAATAAAGCAATAAAAAGAAACTCATGACTACTTAAAAGTAAGAAATGAGAAGGAGAAAATAAAATATTTCCTTTGTGTAAGATCAACATCACCAAGTTGACCTACAGTCTTTATAACTTTGACTCAGTTTAAAATTCATCAATTAAAGAACACAATACAGGAGACAGTGAGAGAGAGATGGGGCGCATAAGGGAATATAAGAAACCATAGAAAGAGATAAAGAGGAAAATAACAGTGAATTTAAGAATATGTGTTGCCGGGCAGTGGTGGCGCAAGCCTTTAATCCCAGCACTTGGGAGGCAGAGGCAGGCGGATTTCTGAGTTCGAGGCCAGCCTGGTCTACAGAGTGAGTGCCAGGACAGCCAAGGCTATACAGAGAAACCCTATCTCGAAAAAACAAAAAAACAATCAAACAAAAAAAATTAAAATAAAACGAATATGTGTTTACTTTTATGAAAAGAATGACAAGAAAATAACATATGAGGAATTTCAAAAAGAAAATTATTGGAAGGGTAAGAATGAAAATGAGTAAAATATCTAATATCTTTTATGTTTGGAGATTTCAAGAGTTTTAAAACTTCACTTTTTTTAAAGTTAAGATTTTTCAGTATGTAAAACAACATAAGATTGACAAATGCCACTGGATTTGACAATGAGAAAGACACTAGTGAATTTTGCCAGGATGGTGAGGGTTCTTTGTGGGTGGTGATACCA
Organism: Rhabdomys pumilio; assembly: GCA_030674055.1. Lineage (NCBI taxonomy): Eukaryota > Metazoa > Chordata > Mammalia > Rodentia > Muridae > Rhabdomys > Rhabdomys pumilio. The sequence continues at coordinate 54,522,072 of JANHMN010000012.1, forward strand.
GATTGTAGTGGGTGGATATACACAGGAAATGCCATATAAATAGTGAAGAGTTCGGAGGTGCTTACATATCCAAATCCTACCACTTAAGCTCTCCACAATCTAAGACAATGATGTATAAATACAGGAAAGAGTTAGCCAGAGATTACATGTTAAGCTCCTGTCAAGAGTCCTTGAAAATAAATCACTTGGAAAGCATAGGAGCTCTTTGACATCTGACATATACACATAGGTATACAAGCTCAAGGGGCTGGAAGGACAGGGCATGTACCTTACAAAGGTAGACCTTGCCTGCTTCTCCCTATCCTCTTCTTTAGACATACCTAATTTAAGACTCTATACTTGCTGGTAAGCACTCAGCTACTGTGCCTGTTTCCACCTTGAGGAAGAGGCTAACTTCTAGATATCACACTTCCCAGAGATGTATAGTGAGAAGAACTAAGATGCTGATTGTCTTTTCTGGAGACCGTAGTAGTTTACTCACAGTGAATACTGGTCCACATAACTCAGATTTAATAGTTTACTTCAAAACTTTGTCCAATGTCTTAGTGAGGAGTTTAAAAATTCAAAGAGAGAGCATAATAGAAATTCCAAGCCTGCAGATGATGTATAGTGACGGAATAATGTCTACATGTGCAAGTAGGAGGGTCAAATGATGTCAGCTTTCTCAAGAGAAAGTGAGTTGTGTCCTGAGAGGCAGAGTCCTGAGCCAGTCTGGGAGCTGCAGGAGCTCATTTAATTTCTGTGAATGTGATTACATACCCTTTGTAGAGTGGCATGGAACCATATCCTGTCTTCCTTTTTGCCACTGACAGCAAAGAATTCTGGGCTGGGTAGAACACTGTTTTCATCTGTAATAAAGCTGCACCATTCTCTAATCATTTTTATTGTCTCCGTGTCACTTTGAGAGAAGAGTTTCAAGTGATGTGTCTGTGGAAGAAAGTCTACAACCTGTGAAACTTCCAACAGTTAAATAAAATGAGTAAAAGGATTATAATTGCTCTTTTATAGGGCTCTTCAATTCAAATGATGATTCTGATTTTAAAAGTATTTTCTTTCTGGGGACAAAAATGTTCATTTGTTAATAAAAACTTAAGAATGTGCAATTAGCTTCACTTCTCTTTTGTTTCTACTGATAAAAATGATTAAGGGTATATTGTTCCAATGTCTAATGAATTTTGGGTTCTGTAAAATTTCAAAGCCTAATTATCAGGACTCCTGAAGACATTTTCATAAACAACAAGCCATCTACTGAGAGCATAATTGAAGCAAATGAAGAGGGAATAAAATAATTATTAAGCAACTGGAATATGAGGCCTAAATAATGAGGGGAATTAACATCAGGTAAACTTCACCCTCACAGTCACAAACCCATCAAGATCCAAAGTAAGGTTCACAGACATCCATAATAATACCTTATTGTAGAGCCCTGCAGGGTAACTCTTACAAAGCAGCCATGAGAGAAAAGCACCATTTATAATGTCATAGTCTCTGTTGCCAAGGCAACAGCACAGCCAGCAACAGAGACTGACATTTTGAAACACACATGTGATTCTATTATTTACCAGTTACAGAGAGGAGAGCAGAGATACCATGGTAGCTTAGAAACATCTGTTCTAATTCTGCCAACTTCTTAAAAAACAGTCAATGCAATAGCCATATGTAAACATACTCAGAGACATTGGCAGACTCTTTTGCTTTTTCATTCATTTACTTGTTCAATGAATGAAACCTTTTATCTAACGAGCACCTCCTGTGTGCACTATACAAAAAGGTCTGTATGTAGGCACAAATTCTGGTTATAGGAGGTAGCAATCAATGCATGAAATAAAATATCCTTAAATAGGGAAAAGTTTGTACTTCTTTCAGCTCCAAGCTCTATCACAAACATTCAGATGTTCCACTCTATCCCTTTGTTGTCCCTATATCTCTTTTCTCAAATGTTCATTCTAACGTATGTATGTATCCCTCATGATACTACAGAAAACTAATAGATCCTAATGAAATAATTTTGAAATATGCAGTAGCACATAAATAAATTTGCAAGAGCATTTCGGAAAAGAATAATTCCAAGGTATTAGTGTCCCAGGGAACATACACAGGGAAAAACTGCATTAGTTTTGATGTTGGCTTAGAATAGTGATTACAGTAGAAATAAATGTATGGGTTACAGGCACTTAGAAGTTGTAAGGTATACCCCGCAGTCCCACTGGAACAACTCATTCATAATTTATGAATCTCAAAGATAGTCCTGAACTTTTCATTACTTCTTTATAGGAGCAAGCACGAGTGAGATTGTAATCTGAAAATACTTCTTTAAAATGGGTCTCTTTTCTATGTGCACCTTCCTGATGAGCTAGAGTTTAGTAACACAAAAGCAGGCTCCCCTGCCTCTGCTTAGTGATATTTACATAAGTGAATGCAACAGTCTGTCTTAGTAATGCTATTCATTAAAACAAAAGTCCAGTCTAAAACTTAAAAAAGATAGCAACTCCCCAGATTTACAAGAGCAAGGAGAGAAAGGAGTATGGTTGAGCTACCAAGAGAGACACTAACACAAAGTTGGCTGTTAGCAGGTACCGTCTATCCCGTGCAATTCCAGACTGCAGATATAGTGAGAGACACCACACAGTCTCTATAGTGCTAAGGCTCTTGCCTCAGTGAGTTATTGCTTTTAAAATCTCTCTCCTTCAAGACAGTTGAAGACCCCAAGATTTTTCTGCCTGCATTTCTTATCAATTTTATTCCCTCTGCTTCCTTGCTACCTAGTAATTCAATTTAATTTGTGAAAGGGAAAAGAGAAATATCATAGTTCTTACTTCCCATAGAGAGCTAGAAGATTAAAAGAGCCATGTGGAGTCCCTGCTGTGTAGAGACTGCAAAGGTGTTATTAGATGGAACCAGTGCATAATTCTGAAACATGCTGCAGCATCACAGAGCAAATTGTGTTTGCAGGCAGGTGCCACAGAATAGCAGAATTGCCACAGCTACGTGTGGAGGACAAAACCTGTGTGATAGATTAGCTCAAAGCCTTTCTCTCAGCTTGGCACAGAGACAAATGTCCCATGTATTAAGCAAAAGAGCAGACCCTATGCTGAGAAACCCAGTAGTGTCTGCCTCGTTCAGCACCCTCAGCATATGTTGCCATATTTTTATATTTATTTCATGCTCACACTTCACTGATCTCTTAAATTTGTAAATTAACCAAAGAGATGACGACTCAGTTTCTGAAAAAACTAAACTTGGCTGTCTGCTATGAAGATGAAGGTTGTCTCTGTGGATGGAAGACTATTCATTTATGCTGGATGTGGTTAAAATGGCAACTGGAGACTTTTAAAAATGAGCAAGGATATTCTTTTCAATCATTAGAAAATGACTAATGTCAAGCTATTAGAAGAGACCAAGAAGAACTTCCAAGCCTCTTGATGTAAGGCATTTTTTTTTCAACTTTGAAATACTAGATGAGGTCCATTGATACTGTCACAGAGTACATAAAAATGAGCAAGCCTACAACGATGTACAGTATCAGATATGTGTGGGTTTGAATTCAAGCTTGTCTATATAGGGTTATGGGTCCCACATCTGCTCTGCCTCAGGGCACGGCCGCTCAGGGAGGTGGGATTCGGGAGTTGACGATCGACCGTACTTAACCCCAAGCTGTCACCAGGCTGGTGTTGGGCTGTAGGGAAGCCTTGGGGCACTGTTTCGGGGTAGAAAAGCGCAATCTGAGGTACAGGACAGCTGGAGCAGGCTTGGGGGTACTTGAACCCTCTAAGAGATGGGTGCTGTGGAGTTCCCAGGCTCCAGGAAGAGATAAGAACCAAATCTGGGCCCTCGGGGTAGACCTAGGGGAAAAGGGGAAGCTCTGGCTGATCCCAGGGTGGAGAGAGTCCTTGGCTTGATCCAGAAGCTTGAGTATGGTGGTGGTTCTGGCTGAAAGTGCAGAAAGGCCTTCTATAGGAGATTAGACAGTGGCTCTGTAGGCAAAGGCCATCTCCATGACTCCCCATGGCAGATCCGGATGAAAAGAGGCAGTCCATGGTTTTAAGGCATTTATTGCCATGGCAGAAAGTGGATGTGTAAAACCATGCCCAACTTCTCAGGTTGGACCTGAGATTACATACCTTTTGCAGGGTGGAGTGTCTGGGAAAAAAAGCTTATTGGCTAAGCTCTCCAGGCCTTTAGGTACCTCATTAAAATGGAGATCTGTCTTGAGCCACGGGTCATGTTCTCTACAGGTAGAGGGGCTTGTGGCATTGCCCTTACATGATTGATGGCCACAAATCTATGGGGCCTCTGGCTACATAACAGGGGCCTGGTGCCTGGAACCAGGCTAAGCTCCTACCAACCCTTCAGGGTCTCTGGGTCTTCTAGCCTTAGCTCAACTGGGGTCCAGGCTACCTCTCACGGGCCACTGTCCCACATTTCTGGTTACCAGTTATGTGTAACTTCCTGACTTTACTAACCTCCATTTCCTTCCATAATAATGTTGTAAAGATCAAGAATTTTGTGCCAAACTTTGCAAATAATTTAGCATATAATATGCCCATCACTTATCAATTATTGTTTCCTAATGTGGATAGTCTTTTGACTTTGGCCTTAACAGTATGTATGCAGGCATGTACTGTGTGCTTGAATCTGTCGTGTAATTGAAACTGAAACTGTGTAAGAGCTATCACTAGTACATACCTTTTGCCTAGAATTCTACTGCTCTTTACAAATACAGATGAATTAGACTACATGGGAAATTGATTTGTCAGTTGTTTACGTAGGTCACTAAAGTAGTATAAGCAAATTTGAGAAAATTGGGATAGGTGTGTTTTGCCAAAAAAAGATACTTAGAAGTAGTAGTCTAAATAACACAGACCTTTAAGGAGATACCAGAAAATATATGTACCAGAGTATCAGTGTGGATGGCTTTTTATAGTCATTCACTAATATTCTAGTTACTAAGTATATGTAATAATGAATACATTACCTGTCTCTCTTAGTTAGTAGCTATCAAAGATACATGAGTAAGGGGTAAAGTCTTTGTATTAAGAAGTTTTGCAGCCCTAGATGAGAAATAAAGGCAAAAATCAACACTAACAGTATGAAAGAATTTACAGTGAACACAAATTGAGCTGTTTGTTTTAATGAGTAAGAGTGGTATGTCTCCTCTATTCACAAATAAATACATAGACATGGCCTCTGTAATTCTTACTTAATTTTATTTCACGTTTTCATTTTTTCTTTAGAGATCTCCTCCCTAGGAACATCATTTGATATACACACTTGAGATATTTTCTTCAATATACATAAGTTTTCTTGTATTTTTTTAGAGCGATTTGCCATTTGCTCTTAACATCATCATTCACTTAGAAGATGATAAATAGAACTTAAGATAAAAAGAATCACACTCACTTTAAAGTATTTAAAATATATTTATGTTTTATGTGCCATTAAGTCAAATAAAATTAACCATAACACCTAAATGGTTTAATGCAGAAAAAAATAAATTAGGAGTCAGATTTGATAGTGTACATCAGTAACACCAGCGTTCAGGATGCTGAGGCAGGAGGATTGTGGCTTTGATGCTAGCCTCTATACAGCTGAGGCCTTGCCTTAAAAGAAGGGCATGGTTTCAGGTTCTGAAGTAGCCATATTGATCAAAACAAATAGTCACTCTAAACATACCCCTTTGTCTTCTTCAGTTTCCCTCTTCCCTCATCTCCCTTTTCTTCTTCCTTCCATCATTCCCATTATTTTCCTTTCTTCCTTCCTTCCTTCCTTCCTTCTTTCTTTCTTTCCTTTTTTCCAACTTTTTCAAACTTGTTTGACTAAATTACCCAAATAATCAACCATTTCTACCCTAAGAAACAACTGACATTCAAATGTAAATACTAGATATAAATTTGGAGGGTTTTGCTTTTCCTTTTATTCTACATAGCTTTAAAATGTAAACAAATGGTAGACATTTTAGAACATGAACTATTTTAATAAATTCTTTGAGGAAAGAAATGACAGGAACACAAAGGACATTGATTCCTGCATTTGCTATCCACACAGTGTCTCCTTAATGGAGTATCTTTACATTAGAATATGCTACCATTATTACTGGCAAAATAAAAAAAAATTGAGAATTTTTTTTCAGAAATAACTTACTAGCCATTACATTTTTAAAAAGTAAAATGACTTTTATTTTTTTTAAATCAGTAATATGACTGATCTTACAGAACAGGACATATGCTGCTGAGTGGGCTAGTGCCAGGCACATCTGAGGAACCCCAGGACTCCAAAGGAATCTTTTGAAATTCTTTGAACTAAGAAATCTCTAAGGTTCTCTATAGTGCTAATAGCATATGACTATGGGAATTAAATAATTCACACTGAGTTGTATTTCTCTACACAAGGATGCCTTTTGCTTTCAAGGAATAAATAACCAAGTTTTCCCTCATGCTATGGCATTTCCTTTCTTTTTATCAACAAAGTCAGTAATATAGAATCAATCTCCATGAAAATTATTCATGTCCATAAAAAATGTAAATCTAAAATGTAATGGTATCCATAGACTAATAGATGAGCACTGTTGAAGTAGTGAGAATATTTTCTATACTATTTATTAAAAGAAATAATATTACTATGATCAAACACTAGTTAAGTATTTTCATACAATATTGTTTCCCTTCATGTAATTTCTCTTGACCTAAAATGCAATTGCCTTTATTATTTAGTTATATTCTGTAACTTTTGTAGATAATGAATATTTATAGATACAAAATACCACATGATATTAAAATTTAGTAAATCAATACTCGTTTTTAATACTTTAATACAAAGAAGGTTGAAGCTTCATTCCTAAACACCATTAATATAAATTACTCACCTTGTGAATGTCACTAAACTGTTTATATTAAAAAGAAAAGGGTTTTAGCTAATGTGTGTGCATATATATACCATTCATGTCAGTGGGCATGCTATTGCTGAGCAGTGGTAGCTCACTGTGTTCCAAGTATTAAGGGAGGAAAATAAATATGAGATTTCAAATTTCAGGAGGCCACATGACCTTACTACTGTCATATGAAAAACTGTGAATTGAAGTGGGAAAGAATTTCCTCTAGTTAGTTGTGCTAAAATTTTTGATGAAGCTTCTCCTTTAGGGATTCCAGCCACAAGAATTGAGTCTCTGTGCTACGCTTACCTGTGGATGAGATGGCAAGGAAGGGTAAAAAGGAGATCTTTGTAGATATCCCTTGTGTGGGAATATAAGTGTGTCACACTGCCTCCTTTTATTAAAGAAAATTATTAAAAAAAATAACTGAGGGACACTGTTGGGAAAATAACTGTTGTGAATACCATCTTTCTGATCTGTTTTGAGAGTGAAGACTGTTTCTTTTACCTCAAATTTGTCTCATCTTGCCTTCACTGACACTTTTAAAACCAGACTAGAAAACCTAGTTCTTTGTGAATCTTAGGTGTCTTAGCTCTGTTGGAAATATCACCATATGTTCACATGTTATCTGTTCTCAGCATTGATCATAGTGAACATATTATATTTTGTGCTTCAGAAGAAGCCTGAGTAAGCTCTGAGATCTGTGGCCCATTTAAAATGAGTGAAAAGAGCTAAGTATTTATTATGCTCAACCAGAATAATTTTTGGTTATTTTAAACAATTTAAGCCATATTTCCTTATCTGGTTAGCTAATATATACAATAATCACCAACGGTATTCAAGTCATCTTCCTGGTTACACTGTTTAAGCTTAGAGGATGTCTTTATGATTGTGAAAAATAAATGTCATGAGGAATGTCTGCCACACCTGCAGGAGGAAATAGAGACACTTGCAATGTATTTGTTATGCTTCGGTCTAAGAAAAGATGCCTGGCATGAATGCATTTATTTACCTCAGGTACCATAGGAAACTATTGTTTTACATAGAGTTCATCAGGACCCCATTTCCTTGAAGGTTATCATTATTGGGGTCAGTACAAATCACGTGACTTTTCTGCTCTTTTACTTTAGTCAAATAATTATCATTGAAATATTTTTCAGGTAATTTCCATTTTTGTTATGCTGGAGTTGTTTGATATTTGAATACATTTGGGAGCAATAATTTTACATTTTATTTATTTAATATGTCATATTGTGCGTGTGGAGGGCAGAGGACCCTTGCAGAAGTCAGTTATCTGCTTCTGCCATGGGGGTCCAGAGGACTGAACTCTGGTTACCAGGATTGTCAACAAGTAACTTGACCTGCTGAACCACCTACCCATTCCTGTTGTGAGTATTTAAAACATCCCACACTTTCTTTTAGAAAACATCTAGAAATATAGACAATATATCTTTCACATTGATGGAAAACTAGCAAATGATTCAACTTTATGAGATACATATGTGATTTTTTACATTATTCATAGTCTCATGCGTGATATTTTTATACAATTACTCTTTGAATGCAGCATAAGAAAGCAGTTAGTTCTGTTCAATAAGCAGTTTGCTTTTGACTGCTGAACAGTGAGATTAAGAAATGCTTTGCACTGAGTGCTAAGAAACACAGATACAAAGGTTTCCGAATTTATTTCCAAACTAGAGAACTGAATGTAAATGGCTTTTAACTTCCAACACAGTTTGCCTTTGATGGTGTATTTATGTTCTTTGGTGTTAATGCTCAGATTCCAGAATTATAGACGTTTCCAACCCCAGCTTTTAGAGATTTTAAAGTAAGGTGGATATGCATCCTTTGCTAAACAGGCTATGTGGAGAGCCACTGTTTCACCAAGGTCTGTAGTCCTAGGCTCCAGTAGACCAGACTTGACCAAAATGGAGTAACTTGTGCTACATGTTACATGACCTGAAGCTGTAAGGAAGCTGCTAAATCCTCAAAATCAGGCCAGATTTTTCTGAAGACAGTATCAGTTCACCAATTTGGGTGAGTATAGTTACTGGAGTCCTGATAATGAGAAAGTCCCTTCTGCCTTACCCTTACCTGGATTTTGATTCAGAGAAATCTGCATCAACAAATTTACTCTGTCCATTGTTCCACTCTCTAGTGCCTACTTCGTAACAACCAGCTCTTAAGTCCTGCCCAATAAAGCAGCATGTCTTATAGACTGATACCATGCCCCATCTAGAACCATAATAAAAATGACAATTTTGTTTTTGAATGTCTTAGAATGAAGCTTCCCTCAGTCCTAAAATTGCAAAGAAATGAAACTCGATGCAAATGTGTTTTATTTTATTCACACCCCTTTTTCCATTCTAATTTTCCATTTGCACTTCTTATGTGATAGTGTGATCCTGAGATTTGCACAACTCCCGCCCACAAAACTACAGAAACAGCAACTGAAGCAGGGCTCTTAAGCAGGCAATTTATTGAGGAAACAAGATTAAAAAAAAATAACACAGTGGGATGAGAGACTGAAATAGAGGAGAAAGAGTCATCTCATTGATATTATGCCAGCACTGGTGTCACTAGTAAACAACTGGATCTCAACCCTACCATGACAATTTGGGGTATCATAGAAAGTATGCCTTAGCATCTTACTTAATTAGGCAAGAAAGGGACAAGAATCTTTCACCATTAGCTGAAATGTGTTATAAGCTGTGTCGTAAGAGCTCACACCTATCCCTGCCAGGATATCCAAGAAGCTACAAGCCAAACCCAGGAGATACATATTATACCTGTTAAAAAGCATTGCAGGAGCAGTGCATAGCAAACACACGAATCAAGTGGCTTGGAGGCCAGATCCAAGAGACATCTTGCATGTTACTAGCCTGGTAGGATCCTGTCCCCAGCATCAGTGCTCCCTTTCCCTCTTTCTGACTCAACTGTGTGTTCCTTAATACTTGGACCATACACTATTCCCTCTTGTGGTGGAAATAAGAAGTAGCAGCAGCAAACCATTGCTGATTGAACTAGTATATTTTCTCATAAAAGAATGTATTTAATGGGAAATAATATAATTGAGAAACTGAGCATGAAGACACAAAGGCAGAGATATAGCATTGCTTCAGTGACTGCTTTGAAACTTCTAGAGTAGTAAAAAGCAGATTTATCAAGATACCTGGGATCTACGTAACATGACTTCTATTTTGTACCTCAAGATCTCCAGTCTCTGACAGAATAAAAATATGCTACATTTTCCAAGTAATTGCATAAATTTTCCTCTGCTTGTTTTTCTTTCCTTCCAACTAGTAAATCTCCTAGAACTGACAATCTCCCTCAATTTGTGGAGCTCAATAAAAGAAACAAGAAAAAAAGCACATCTGTCTGGAATTTGGCCTATGAATGAAAATGTGTGAGGCGAGTTCTGAGACCTTTTGAGAAAACTCCAAGTAAAGATGACAAGAATCTTGTAGTCTCTGTTCCTGAATAATATGGATTGTTCTTGGGATCTGCTTTTGTGCCCCTCCCAGGTATAAGAGAGTGGGTTTAGTTTAAATTACTCAACATCTAACTCATTATTTATTATTTAGAATGACATTTTCAAGTGTGAGTTATCCTCTTGACACATACAGCTTAAACTGATGTGATCTTGCCCTCCTGACTATATAAGCCTAAATTCTCATGACCTTGCCCTTGTGACTGTATACAGCTCAAATTCGAGTGAACTTTGCTCACATGCCCTTTCTTAGCCCCCAAACACCCAGAATATAAATTGCCTGATACCCTGGATAGAGTTGGCTATTGTATGAGACTTTAGTCTGCCTCGTTCTCCCAGGTTTATGCCATCAGCTTGAACAGTAACACACATCCAAATTCTATACTCATATAGTTTCTACAGAAAATCCTAAGCTTCTCAGTGGTGTATACATTCTATATATCTATCATTAGAGGTATATGAGACCTATAGCATCTATGGTTAAGGCCTCATCAACTTATTGGTTTCTTCAATATAGAATCACATGTAAAAACTGGTCCTTCTTCAAGTAGATGTTTTAAGATAGATAAACAAATATGCCTGCATGTCAAATTCAGTGGTTAGAAGCAAATTTGATCTTTCGATCCTGTAATATTTTCTGTCTTTTTAAATTTTGAATAATTGTAATTAACTTTTCTAGATCTCAGTTTCCACAATCGATAATATGTTTACAGTAATGATAATCTCATAGGACTATTGTTAAGATCAAATAAGGATATGAATAAAAATTACTGTCAACAAAAATGTAATCATAATGCTAGTTAAAAGCATGCTGCTATAGCAAGAGACAGAAGTAGAGAACTCAAGGGCTCAGAGAAGAAATGAGATGAAAATGCAAAGGATGCTGTGGCCAAAGAGGAAACAAACACAAACACATCCTTACATATGTCCTATTCACAAAGCCTGGCCTCTTAATGACTACATCAACACTATGTCCTAGGAATTCAAATTCAGTAAGTTGTTCTTGCTCAATAAACACTTATAGCTACAATGACTCTAGCCCAATGTTTTCTATTGTTGATTTTGGAAGAATCAAAGAAAATATTAAAAACTTTCTGCAAAATGTTCCAGAAACTACAGTACCTCAGTATATTGAGGGGTTGTTGTTGTTTTACTGTTCATTATAATGCTAAGTGCTGGCCCCCCAAGATCTTGAGTCTGCACATAACCTCTGGGACTCAGCCCCCAAGTTAATTCTGATTGGTGAATAAAGATGCAGACAGCCAATGGCCGTGCCTAAAAGAGATCAGTGGGTTTAAGTTTTCATGGTCTTGGGGAGAGAAGAAGCCGCCAAGGGATAGAGAAGAACGTGCAGAGAGGAAAGGAGAAAGGAGAGCAACCATGGGATAGGGGCCAAGAGAATGTGGCCCAGAGGGCTGTCTGGTTGGAGTTGAGAACAGCCTAGATAGACCATAGTAAATAGTGAATGATGGCTTGGGGTTATCGGTGGGAAAGTAGATTCTAACAACATGGAGGGTATGTAGTCACCCAACTATTTTGCTGCATAAAGCATACTAAAATAGAAAAGTTGTGTGTGTGTGTGTGTGTGTGTGTGTGTGTGTGTGTGTGTGTGTGTGTCATCTGAGAACATAAATGGTCAAAAAGGTGGGAAGAAATCCAATGCTGGGATTTTTTAAATATTTTATTTGCTGTACCAGTAGTCTTGAACTTTAGAGTGACCTTGCCTTTTTCTGTCACCTGCTTCAACTCTTCTAGCTAACATGTGAACACTACTGGGCTGACAAATGTTGCTTTGGCAAGAAAAGTGTATTGCCAATCTCAGAAACCTTCCTGACTACATTTTGACTGCAGGGACCACTTACTGTAAAAGCTAAGCTGTTCTCAAGTCTGTTTCCTGGAGCCTGACCCACCCCATCTCATGACTTTGACTTGTTTGGAGAATAACCTGACACTCTCTCACTCTCCATTATCACTCTCCTCTCCCCTAATCACATGGCAACCAAATGCTGTTTTGTTTTTGTTCTGTTTTGTTTGTTTGCTAGCTTTTTTGTCTCTGTAAACTTGTTTGCTAACTACTTGTTATTTTAATCCTTAAAAAAAGGTCCAAGAATGTTCTCTTTAACCTGAGTTAGGATTCAGTGGTTGGCTAGCTCTTGAATGTACCCCTATAAAATCAAGTTTGCTACAATTTGGCTCAAAATTGTGGTAGTGGAATTAATAAGACATGCATTTCAAACCTAAACCAAATCACAGGCTTTGAGCACTCCAAGAGCAAACCTGGGTCACATGTGGGTCCATGTGTTAGATGTTGAACATATCTGTATGATAAATACCTGGAAGTATTAAGAGATTAATAAAGCTACATATCTTTACTTTAAACAGATAATGACCAAAGATGATGCCTACATGCAATTTTACAGTAGCTAATCATAATTTTACATTGAGCATTGTATCAGTTACATTTTCTTTTGACTTCTAGTAACACTCTTATAAAATGATAAGATATTTCTAGGTTTATAAGAGATAATTTCTTAGAGCAAAGTGCATAAATATGTATTCCTTTTTTCTTTTTCTTCTGTTATGTATTTGAACTCTTTTATGACTGTGTATAGAACAATTTGATAAACTGTACAAGCTGATATAGTTTTAGGGGAATAAGTTCTCAGAATTCTGATTGGCTTGGGGTGTACCTTAAAACTTCCCAGCGTCACTTTTAAAATTGAGAAGAACTACATTTTATTTTCACTGTTTAAGTTAAGATCAGATCAGTTACAATATTGAAGTCAGAATAAATTTCAGGGAGACATGAAGATTTGGAGCAGGGAAATAGATCATTTGGTGAAGTGTTTGCTGTTGAAATGTGAGAATCTGGGTTTGATCCCAAGAACCAACACGATAATGACCAAAGAGACAATCCATGCTTACGTTCCAGTGCTGAGGAGGCAGAAACAGGCATTTCCCTATACTAATTTGGCAGTCTAGCTTAATGATGATGACCCAGGCCAGTGAGAAACCCTTTCCCAGAAAATAACTTGACAGCCATGTTGTTGAGTCATAATGGGTGTAGATATTTTTAGGATGTAGAGTTTTACAGCATACTTTCTGGTCCTCTGGCTCTGACAAACTTCCTGTTCACTCTTTCTCAATGATCCTTGAGCCTTACATGGAGGAGTTGTTTAGAAGAGGGATCAGTTATATATAACAACAATTAAAGAAAAAGTGGCCATAAATTTGGAAGAGAGCAAGGGTGAGTAGTCGTGACAATTTGGAGTGAGACAAAAAAAGGAGGGAATGATGCAATTTTATTAATTTGAGAAAAAAATATTAAAATTAATAGATAGCTCTTGAGGAATGACACCCTGAGGAATGACATATCTTTCTTCCATGTGCATATGTACCTTTACATATACATCTACACATACACACACACACACACACACACAAAATGACGATTCTAGCTGAACCCAAAATATCTCCAATAAAAAATGAGTAAAACAAAGTGTTCATGATCTCACATCAAGTACATGCCTTTCTTAATTAGAAATGTAAGTAAAAATTCCCTTGAGCTTAACTAGAAGCCTCATTAGCACTTGAAGGCTATAACAATTCAGAGATGTAATTAAGACATCCTAGATTTTATTAATATAACTGCTGTTGTAATAGCTAACATGAAGCATTTCTTCCACATGGCATTCTCAATAAATTTGACTTTTCAAGATCATTTCCAGTTCTACCATTCTACCATTCTGTTCTCTCTCTCTCTCTCTCTCTCTCTCTCTCTCTCTCTCTCTCTCTCATTCTCTCTCTCTCTCTGTGTCCCTCCTTTCTCTTAAAGATAACTTTTTGTTGAAGTCAGTAGAACTCAGAGTACATTGTATTAGTGCTAAAACCATATTACATTCTTGAAACGACTATTTAAATTGCACTTAGCTTTTTTCATAGACATATATATATATATATATATATATATATATATATATATATAGAGAGAGAGAGAGAGAGAGAGTCTTCATTGAAGAATATAGATAAAAATGTTACATAATATTATAATAAACCAAGGAATATCAGACATTTCTGATTCATTTTCACATAGGGCATCTGTCATGATTCCATACAGGCTTCACAGCGTGGTGGGAAAAATGAGCCACATAGAGAAAAGAATGTTAACAGAAACATTTTTCCCAACATATTTGTATTGACTCTTTGGGAATTTCACAACCTACACTCTACCACATGCACTCATAAGTGCCTCAGTGTCTGTGCTCATCCTAGTAACCTCTCCATTGACAAAAACAAGTCCAAATTATGTTTTCTATATACTTACTGCAGTGTAGTCAAACTGTCAGTGACCTGTCCCTTAAGTAGAACTGAGTCCTTCCCATCTTGCAGCTTTGCCAGAAGCCATCAACTGTGGTTGGATTACCCTTGAAGAAAAAGGTAATAGAACAATACAATATTTTTCTATTAATAAAATTTAATCACTTAATTTAAAACTTTTATTGCTTATGTTAATATCAAATAAAATACTATTGACATTTGAAAAAAAATGAATGAAACTCAGTTTGGCCTGATTTTATTGTAACCAGCACTGGACAAAAACTTGTAGAGTCTGGTCCAGATTATTTTATTTTAGCCTATTTAAGTGGAGTGCCATTTTTAGAAATAAGCACTCAGATAACTGATTACCCAACCTCGTGAGTACAAAAAGCTTAAGACATGTTCACACTGAAGTTCTTTGCAAAGTACATGTGGCTTCATCCATAAGACAGCTTCTGTTAATTTAGAAAGGGTCTAAGGGAGACTGACTGAGGTAAACATAATGCCTATGGATGGTAGGATTGCCCTTGGCCTAAGATGGCATAGAAGTCACTTAGGCTGTTGTAAAGCACAGGTGACATCACTTTTAAAAATGGGTTTTATAACCTAAAAGTAGTGCTCAAGGTTTTAAGAGGAAAGGGTCTGAGATAAATAAAGCATAATTTCTTGGAGATAGAAGCAGAACTTGTTTCATCAGATAACAAAGGATCACTAGGTCATAAAATTACATCATTCTTGGCGTTCAAGGCAGAGTAACCATGCACCTCATTCCGTTGAAAAGGTAAACTGTGTGTTTAACTTTTCTGGCTTCTTCAAAGATTATCTGTGTGCACAAGGCCTTTTTGCCCTCTACAGGAATCTTTGGACAAATATTTCTGCCAACCATTCAAGCAAACTTTTGCCACCTTTTTTTTTTCTGTGTGAGCTTCCATATTAAATGGACCCATATCAAGAAACTCAACCTGATCCAATTTTATGTTCCTTCTGTCATTATCACACACTGTAAAACTATTCCCACACATATTCCCCAAACTTCTGCTTGAGTGAATTAGCAACCTCCTTGAGCTGTTTAGCAGAGTAGTGCACCTTCTCAAGGACAAAACTTTTTCTCTCCCTCCTAGGAATCTACTCAGCCTTAAGTACAGTTATGGACTAATGGCAACTGCTGATGGGCCTTGAGGGTCATCATTATTGTCTTGCCTGGAGTATTTACTTCAGAGAAAGCCACTGCTGGTTTAGCATTCAATGGAGGATTAATTCCCTCAGTTGAAT
Source organism: Rhabdomys pumilio (assembly GCA_030674055.1). Classification (NCBI taxonomy): domain Eukaryota; kingdom Metazoa; phylum Chordata; class Mammalia; order Rodentia; family Muridae; genus Rhabdomys; species Rhabdomys pumilio. The sequence continues at coordinate 54,538,019 of JANHMN010000012.1, forward strand.
TTAGAGAAGATAAGATTTCATGAGGTGGGAATGTGAGTACATCTTCTGCAGAAGATGAAGAGAGTAATTCTTCAAATGAGATAAACCTTTGAAAATCAGAGGGTTCAAAGTTCTTAACTTCCATAGAATCCTCCCACACATCCGTATCCCAAGTTACAAGGTCTTATTCTACACCCATAAGTGCCCTTACTTTAACCACTAACACACTCAAGAAATGGGACTTAAATTTCATTGTTATTTAGTATTATAATGAAGGTTTCGGTTTGATTTTCCACAGACCTGTGGCTGCTGGAGAGCAGATACTTTTCCCAAGAACACTTAGAAACCACTAGACTGTGTGCATCTGGAGCCAGTCAATTTCACTAAGAAGTTAATTGTCTTTCTCTGTATTCTGAGATGCTTGAAGCTGATTAATTTGTATCAAAGAATTTATTCTTTTCTTTTGTCATTTTGATTTTGAGATGCAACCAACCAGCACCATTTTCTGTATTTTCCGTAAATACAGAAAAAAGTCTAAAATATTTTAGATAAAAAAGTCACTAGATCTATTGCCTTTCATAATTGGTGAGTGAGAATAATCAAATTCATTTGTCTCCTTAACTTTGTAAAGTAGTTGACATCATAGGATTTTAGTTTTCTACAGGATCCCAAGAGAGGCTTTAATACATGTAGTGACTTTGGTGATTCTACACGTTGATAAATTAAAAAGCCTGTTACAAATACTTAAAATATTTATTCTTACAGTTCTTTTGGCATATATATGCAAAGAAATGTAGATACAAATGTGAACTAAATCATTAGCCATAATTTTACTTTATGATGTTCAATGGTAAAAGTGGTGTTTCAAAGTGTTGAATCTACATAGACTTTCTATATAAATTAGTTCTTGTGCAATCTATATTAATAGGGTTCTGTATGTCAGTAGAAGACATAGAATTATTCTCTCTATATGACTATAAAGGGGCATATTAGAATGACTTACAGGCTATAGTCCAGCTAATCCAATCCATCAATGGCTGACTATAAAAATGGAAGTTACAAGAATCCAGTAGTTACAAGCTGGGCCAGCTGGCCTTTAGTACATGCTAGACTCTTAAAGAAGTAGGCTGTAATGACAGTAGAAAAATGGACTTGCTAGTGAGGGTGAAAGCAATCAGGCTAAGAGAGCAACTTCCTTTTACGTTGTCTTCTATACAGACTACCAGCAGAGGGTGAGGTCCAGATTAGAAGTGGATCTATTCACCTCAAAAGATCTAAATTAAAGATGTGATTTCTCTCTTTAAATATCCAGATAAGAGGTAGATCTTCCCACTTCAAATGATTAAGAAAATAATCCTTCACAGGTATGCACAGCCATTGTTGGATTTTATTTAATTTCAGATGTAGTCAAGTTGATAACCAAGCATGGCCATCACAAGAGTGACCTCAAATTTAATTGCTCAGAAATTTCCAAGATATTTATGATTGGTATACTCTTGTCTTTCTTAAAATTTCTTTATTGATTGGTATAATGAGGATCAAGGATCAAAGTTATCCCTCAAACACAAGGTCATATTTGTAAGTAATATTTGACTCCTAAAAAAAGAGTCAGGAAGAATAATTATGTTTAGCTACTTGAATGCACAGAAGAAATAACCTTAGATCATCAAAAGCTTCACTAGATATTGGTTGAAAAAGAACCTAATCCTTTTTTCAGAAGTACAAGGTCTTGAACTGAGCATAGTCATATTATAAACTAAAAGTGTATACTAAATTCCAAATTGAATTTTTCTGTTACTAAACTTTAAGTTAACAAGTGATTAAAATAAAAACAAAAAGCATGGAAGAGAATGAATGACCTGATTTTTTTTTATTTATGAAATAACATTATGGAAACAAAGATATAATTGAATCATGTGATACTAAAATATGACTGGGTTATGAACAAGGATCAAAAAAACGATGATCAACTTAGTTGTTCAAACTTGTATAATAAGTGATCATAGACTAGAAAACATACAAACAATGTAAATGTGAGAAATGCATTGCATTCTGGATGTTGAAATGAGATAGTTTAATTTTTGAGTGCCAAGAGACTCCATGTCTAACTGCTTCTTAGTCCAGAAACAGAAATATTTTCTCTGGCATTAACTTGGGAGACAGTATGGAGTACTCTCTGAGACTCTCGTAAAACAGCATTAGCCCCATGTCTATCTCCTCCAACAGACCCCAAGTTCAAATACACACAATCACTAGAGAGAATGTCTCAACCCATAAATTTAGGGTTGGAAAAGACATTGTCTCTGACAATCATTTCATTTCTTATGTGCTCACTAATCTGGAGTAACAAAAACTGCTTGTGCTCCTCACTTGATCTAAATATAGATAAACTAAAAAGAAAAGGCTCCATTTCACATTTTATACTCCTCAACAGTTTATTTGTGTAAAAGATTCTGTAGCATTCTCAGTTAATATTTTAATTAAGTTTAGATACCTAATAGATGTCCTAATCTGCTCTTCATGGATATAATTAAAATTACTCAGAATAATGTTTACACTTGTATTTTTCAGACCAAGCTATATATGAACAATCAAACCATTTAATTCCCTGTCAGAATCTTTACTGGCATTTTCTCTATGGAGTGTCACTGATACTCTGACATATATGGAAGCTTTGTTGACAAGGTAGTGATGGTACGACACCACGTTTCTCTCTGTGTCTACCTGACAAGGTTTGAGAATACTTCTCGATTTCTCAGTTTGCCCTACATTTAAAATAGTCAACCAAGAAAGCTTGACCTTCAGATTTAGTTAATTAGTCTTATTCTTCCAACTGCACTGTTGTTGACCCTGTGGGAGATTTCTCTGTGACAGATTGCCTGGTTGTGCCTTTTGATATCTCTACTAAAATGTGAACACAGTATTTTCTGTCCGCTTTCATGCTAATGTTCTCTAAAACTAAGAGTCTAGATTTATCAAAACCCTGTCTCTTGTAGAAAATTTTCTGTATTCCTGACTCAACATGTTTGGACACTTAGAGCTCATCCACATGAAATAGCGTAGAAGTTAAACTTTAAAATTGCAGGATCATTAAAGCTAGTAGACAAATTATTGCCTGGAATTCACTGCAAGGCATATACATGCAAGGATATGTAGATACAAATATGAACTAAAACATTAGCCATAATTTTACTTTATGATGTTCAATGGTAAAAGTGGTGTTTCAAAGTGTTGAATCTATATAGACTTTCTATATTGTTAACAACAACTTTTTACCTCTAGAGACACAGCAGTATAAGTAAATATATCTATATCTATCACCAAGGCAGCAAACAGAATACTTACACAGATGGAATAGTGAAGAAACAACATCGGTCAAGAAGAGAAAAAAGTCAAGAAACCAAAAATGATACTATAAGCCTCTGGGATTTTCTCCCCTAAACATCAAAGAACATAGAACAAAATAATACAACCTGAGCCATATGTGAGCAAGAAGGATAATTAACAAGCAATAGGCAATATGATAATAGAAATACTTCAGTGTATATGGCATAAAAATGAAATAATTCAAGATGTGACACAATAAGAAACAACTTTTTGTATAAAGATAGAGTCCAGGTACAAGTAGATGATCACTGTCTGGACTGCCCTCTCCCCCATCCCTATTCCCCTGTATGTAACTGGGGATGCCTAGACCTGTAAGACTGAACCAGAGTCACAGAGATTTCTATGACTAAAGAGATTTGAAGCTTAACCACTCATTATTTTCACATAGAAATACTAGCTCCTGCCAAAGATATTACTACCAAGTGATACCCTTTGACTGTATTCTGACTCAGCTCAGTGTTAAGTCCCTTCCTTCAGTGATCACAACTGCAAAGCCATGTGGACTCTTCACCAGCCTATCCCCACTCTCAGTGTGTTAACTCAATATTTGACCTATAAACTTTCTTTCCAATTGAGTCATTAATTCCTGTAGACTTCAAGACTTTTCCAACTATTTGCAATCTACATATAATTACATGAAGTGTGCTGTTGGGCTGAGTACTGAAGAATTAGTTGTGAAAAATGAAAAAAAAACAAAGACTTTACATTTGTCGGAGTCAGTGAACTAAAGCCAGTAAAACTGATACAGCTTGTGATTCTACTGGCGCTCAGTAAGCATTGACATTGTGAAAAGACACAATATGCTAGTCTATGCAACTGGCATAGTTGAATCATTACTATTTGACTCTCCATGCCTACATTCCTGTTTCCTATAATTGACTAGTATAGAGAAAAACAACAGTAGCATGCGACAGGAAGATAGGGATTGAACAGTAAAATGAGGAGAAATAAACAAAATTACAAATGAAGTAGCATCATTTCACACTATTAAAATCTCTGTTGTTTTGTTGCTATTTTCTCCAGTGTAATTCTGTAACTAGTACTATTGGCGGAGAAAGGGTGTGAATAATACTAAACAAGTTGTTAAATGAGTGTGAATAAAGTTTGGTCTGAAAATCCTTTGAGTTTCTCAAATTTAGTCATGAGTGCTCTGATCTATTTTTATAATTCAGATTTTGTATGCTAAAGCCGTTCCTCACACTCAAACACATCCTTTAAGCTCATTGCCTTACAACCACTGTGGCACCACACCCTTTAAATAGTCAGCTCTCCAAAATAACTAACAGAATTTCCCCATAAAAACAAGTAACTGAATGGTTCATACAACTTCTCCCCATCTTGAGTATGGCTAATAACCATCCTCATGTTTGATGTCAGGTTTTGGCCTATAGATTGGCACTCTACTGGGACTCTGTCCTCTGACTTAGCTGAGTGAAAGTCTTCTATTCTTTGTCTCTGACTATGTTCCTGAGCAATCTGCTTTTTCAAAGTCTTGCTCTGTTCAGATCCTCACAATCAATCCATTATCAACTGTATTCCACCAAAGAGGAAAAGTTAATCTTTATTTTAAAAAGAAAAGAAAGAAAAATCTTTATATACTTAAACACATTTAGGTATGGTAATCCCTATGTGCCCTTATCAAATAAAATTTAATCTATTATAGTATATTTAATTCTATATTAATTATCCCAATGTCTGAATTTTTTTCCTAGATTTTCATTTACATATAATCACATGCTACACAATGGTATCTGGTATAGTAAAAGACCATAGACAGAATAGTTGTGTTATAAGTTGATATCACTGTTGATATCAGTAGTTGATATCACTGGCTAGTGATATCACAGATACCACAGGTAGGAAGTGCATCTTATTATATTGAATCAGACAGGACCCTTAGCAAGTGGTTTTTTTTTTCAGACTGTATCCAAGTCACTGAGTGATACATGACTGTATAAGGCACTGAGATCATTATAGAATTTTCTGCAGTAAAGCTTCCTAGAAGTAAATTAATTTTCAATACCACTTAAAAGTAAATCTTGATAATAAAGTAAGCCATACAATTTAATCTACATACCCAGAAGGGGAAAAAAAACAGATGTAAGAGATCAGTTACAAAGAAGAGTTAAATACTTAAGGTTCAGAGAGAAAATTCTTAAGTCCAAATCTCAATGTTGACACCTTAAAATGGTTAATCTTGAACAAATCTTTTAACTTTCTTTATCTTAAGCTATAGAGATTATTAGAATGGTGCTATACAATATGCAAGATCTTAAGAAAATTGAATCATAGGATCCTAAAGTCCATAGGGTAGAAAGTATATGATAATTGTGATTGTCACTGTAACTATTAATTATCTCTGTGACCGGTGCAACCCACAGACTCTATTAGGAGCTCTCTGTTGGCTTATAGTCTATAAATCCCCTCTGTCTTGGATAATATAGTCTCCTTAGGGGAAAAAAAGGCTCCCTTGACCGAATGGCAAGCAGTTAAAATCTGCCTGCTGGCACCTCACACATCCTAATATCTCTAAGCTCTAGGATTAAATTCCTTCCCACCCCAGGCTCACATTCTGAACAATGTGTCAAACTGAAGAAGGGGGACAGTAGGGACAGAAATCTCATCATGCTTATTATTCTCCAACACTATTCAGAATGTACTACCATTTGTCTGGCGCTGCAGTAACTCCTAGCAAACCTCATTCTGTCACCAGAGATACAGCCTGTGAAAGCTTGGCTTTGCTCACTGTCATGCTTTGCAGCTTTCCTCTGATGCTTCAGTCAGAGCACTTGTCTTCCACAGCGGGCACACCAAAGACTGTTCAAGTAGCTTTTCCCCTCTCTTCTGAGATCTCCTTTATGACTTCTTTCTCATTTAAAAATAGAGACAAGAATCGTTGGCAGAATTCACTTAAAATCCAGGCTCTTTTCTTTCTCTTGGTAATAAGAGAATATAGCTCAGGAGGCCAACAGGCTTACCATCTTGACTCTGTCACTTAGTAGATATGTGATGTAAGGTTAATTGCTTTTTATCTCTGAACTTCAGTGAATGAATGTAACTACGACAGTGATTTAAATGAAATAATGCTGCTTTTAGTTACATGTAGTAGCTTTTCTATTGTGATATTCACTACTGCTGTGTTTCCCCCATTTCAGTATCTGACATGTTGTTTGCCTTCATTTTCTTAAATTATATCAAAATCTTTGTGATATATAATAATTGTGTGTTCCTCCTCTTCCTCTATAAAATAAAAATGATTCCCTGAATAGTCTACTTGAAATTATTGGCCATTTCACTAACACATGTATGTCTGCTTTGGTGATCTTCCACAGCCTTGCAACGCACTTACTCTGATCCCCTGCCTAACTGTCTGCAACAAAATGCACGTGAAGCAATTATTCTTCCCCTTTTCCTAATGGACGTGGGTAGTATTCCATTAATTCTTGTCTGTAAATGGTACTCTTCTGAAACACTAGAACACTCTGGAGGAGGCTCCTGGAGCCTCTGGTCATACTTATATTAAGGCAACTGTGAAACCAACTAAAGTGGTTTCTCAGGATGTGGAAACAAGTAAGTCTCTGTCATCTCAGTCACTCCAAAGCCTTTCAAAACTGAAATGAATCACTGGTAGTCATTGCTCTGAACAAGAAAGTCATAAACATGCTGTGGCTTGAGTAGCAGAAATTAATGTTTGCATAGCTCTGCAGAATAGACATCTAAGACTAATGCTCTAAACAATTGCATCTCTTGTGGGACTTACAGAGGGCACATCAATAAGATGGGCAGAGACAGATTGTAAAAATGCTAGTGCCATTTTGTGTTTCTTCTTTTAATTACAGGAATTTTTCAAGCCTGTGATAATTTAATGTTAATTGTTTCCTTAGAATTCCCAACAGAAAATACAAATGCTAGAGATTTTTGTCCAATGAATTTTGGATATGTAAGCTTCCAGACCCTAAAAGTCAAATGGATTTTAGTTTTAAGTTACTTAATACAATGCATGTGTAGTTAAGGAAGCCGAAACATCAAAAATCACCATTTAGAGGCCACTGTCTGTCCCATATTGTAGTTAAGAATACTCATGCTTTGGATCAAAGAAGTTGATTCTGTTTTCAAACACCAAACAAAAGACAGCTTAGAAATCATATAGATTTGCTATTGAAGGCTCAACATTTTGCCAATAGTGCTTCCATTTTTTTTTTACCATAATGATGGAGTTGGATACATTTCTTTCCAAATTAGTGCCAACTATAAATGGACAGTAGTGGATCTTAAATTTTGATCCACTGGACTCCTGACCTCTGTGCAGTTCTTGTCTTCAATGCTTAGTCCAGGCACAATACAGGTTAGAGAATCTCACTTCTTCCTCTATCAAGATGAATTTCCTTTCACAGTGCTGTTTTCTATATGGCAATAGTAAGATTATCTCTATTCTTTATAGTGTTGGGGATTTGCAAGAAGCAATATCCTTATGAACAATTATTTCTCTATTACCTAGAAGTCAGAGCCACAAATGCAAGAATGGTATTTACAAGACACGCCTTTGAGTGCTCATAAACCTCTCCAGGATAATGCCTATTATCTTTACATTTGTAAATCAGGAAAAATCATTTGGAGTAAAAATGACATAGACAAAAAGCCACCATTGTGCCCTCACTGTTGATTTGCATCCTCATTTGTCTCTTCATTTACTGTGACTCTCAGTAATCCAGAGGATTTCCTGTAGCACTCAATCAACTGAGAATGAGAGGTAATTAACAGTTATGAATATTTAATCTGGGTCTGATGGACCAGGACTCCAATTTCAGTTCCTTGAGAAGTTAAGGCAGAAGAATCACAGTCTCAGATCTGCCTGAGAGATATAGTGAATTCAATTGTAGATAGGGTAAATCAGAAAGAACCATTTTCAAAATAAAGTAAACAAATAAATAGGACTGAGAATGTGTTTCATTGGTAGAGCATTTCCATCCATATATATATCCCTGAGTTTAATCTCAACATCACAGAAAGAATTATTAATAATACTTGTAAATTATCTTCTTTCATCAATCAATACTTTTGGTTTTTTTTTTTTTAAATAGAAATTAGCTGGGCATGGTAACATAAAACCTTTATCCCAGCATCCAGGAGGCAGAAGCAGGAGGATCACTGTGTGTTCAATGCCAGTCTGGTCTATATAGTGAATTCTAGATGGGCATTAGCTATAGAGTGGAATTTTTTCTCAAGAAGAAGGAGATGAAGAAGGAGAAGGAAAGGAGGAGGAGAAAAAGAAATGAAGGAAGAAGAAATAAATGAAAATGATATGGGCATTTAAACAATATCACACTAAAAAAACTAAATGAAGTAGAAAAAGCAGAGTGAGATAACCCAATTGCACATTGGGGTGACTGCTGGTCTGAGACATTGAGCCTCAGAAGTATCAGAAGACTATGTGAAGAATTTAGATTAGGTAAAGACCGACACAAGAGTGAAAACACAAAGTGCAGTTTATTTTACGTAGCTACATGCATGCAGGCTATAGCATCAATGGCTCTATAAAACTAATGTAGTGCAAAAGACTCTGGCTAGGTGGGAAATATAATCATTGACCTGGACAATATATTAAAATCAGAGTAAAATGTACCTCAAAGGTCTCAAAAAGGAATCTTCAGGTTTCAGAACAGGGGATAGTTTTTAAGTAATAGTATTGAAAACACTGTCTTAAATGTTCTGAGAATCTATAAACAAAAATCTCCAATTTTCTATAATATTCCATGGTTTTAGGAATACATGATAGGTCTTAGTTAGATTTAGTTTGTATCAACACAATAATATTTTAAATTTATGCACCTCTGACCCATGGGATTTTTTTTCTGGTTTTGTTTTGTCATTTTAGCTTAAAGAGCTTACTGTCTTATTTACTTTCCAATTGCTGTGATAAGACACCATGATCAGGACAGTTTATAAAAGGAATTGCTTATTGGGATTTATAATTTCAAAGAGTTGGGTCCATTAACATCATGGTAGAAGCCATGGCAGCAGGTGGGCAAACATGGTAGTGAAGCTATAAGCCGAGATCTTATTTTTTGAGATACAATCACGAGACAGAAAAAACTAACTGAGAATGATGTGGATCTTTGAAAACTCAAAGCCCATCTCCAGTAACAAACCTCTTCCAACAATGTCACACCTACTTACCTTTTCCAACATGTTCTACCAACTGGGAACCCAGAAGAAAACTATATAGACTATATGAGAACCACTCTCATCCAAACATCCTCAGCAACTAAAACACACTATTTAAAGAAATTAGTCTCATGTTACTGATGCGGTAACCCACCAGATATTTCTTATCCTGGCTTCTATCAAGGCTCTAAGAGATGGCTGTCTACTCTTTAAAAGATAGCCTCAACTACTTTACCCCAAATCATCTGATCCCTATAGGGCATCATAACTAATGATTTACAAGGAATATAAAGGCTCAACTATTTAGATACCAAGTAGAATATATCTGGTATGATTGGCTATTTTTGCTACCTAGCATGACTACCACTCTGTCTTTACTTCTCTCATTACTTCCAAATAAAACTGATCATGACAGAAGTGGGACTTGTTGCCTAATTTTCTTTATATATATCATAGTTAGTGCTACACTGAAAAGTTTTAGGTGGAAACATTGCAGCTTAAGTTCACTTACAGGCTAATATAGCCAAAGCATTATGTTTTGGCCAAAGAAAGCATTTGATAGAGGAGATTTTAAATGGTTGTAAGGAAAATCTGATGCCTACAGTTTGGACTATAAAGTTACATGGAAAGTATGGCAGAGGGAAAAGGCAGAGGCTGGGCGTAAAATATTTCTAAATACATTGTCTTGTGCAAGGTATCTACTATGAGATTGTGTGTGTGTGTGTGTGTGTGTGTGTGTGTGTGTGTGTGTGTGTTACAAATTTTATTGTATTTTAGCACTTCAGGACCATTGACATTTCCCACAGTTAAATAAGAGATTAAGGAAAAAAATAAGCAAAAATGTACCAGAAATTATAAATTCTTAAATGAAAGGAAACAATTCAAGGTGGAAAAATATTTATCCAACCTAGGGTGTACCCTTACCAGATCAAAACATGAGAGCTATTTCTATGAAATACCTTGGGATAGTAACATATCTGACATACTTAATACTCAGAAAAATTTTATCTGAGATTTTTAAGGAGCTACTAGAAAAATCGTATGTTCCCAGAAAAGGTTTATAGCAAAACAAGTGTGTTCAGAGCTGAAAAAGATAAATTACATAACAAAACTGTTTTCTGGTAAAGTTAGTATGAGTAAAGTTCATGTTAAGTATTGTTTTAACTAAATACTGACATATTTGAAGGTGTGAATAAAAGGAAAGGAAAGAATAATATGGGCTTAATTGTTATTATATACAATGTTAAAATGTGAGCTTTATATGAATTACATTTTATTGTGTTTATTTGAGCAAAGAACAATTCATATGTTAAGCAACACACTATAATGCTAGACTGCCATCAGAATGAACAGGAAAACATGGAAGGTCCTTAGGGAAGTTATAGCTTGCATCAGGGTATGTGATGATAAATATCTTCCTAATTTGCATTTAGACATGATCTAAAACAGAAGTTTCAGTGGTTGTAAACTGTCATTTTTCAAGTCTCATTTTACTGATTTTTAAAGGAAATTTTAGGAAATATTTTTCAGTTAGTTTCAGGTATGCTGGCATAGTAATTCTGAGTCCAGACCAGCTAAGGTGCTGAATATCTATATTACTTTTCTTTGATAATCATCAAAATGTTTTATTGATTAGACAGATAAATTTCTATTCACTCCTTTCAAATTATAGTAATAAACTAAGTAAATTAAAAGCACTGGCTCACCAGGCGGTGGTGGTGCACGCCTTTAATCCCAGCACTTGGGAGGCAGAGGCTGGCGGATTTCTGAGTTCAAGGCCAGCCTGGTCTACCAAGTGAGTTCCAGGATAACCAAGGCTACACAGAGAAACCCTGTCTCGAAAAACCAAAAATAAATAAATAAATAAATAAATAAATAAATAAATAAATAAATAAATAAAAGCACTGGCTCCTGAAGGGTATACTAGAAAATCATCATTTTCACATATCTTAATTTATTCACAACTAGTTTTTTGCAACTATGTCTTTGAACACATAGTACTCTGATGAAAATAATATTTTACTTTTTATAATTCAGGACAAAAGAAAAAAAGAAAGGGTTCTGAGAAATATTCAAAAGACACAAGAGAGAAATGATTTGCAGGAAAGACTGAAGCAAATCCTGAGTAACTGAGAACCATAAATATAAATGTCTTTGTAGAATTGCTTCTCATCACAGGATGTGTGTATAATCCAAGCCACAGCAACTATCATTATTGCCCATATTCTAAAATTTCTCCAGAGAACATTAGCTTTCTGCCAATTCACATAAGCTAAATGTCTTGAACTTTCATTCTCTGAATTAATGTTCTTCCCAGAAGGAAAGATCTCTGATGCCTTCACTTCTAGACTTTGCCATATTGTGATCTGCTTGAAATTTTAAAAGACATTTAAAATTAGGATTGCCAAGGGAAAAGTTTTAAATAGCTGCTGATTAACAGACTTCACACTGAACTGCTATATAATAAAAAAAAAAAAAATAGAAGACGCAACAACTTTGGAAGCTTTATAAGGATTAACAAATTTACTTGGCTTTTGTGATGATTGACTTTTTCTTTCTCTCTCAGACCATGTGTGACCTTTTTAAAACTACCAAATTCACAACTGTCTCAACAATTAATCCAGGAAAACAAAAATCACTAGTTTTGTGATGTTTATGTAATATCTGCACGATGAATGAATTATAAATTATACTGTTTTATCTAAATCAATGTATTTTTTAATTGGTTATTTTATTTACACTTCAAATGTTATTCCCCTTCCCAGTTTTCCCTCAGCAAAACCCCTATCCAATCCCCCTTCCCCTGCTTCTATAAAAGAACTCTCAGACCCCCACACACATTCCCACCTCACTGCCCTAGCATTCCTCTACATAGGGGCATCAGTCTCCACAGGACCAAAGGCCTCACCTCCCATTGATACCAGATAAGGCCATCCTCTGCTACATATCCAGCTGGAGCCATAGTTCCTTCCATGTGTACACTTTGGTTGGTGGCTTAGTCCCTGGGAGCTCTGGGGTTATGGTTGGGTTGATATTGTTATTCTTCCTATGGGGTTGCAAATTCCTTTAGCTTCTTCAGTCCTTGCTCTAACTCCTCCATTGGGGTCCCTATGCACTGTCCAATGGCTGGCTACGAGCATCCACATTTATACTGGTCAGGCTCTGGCAGAGCCTCTCAGGGGAAGCCATATCAGGTTCCTGTCAGCAAGCACTTCTTGGCATCAGCAATACTGTCTGGGTTTGGTGTCTCTAGATGGGATGTATCACTAGGTAGGACAGTCTCTGGATGGCCTTTCCTTCAGTATCTGCTCCACTTTTTGTCTCTGCATTTCCTTTAGACAGGAGCAATTCCATGTTAATATTTTTTGAGGTGGGTGGGTGGCCCCATCCCTCAACTGGAGGCTGTTCTTAACCTCTGGATATTGTCTCTACAGGTTCTCTCTCTCCTTTGTTGGGTATTTCAGCTAATGACATCCCTACTAGGTCCTGGGAGTCTCTTACTTTCCTGGCATCTGGGATTTTCTAGTAGCTACACCCAGTTCCTTATCCCCCACTGCTACATACCTCCTTTCAATTTCCTGACCCTCTGTACTTCTCCTCCCCCATCTAAACCTGCCCCCCTCCCCACTTTTTTCTCTCCTCCTCCCACTCCCTTTCAGGTTCCTCCATCCCTCTACCTCCCTTGTTTATTATGTTCTCCCTTCTAAGTAGGATTGAAGCATCCAGACTATGGTTTTCCTTCTTCTTGGGCTTCATATGGTCTGTGAGTTGTATCATAGATATTCAGATATTCAGAGGGTTTTTTTTTTGGCTAATATCCATTTATCAGTGAGTGCATACCATGTGTGTTCTTTTGTGATTGGTTTACCTCACTCACGATGATATTTTCTAATTCCACCTGTTTGCCTAAGAATTTTATGAATTCATTGTTTTTAATAACTGGATAGTACTCTTTTGTGTAAATGTACAATATTTTCTGTATCCATTCCTCTGTTGAAGGACATCTGGGTTGTTTCCAGCCTCTGGCTATTAGAAATAAGGCTGCTATGAAAATAGTGGAGCATATGTCCTTGTTATATGTTGGAGCATCTTTGGGATATATGCCCAGGAGTGGTATAACTGGCTCCTTAGGTAGTTAGTTATATGTCCAGTTTTTTGAGGAATTGCCAGACTGATTTCCAGAGTGGTTGTACCAGCTTGCAATCCCACCAACAATGGAGGAGTGTTCCTCTTTCTCCACATCCTTGCCAGCATCTGCTGTCACCAGAGTTTTTGATCTTAGCCATTCTGACTGATATATGGTGGAATCTCAGGGTTATTTTGATTTGCATTTCCCTGATGACTAAGGATGTTGAGCATTTCCTTAGGTGCATCTCAGCCATTCGAGATTCCTCAGTTGAAAATACTTTGTTTAGCTCTGTACCCCATTTTTAATTGGGTTATTTGGTTCTCTGGAGTCTAACTTCTTGAGTTCTTTGTACACTTTGGGTATTAGCCCTCTCTCAGATGTACGGCTGGTACAGGTCTTTTCCCACTCTGTAGGTTGCCATTTTGTCCTGGTAACAGTGTCCTTTACCTTGCAGAAGCTTTTCAATTTTATGAGATTAGAATTTTGTGCTCATAATTAAATATGGGTCTTGCAAAATATTTCTTACTTAGAGTCTCTCATACAGTGTGTTGTGGATAGCCCCAGCCTTGTATTTTGATGCTAGTTCCACTTTCTTGGGAGGAGCTGCAGAGGAGGAGTGAGTCAGTACACAGGTGACTTCTTTGTATTGTAAAATAAAGGCTAGAGCCAGTGATTGGGCAGTATAAGGGGAGATAGAGAAAAAGGCTTAGGGAAGGAAAGAGGAAGAAGAAGTTGACAGAAGAGGAGGTCGATGGAAGAGGGAGTTGACATGGGAGGAAGGTGAAGGAGAAGGAAGTCAAAGGAGGAGCAGGAGGTGGCAGGACAATGGAGGAGAAGCATGTGGCCTGGAAAAACTCCAAGTTATAAGGGATCTCATAGCTGGGAACTAGAGTAGTATAATGGTAAATCTGCCCAACCTAGGCGCACAGTTTATGTCCTTAAATATTGAGTTGTGTTTTCCTTGACCGGTCTTATTTGGGTCGGAGATTTACCACAACACAGTGGATTACACTCAAGTACATGACTAAGTTGTGTTTGCACAAAGATTCATCAAGGTCTAATCTAACCCTTAGCGAGCAGTAAATTTAAGCTATTTCCTGTTATTCAGTTGGAATTCACTGAACACCTCCCTGTGACCTATACAATAATAAGCTTACTGTAGTCAGACTTCTCTGAAGAGCCATGGAGCTACAAATTTTTCAACAAATAATATGGAGATTGCATTGTGATTTTACCACCTGCCTTTACAAGTCATTTAATGTTGACTCAGGCAACAATAAAAAGTGGTTTAAGGCTCATTGACCACTATTTTATTTTGGGGTTATATACCCCAACATATGTAATAATGTTTTGGTACACTAGTTATATCATCTGAATGTACCACACACACACACACACCCTTCTCCAAGTGATCCACCTCAAAACCTTAGAACTTTGTTGCAGCGTGAGCTGCCCCACATTTGGGGGCCAAAATGTTGCAGACTGCTCTGTCAGTGATGGAACCTGCACTGCCAAAAGACCTGAGGGCTAAATTGTTAGAGCCCGCACTGCCCCAGGCTGCTCCAGTCCATGGGTTGGGGTTCAGCAAGAGAGAGAGAGTGAGGACAAACATGAGGAATGGAAACCAGACAGAGTGTGATTCCATCCCGTTTATTCTTCAGTCTCTTTTCCTAGTTCAAGTCCCAAGTCTTGAGTTCCTAGACCCTAGTTCCTAGTCCCTAGTGCCTCCAAGTTCCAAGTTTCCAGTTCCAAGTTCTAGTCTCGAGTCTCATCCAAGTACAAGTGTCTAATCCTAGTTCTCTTTCCAAGTCTCAAGCATCTAATGTCTACTTCTCTTCCCAGTCTCGAGTCTCAAGTGCCTATTCCAAGTGTCTAATTCTCTGTTTCTAATGATTTCTTCTGTCTGCCTCTCGCCTTTTATATGTCCCACTTCTAAGCCATGCCTTTAAGCCACATTTATCTCTAAATCACACCTTTAAGTCTCACACACCCAAGGGAAAATCCTGGGTATCTAAAACAAGATGTTATCAGAGTGTGCACAGCTGTTGTAGGCTATTGTAAACAAGTCTCTTATCAGGATATATGGCTCAAGACGGCTGCAAGGATGATATCCACCTTCCATCAGCTCCCCACAAAATGTCTTGACTCCACTAACATTTGAGATATATAAATTCCCCTGAATAGTAAATATGAGGTTTCTTGCCCCTCATAACAATCGTTTGGACAGTTTCTATTCTAATATATTCCCAACACATTTATATATGGAAAATATAAGTGTAGATACAGCCTGAAGTAGATTTCTAATGTATGTGCAATATTAAGTCAAGCCTTAATACCTATGCATAGTTGGATATGCATATGATTCAAAGCAGCTGCATTATAGGAAAGAATGTATACAGCAAAAAAAAGAGATAATAAATGCTAATCTGTTAATTAGAGTACTATCCAAATTACATCCCTTAGTAACAAACTCTTTCTTATGTTGATCCTCATAAAAGGAATCCACAAACAATAATCACAGCCCTAGAGTAATTTCTGCTCACAGTCCTGCTTCCAGTCTGTGTATACTCTCTCTAAGTGCACCATCACTTTGCTCCCTTCCTTGATATTTTTACAAATCTATCTTAGTCCTGTCTTCGTTTAGGTTACTTTTGCTGTGATGAATCAAAACACCATAATCAAAAACAACCTGGGGAGGAAAGGATTTCTTTGGTTTAGACTTCTACTTCACAGGTTATTATCCAAGGAAGTCAGGAGAGGAACTCAAACAGGGCAGAAACAT
Source organism: Rhabdomys pumilio (assembly GCA_030674055.1). NCBI lineage: Eukaryota > Metazoa > Chordata > Mammalia > Rodentia > Muridae > Rhabdomys > Rhabdomys pumilio. The sequence continues at coordinate 54,554,461 of JANHMN010000012.1, forward strand.
GGAGGCAGGAGCTAGTGGACTGGTCATGGAGGGTTGCTGATTACTGGTTTTCTCTAAGGGCTTGTTCAACCTGCTTTCTTATAAAACTGAGGACCATCAGTCTAGGGATGAAAGCACTCACAATGGGCTAGACAACCTCCCATTAGTCGAGGTTTAAGAAAATGCCCTACAGGCCTGTTTATAGCCCTATCCTATTAAAGGATTTTCTGAATTGAGGCTCCCTCCTCTCCGAGTGACTCTAGCTTGTGTCAGGTTGATATAAAGCTAGTCTGCACAAACATGTATTTTCAAGTCTTTAGCTAAGAGGGCAAGACCTTTGAAACACTTAATCAGAGACTGACCGTCACTTCTAGTGTATTCTACCTGCTAATAATGAGAAATTGCCTACTCAAAAAATGTAACAAAGAACCTGCTTCCTGGTCAATTCAAAACACTTATGACTACATTTTTTATTATTTATTTAAAGTGTCTTTATCATGATGTCACATTTTATAAGAACTAAGGATATATCAGTAGGGCAAAATATTGGATGAGTGCAGACATATAGGTGCTGTGGTTGGATAAATTACCATGTTGCCAGTCCCTGGATTAAATCCTTAGCAGCCTCCTCCTACCACCACAAAAACAAACAATATAATAATAATGTGAAAATTATTTTGAGTTCTTCTGGCTCTATTTCTTTAAAAACAAAACAAACCATTTATTTTTTTTTAAACAGAATTACTTGGTATAAGTATATAAACAGTTTTGCTAACTGTAAGTAAAAGATGATATAGCAGAAATCTGAAAGTTTTGCATAATTGAGATTTTTATATCAATGGATTGGTAACTTCTCTTTTCAGATCCTGGAAACTACAAAGCTCTGTGCTTCTATGACTTGGACTACTTTGCATGTCTCATAGAAAGTCTTGTGATATTTGCTCTTCTGTAACTCGCATATTTCACTCCACATATGTCCTCAGGGTTCATCATGCAGCAACATGCTGCAGCATCCATTCTTCTGTTAGGACTGGGAACCAGTCCCTTGAATACATAAGTACATTGTTCATGGCCACCCATCCAACTATAAACATTTAGACAGTTCCCACAGCTTGCTCGTTGTGAATGTTGCTACAGTGAAAAGATTGATATGAATATCTCTTTTCAAAGAATCTCATTGCAAAGAAATGAAAATCTAAGTGCTGGAGTCAAATTATCATAATACAAACTGATTGTGTTGTGAGGGTTTTGTGTGTATGTGTGTATTAGTTTTGATAAAATATTTCACTATAAGTATAGACTGGCCTTGAACTCATGATTTTCCTCCATTTGTCTCCTGGAATTACAAACATCTTCTGTGGTAGTTCAAGGCTTCCTAATAAATGAACCTTCAAGCTCTCTGAATTTTTAAGAGCTTACTACTCTGCATTTGAAGGAGTCTTCCCCTGCAGTGTGTTCACTCTTTTTTGGTATGTTAGTATTCTGACCCACATGACCATTTTGTTAACTCAATATATAATGGAAAGTTTTCAGCCATGTTCAACCATGTTTATTAATATAGTTTTGTATACAGCATTGTTACATCCCTGTTTTTCTTCTCCCCCATTGGCTTCATTTCTCTTTTTTTTCAAGGAATTTTTTCTTTAGTTCTCACATATTTTTTATTTAAAAAACTAAAAATAAAAACTACTAAGCAGTAAAAAAAAAAAAAAACACTAAGCAGTAGTTATTCATGTTTGTTATACAATTGTTATTTTATTTATTTATATTTCAAATGTTATCCCCCCCCCTAGTTTCCCCTCCACAAGCCCCCATCTCCTCTTTTCTTCCCCTACCTCTGTGAGGGCGATATTCCACCAACCCAACCACTCCAACCTCAGTGCCCTCGAATTCCCCTATTCTGGGTCATCTAGCCTCCACAGGACCAAGGGGCTTCCCTCCCAGTGATGCCAGATAAGAAATCCTCTGCTACATATCCAACTGGAGCTAGGAGTACCCCTTGTGTACTCTTTGGTTAGTCGTTTAGTCCCTCGGAGCTTTGGGGGCTCTGGTTTGTTGATATCGTTGTTCTTCCTATAAGGTTACAAACTCCTTCAGCTTCTACAGTCCTTACTCTAACTTGTCCATTGGGATACCCCCATTCAGTCCAATGTTTGGCTGTATACATCCACATTGTATTGTTCAGGCTCTGGCAGAGCCTCTCAGGTGACAGCTATACCAGACTCCTGCCAGTAAGCATTTCCTGGCATCAGCAATAGTGTTTGGGTTTGGTGTCTGCATGTGGGATGAATTCCCAGGTAGGGCAGTCTCTGGATGGCCTTTCCTTCAGTTTTTGATTCATTCTTTGTTCCTGCATTTCCTTTTGACAAGGAGGAATTCTGGATTAATATCTTTTGATGTGGGTGGGTGGCCCCATCCCTCAACTGGGGACCATGCCTATTCACTGAATATGGTCTCTACAAGTTCTATCTCTCCTTTGTTGTGTATTTCAGCTAATGTCCTCACTGTTGGGTCCTGGGAACCTCTTGTGTCCCTGGCATCTTGGATTTTCAAGTGGCTATTCCCAAGTCCCCCTTCCTCACTGCTACAAACCTAGTTTCAAATTCCTGACCCTCTTTACTTCTTCCCCATTTCCTCCCATATCTGAGATAGCACCCCTTTTTTCCTTCTCCCTCCTCATTTCTTTTTTTTAATCTAAATACTCTTTTCACTTCAGTGATAGTAGAATAAGTAAAACTCATTCCTTGCTCTATAAGAGGTCACATTTTGAGCAAGGAGATGGGAGTCAAGAGTGACAAGGAATCTGGTAATTGTGTGCAAAGGCTATGAGAGAGTACCAAAGACCCCCTTGACATCTAACCTGTTTAAAGGGGAGCAGTAAAAATTTTATGTTCAATTTATTTTATCTTATTTTATTTTTAGGACAAGAAATTCAGAATCAGAGACACATGGCTATGACACCCACACATGTCTGGATTATGAACTGCCAAATAAAAGTGATTTTACATATGACAATAAAATTCTTTAAATTAATAGTATCCACATTTACATAAATATCTAACCATATATATTAGTTTGAATCAATGTATTTCTTACACTGTAAAAAACACTGAAAGTCTGCTTCTTTTTTGCTCCATGAGAAAGTACATGTAAACCCTTGGAGATAATGAGATTTGCCAACCCACTCTAGTGATTGGATTCTCATAGCTCAATTAAATAAGGAATAGCAAGAAAATCTCGTCATGATACTTAAAATATTTATAAGGACATAAGCCCTTTGAAAGTGTCTTCTCTTATTTCATGGCTAAATGGAATCAGAGGATTTTGGACTCTTTTTATTTCCTTACAATTTCTATTTCAAAATGTGCCGATTATTTCCCATTAGGATTAGCTTGTGAGTCAAATGAAATCGTTCGACAATCTGTGGGTAGTTTCTTTACTTCTGATACCAAAAGAAGTTAGATGTTAGCTATTGAGAGAAGGCAGAGGAAAGAGAAATTCCCTTTTCATAAAAAAAAAAAATCAACATGTTCTATGCAGTGATTTCAGGTATTTGAGTGGATTCAGAAGAACCATTGAGTTACGTTTAAGGACTAAATCTGTTAGAAGGAGCTTAACAGCCAAGAAGAATTAATTGTAGACTGAAAGGCTTGAACATTTGTGGCACTTATGGGAAGACAATAGGTAAGAAAAATGTGTTTTACACAGATACCCTATGGAAGGTATATCTATGGGGAAATATTTGAAAATAGAGATATCAATCCTATGTTCTTTTGTCTTTGAATTCCCAGCATCTAGCACGAAGTCTAACCCAAGTATACACTCAACAAATGTATGAAACTATCAATGTGTAGACTGCCGAATCTTCATAATAAAACATTTGTCAGCTATAATTATGCAATAGTTGGATAAACAAGGTTTTTTTCTTACTTGAAATTTATATTTCATTCTCTTTGCCATTTGTTCAAAAATACTATCTAAATGTGATTGTAATCATTTTAAGTCTTGAAAGGCATGCAATATATTCTAATAGTGCACCAGTCCACAGGGATTCGACGAGACCCTAGGGAAGGGAGCACAAGAATAATAGAACAAGAGACACAAAGAAGAAGCACACTGAATGTCTGATCAAGTGCTTACACTTTATTGCTCACGTTGTTGTTGTAAAGGCAAGCAGGGTGGAGGGTCAGGGTCCAGGGCCATCCGGAAATCTTACGTTCTTGCAAGCATTCCTAGCCCAAACCACTTTCTCATGAGCAAGAGGGCAGTAAAACATCTGTTAGGCTCAAGTTGCTAGTTTTCTCTCCCAAGCAGGAAGGCTGATAAGGTCTTCCTTAACTCAGGCTACCCACTTAGCTGACATTTGCTCTCAGGAAAAAAGGCAATAAGGCATTTCTTAACTCAGGCTATCTACTTAACTGACATTTGCTCTCTCAGGAAGAAGGAAGTCTTGGCTCCCAGCATAGTAGTATGACTATGAGGATATATGTATGGCTTTAGGAGATGAATAGACAAAGTGAGAGATCTACTCTATTAAGTGATTTGGTAATGAATCACATAGTATGACCCAACAATAAGAAAGGATTGAATAGTGCTTTAATGATCCACTTAATTCTAAAATCTTTTTGATAGCTATATGATAGATACTACTGCTCAGGAGATGTGATGGTGACATTGATTTTTCACAGTGTAAATTTCTGTCGTCACATATTTTACAGTTCATTACAGTGATTTCCCCCAATGTTTAACGTTCATTTCTACTGCTGCCTAACAAAACTGACTTGGTATTTTAACAGAATGATTTGATCCATTAAATCAGGTAGGTGAAAGTGTTCAGTACATTATAATTGCTAACAATATCCAAGAAAGGTAGAATTTTTGCCATGTAAGAGCATTGTTTCTGTCCCACAGATCTAAGATTTCACATTGCTATTTGGTTCTCATTTTAGCAAAGCATCAGTCCATTCTAGTTAGTGTTTATAACAGCCACTTCCAGGTACCCAAGTTACCCTTTCTGAGAATACAGACATCAGAGTGTCAGTAAGAACTTAGTGATTGAACCTTACCTTACTTATCAGTTTATATAAGGAACTGTGCATGCAATGTGTGAAGCTGCCATTTTCATGACATGCATTGAAAACATGTTCCCTCATTTCTGTTGAAGGTTATTTATCTTTTCTCATACTCTTATTCTGAAACTGTTGTTGGACTGTACATTTTGATGGGCCATTTTGTTAATTTTCTGGTGTCCAAAATGGTTAAACACAAATCATAAATTTCCAACTCTTTTATGCTATGATTGTAGTGAAATAAGAGAAGTATATGGAGTAATCTATTTCAGTTTGGTTTAAGGTCTTCTTTTGCCCTGTCTCCATCATAATATTCCATGTATCAATCAATTTATACTTTTATTCTATAGATATTAACTGAACCCTATTAACTTGAGTCTATGTATTACCATTTGTTTTCTTGCAGACCTTTGCTTCTACTTGACCACATTAGACTACCAGATTGTTGAAGGTTTAAGGATATTTAAGGTCTTCAAATATGTATTTTACACCTGAAAGTTGGATAAAATTTACCTAGTGTTACCTAAAATGTTTGGTGAGGTTTAAATGTTTTTATGTGTGCCAGAAAACCCAACTCAAGCTGTGGAATCCTTACTTGAGTTTCCAAGAAGCTCAACTGCAAGAGAAACCTCAAGACAGCATGATTTGCACTTAATTTCTTGGTGACTCTTCAAAATGTTCCCTCCTGCTGTGTGCTAACTTTATTTTCAGGACAGAGACTACACACTTCTTGCTTTTTTGCCCATTGGTCTCGTTGAACTTTACCTTGGCTAAACTATGAGATAATTGTTGCTAAGGAAGTTCCTTTGATTTGGATGACATTTTTCAACCCTTTTCTGTACCTGTAACTGCAGCGTGTATAATGTGATTAGACTTATTGATGTGTGCCTTTGAGCAGAGGTCCAGTCAATCTCCACCAAACCACAAAATTGCTGCACAAAAATAGAAACTAGCTATCTCCAGGGAAATCCAAGTGTGGCTAAAAAAAGGAGATAGCAGAAAAATGATTTTTGTAAGGCAATACATGCATACGTGATTGGAGTCTATTTGATCACACTGTTTCCTATTTTAGGTACAGACAGCATTTTCATAGTTGATTGTAAAAAATAGTACTAGTAATATGATTTCGTATGCAATCCATCCCATCAAAAACTGAGTTTGTCAGGAGCCATTAGTCTTTCCCATGAATCCCTTGGGTTTTATTTGATGAAATAAGGTATGTGAGTCCTGAACCTACCCTTTGACAGGCTTTGGGTCACAGTTTTAGACCTCTGCTGCTTCTCTGTATGAAAGCCAAGGTCAGTCAGCTGTGTCATGGAAGATCGTCTAGAAGAAAGACAAGCCTTCTTGTTGGCACACCAATGAATGTCCCATTAGTTGATCAGAAGTACAAATTAGCTCAGTTAAGGCCAAAGAGGTCTGGTGGGGAGTTGGAAGCAAGGGTTATCTAGGGCTACTGCTTTGTCATCAATCTTTTAAACAATAGATTCTTAAAAACTAAAAGCAGTATTAATACCACTTTTGTTAGCAAAACTAAATTTACACTCCAGTAAAGCTGTTGCATTGTTTATGGCAACTAATTGGAGAATCTAGACATTAATTTTGCTGAAGAAGATATCAAGCTGCTTGAAATCAAGAATGTTGCCACAGATATCATTACAGATTTTATAATATGTACATGCAAAATTTTATCTTTTTAAATGATACATAAGGAAAAAACTCTTAAGATTAAAACAAAAGCAAGCAGAAGCAATAATAGATGAAAGGAAAATGAAAAATATTATACACAATGAAATACCATTACAAGCCAATGGAATTATATCTGGCATTGTTTTTTTTTTTTTAAATAAAATGACTGAATCAGAGGGGCATTGTTTTTTTTTTAAAAAATTATAGAGGAGTCAAAGGATAAATATCTATGATTTTAGATTCCTATAAAATCTGGACAAATAGATCTCACAGGAATAGAATGTGGGTGCTAAAAGCTGGAGATGCAAGAATATGGAGATGTTTGTCTTATTTAGTGCAAAATAGAGTTATAAAAATGAATTCTAAATTCAAGTGTTCCATTGCAGAGGAGAGTAACTATAGTTGATAATGTGTTACATATTTCAAATTTATAAGAAGATACTGAATATTCTCCACAAAGAAGTGATTAATTCTAGAAAATTTGGGGTACTGTCTCAATTTAATCATTTTTAATATTTTATCACATGTATGACAAGCACATGTCTCAAGCATTATGCTTACACTATATGTACAATAACCATGGCAATTAATCATAAAGGAAAATTTACCCTTCCAGTTTCTGTCTGTGCTCAGAGCTGATAGTGTGCCACAACTCTCCCTACACAAATACCGCTGGGAGAGAGCTGAACTCCCAGGAGTACCAGCACATCTGTGAGCACAGGTAAGACCATCACTTCTGCTAAAATTCTTGGCCCTAGAGAGACCCACTTTGAGTCCTCAGGACACATGAACCAAGGAACAGATGGGGAGAGGATCCTTCCAGTTTCTGTCTGCACTCCAGAATTGACACTTTTCCACAGCTCTCCATACCCAAATTCCTCCAGGAGAGAACTGGTCTTCCAGGAGTGCTGACACACAGGCTTGCAGGAGGGACAAGCCACAGACAGAGACATAAAAACCAGCTAACATCAGAGATAACCAGATGGCAAGAGGCAAGGGCAAGAACATAAGCAACAGAAACCAAGAATACTTGGCATCATCAGAACCCACTTTTCCCACCACAGCAAGCCATGGATACCCCAATGCACTGGAAAAGCAAGACTCTGATTTAAAATCATATCTCATGATGATGATCGAAGACTTTAAAAAAAGACATAACTTCCTTAAAGAAATACAGAAGAACACAAGTAAACAAGTAGAAGCCCTTAAAGAGAAACACACAAATTCCTTAAAGAATTACAGGAAAATATAAGCAAACAGGTGAAGGAATTGAACAAAATCATCCAGGATCTAAAAATGGAAATAGAAATAATAAATAAATCACAAAGAGAGACAGCCCTTGAGATACAAACCTAGGAAAGAGATCAGGAGTCATAGATGCAAGCATCACCAAAAGAATAAATGAGATAGAAGAGAGAATTTCAAGTGCAGAAGATACCATGGAAAACATTGAAACAACAGTCCAAGAAAACCCAAAATGCAAAAAGCTCCTATTCCAAAACATTCAGGATATCCAGGACACAATGAGAAGACCAAACCTAAGGATAACACATATAGAAGAGAGTAAAGATTCCCAACATAAAGGGCTGGTAAATATCTTCAACAAAATTACAGAAGAAAACATTGCTAACATAGATAAAGAGGTGCCCATAATAAGCATCCAAGAAGCCTACAGAACTCCAAATAGATGGGACCAGAAAAAAATTTCTCCTGTCACATAACAGTCAAAACACCAAATGTACAACACAAAGAAAGAATATTAAAACCAGTAAGAGGAAGAGGCCAAGTAACATATAAAGGCAGACCTATCAGAATTCTACCAGATTTCTCCTCAGAGATTGTGAAAGGTAGAAGATCCTTGGCAGATGTCATACAGACCCTAAGAGAACACAAATTCCAACCCAGGCTACTATACCCAGCAAAACTCTCAATTAACATAGATGGAGAAACTATGATATTCCATGACAAAAACAAATGTGCACTATATGTTTCTACAAATTCAGCCTTACAAAGGATAATAAATAAAAACTCTAACATAAGGAGGGAAACTACATCCTAGTAAAAGCAAGAAAGTAATCGTTCAACAAACCCAAAAGAAGATAGCCAAACAAACATAATTCCCCCTCTAATAACAAAAATAACAGGAACCAATAATCACTATTCCTTAATATCTCTTAAAATCAATGGACGTAATTATCCAATAAAAAGACATATAGACTAATTGACTGTATAGGTAAACAGGTCCCAGCATTTTGCTGCATATGAGAAATGCACCTCAGTGACAAAGACAGACACTATCTCAGAGTGAAAGGATGGAAAACAATCTTCCAAGCAAATAGTCCCAAGAAACAAGCTGGAATAAAATTGTCTTTCAATCAAAAGTTATCGAAAAAGATAAGAAAAGACACTTTTTATGCAACAAAGGAAAATCTACCAAGAATGCTCAATTCTGAACATCTATGCTTCAAATGCAAGGTCAGCCACATTCATAAAAGAAACCTTACTAAAGTTCAAAGCACACATAGAACCTCAAACAATAATAGTGGCTTCATTATTATTATTATTATTATTATTATTATTATTATTATTATTATTATTGTTGTTGTTGTTGCTGTTGTTGTTGTTGTTGTTGTTAAAGACTGACTTCAACACTCTACTATCATCAATGGACAGATTATGGAAACAGAAACTAAACATATACACAGTAAAATTTACAGAAGTTATGGATCAAATGAATTTAACAAATATCTATAGAACATTTCATCCTAAAACAAAAGAATATACATTCTTCTCAACACCTCATGGTACCTTCTCCAAAACTAACCACATAATTAGTAATAAAACAGGCTTCAACAGATACAAGAAGATTGAAATAATCCCATGAATCCTATCAGATTACCATGGTAAGGCTGGTCTTCAATAACAGCAAAGAAAACAGAAAGCCCACATACACCTGGAAGCTGAATGCTTTACTCAATGATAACTTGAAATAAAGAAAGAATGAAAGACTTTTTAGAATTTAATAAAAATGTAGGCACAACAGACCCAAACTCATAAAACACAATGAAAACAGTGCTAAGAGGAAAACTCATAGCTTTGAGTGCCTCTGAAAAGGAACTGGAGAAAGCATACACTAGAAGTTAAACAGCACACCAGAAAGCTCTAGAACAAAAAGAAGCAAATACACCCAAGAGGAGGAGATGGTAGGAACTGAAATCAACCAAGTAGAAACAGAAAGAACAAAAGAAAGAAAGAAAGAAAGAAAGAAAGAAAGAAAGAAAGAAAGAAAGAAAGAAAGAAAGAGAGAAAGAAGAAAGAAAGAAAAGAGAAAGAAGAAAGAAAGAAAAAAGAAAGAAA
>JANHMN010000012.1:54564564-54575504 GCA_030674055.1 Rhabdomys pumilio
AAGAAAGAAAGAAAAGAGAAAGAAGAAAGAAAGAAAAAAGAAAGAAAGAAAAAAGAAAGAAAGAAAGAAAAGAGAAAGAAGAAAGAAAGAAAAAAGAAAGAAAGAAAAGAAAGGAAAAAAAAACCAAGAATGGTTCTTTGAGAAAATCAACAAGATAGATAAAGCCTTATCCAGACTAACCAGAGGGCACAAAGACAATATTTTAATTAACAAAATTAGAAATAAAAAGGGAGACATAACAACAGAAACTGAGGAAATTTAAAAAATCATGAGTTCCTACTACTAAAGCCTAAATTCAACCAAACTGGAAAATCTGGATGAAGTGGACAATTTTCTAGACATATACCAGGTACCAAAACTAAATCAGGATCAGATAAACTATCTAAACAGTTTCATAACCCCTAACTAAATAGAAGCAGGCACTAAAAGTCTCCCAACCAAGAAAGCCCAGGACCAGATGGGTTTAGTGTAGAATTCTATCAGACCTTCAAACAAGACCTAATACTAATACTCTTCAAACTATTCCACAAAATAGAAACAGAAGGAATGCTACTCTATTCATTCTATGAACCCACAGTTAAGGTGATACCAGAACCAAAGACCAAACAAAGGAAGAGAACTTCAGAACAATTTCTTTTATCAATATCGATGCAAAAATACTCACTAAAATTTTTGCAAACTGAATCCAAGAACACATCAAAACCATCATTCACCATGACCAAGTAGGCTTCATCCCAAGAATGCAGAGATAGTTCAATATACAGAAATCCATCAACGTAATCCACTACATAAACAAACTCAAAGGAAAAAAAAACCCTACATAATCTTTTCATTAGATGATGAAAAAGCATTCAACAAAATTCAACACTCTTTCATGGTAAAAGTCTTGAAAAGATGAGGAATTCAAGACCCATACCTAAACAAAATAAAAGCATTATACAGCAAACTGATAGCAAACATCAAACTAAATGGAGAGAAATATGAAGCAATTAAACTAAAATCAGGGACTTGAAAAGGCTGGCTACTCTCTCCCTATCTTTTCAATATAGTTCTAGCTAGAGCAATTAGACAACAAAAGGAGGTCAAAGGGATACAAAATGGAAAGGAAGAAGTCAAAGTATCACTATTTGCAGATGATATGATAGTATACATAACTGATCCCAAAAATTCCACCAGAGAATTCCTAAACCTAATAACCAACTTCAACAATGTGGCTGCATATAAAATTAATTCAAGCAAATCAGTAGCCTTTGTATACTCAAAGGATAAATGGGCTGAGAAAGAAATTAGGGAAATGACAACCTTCACAGTAGTCATAAACAATATGAAATATCTTGGTGTAACTCTAACCAAACAAGTGAAAGGTTGGTAGAACGAGAACAAATCCCTGAAGAAAGAAATTGAAGAAAACCTCAGAAGATGGAAAGATCTCCTATGCTTGTGGATTAGTAGGATTAATATAGAAAAAAAAATGGCCATCTTGTTGAAAGCAATCTACAGATTCAATGCAATACCCATCAAAATTCCAAATCAATTCTTCATAGAGTTAGAAAAAGCAATTTACAAATCTATTTGGAATAATAACAAACAAACAAACAAACAAACCCAGGAAAACAAAAACTATTCTCAACAATAAAAGAACTTCTAGGGAATCACCATCCCTGACCTAAAGCTGTGCTACAATAGTGATATAATAGATATAAATAGCAGTACAATAATGATAATAAAGAAATGGTGAGAAAAACTACATGGCATTGGTTCAGAGACAGGCAGGAAGATCAATGGAATAGAAGACCCAGAAATGAACTGACAAACTTATGGTCACTTGATATTTGAAAAAAGTGTTAAAACCATCCAAATGGAAAAAAAAGACAGCATTTTCAACAAATGGTGCTGGTTCAACTGGTGGTCAACATGTAGAAGAATGCAAATTGATCCATTCTTATCTCCCTGTGCAAAGCTCAAGTCCAAGTGGATTCAAGGACCTCCACATAAAACCAGATACATTGAATCTTATAGAAGAGAAAGTGGGAGAAAGCCTTGAACACACGGGCACAGGGGAAAAGTTCCCAAACAAAACACCAATGGCTTATGCTCTAAGATAAGAATTGACAAATGGGACCTCATAAAATTGCAAAGCTTCTGTAAGGCAAAGGACACTGTCAATAATACAAAACAGCAACCAACAGATTGGAAAAGATCTTTACCAATTCTACATCTGATAGAGGGCTAATATCCAATGTATACAAAGAACTCAAGAAGATAGACTCCAGAACCAAATAACCCTGTTAAAAAATGGGGAACAGAGCTAAGCAGAGAATTCTCAACTGAGGAAACTCAAATGGCTGAGAAGCAACTAAAGGAATGTTCAACATTCTTAGTCAACAGAGAAATGCAAATCAAAACATCACTGAGATTCTACCTCACATCAGTCATAATGGCTAAGTTCACTCAGATGACAGAAGATTCTGGAGAAGATTTGGAGAAAGAGGACCACTCCTTTATTGCTGGTGGATTGGAAGCTGGTACACAGGAAACCATGGCTTTAGCCTCATATGTGGCACCCTCACAGAGTCAGGGAGAGGGGGGATGGGATAGCAGGTTTCTGGAGGGGAGACCTGGAAAGCAGATAACCTTTGATATGTAAATAAAATATCCAATAAAAAAAGACAAAAAAATTTAAAACCCCACTTCACTTTTTATTATTCTACTTATTTGTTTTGGAGTGGGGAAAGTGGGCATTGTGTGTGCACCATGGTGAGTCTGTGGAGGTCAAAAGACAACTTTTGGGAGTTAGTTCTCTTTCCATTATGTGAATCCTAGTAGTATAACTTAGGTGGTCAAATAATCTTATTGGCTCTTTACTCAGAAGTTGGAGATCCAAAACGCTACCTGTGCTGTAAATGTCTTAATCTGTTTTTGTTGTTGCTGTTCTTTGCATCTTCCCTTTCCATTCAGGAAGATTTTGTAACTCCTCCATTTCTTTTTTTTCCTCCTTCTTCTTGCTCAAATCCTCTCTTCCAACCTCTTTTCCTCACCAGGATTGCCTTCCCCCAATTCCTTTGTAAAACATCACAGTTTAAACCTTTCTCAGCTTTTTATTTTGTAATTTTATGCATTACCAACCTCAGCAAATAGAAAGATATCCCTTAACAGAAGGTGGAAGATCAAGGGATAACTTATGAATGAAGTTCTTCCCTTCAAAGGCTAATACAGAAAGCAATATGGCAACTGTGTGTTGATAGGAGTTAAATAATCAGGTTATGCTGAGTAACAAAGTAGTGATCAGTTCTAAACAGGATGGAGAAAGGTTGCTAAGACCTTATGTAGTAAGCTACCAGCGAGTCTAGGCAGAGGGATACAGAGGATGGATCTCTGGAAGGACAGCTTTGAGGGGTGAAGTTTAGAACCAATTTGTAAAAGTGGAAAAACAGATTGGTAAGTGAACAAGTGAGAAATTGTGTTGAATTTCATGTAGTTCATAAGACTAGAGACCTTGTTGGCAGCAGAAGAAGACACAAGCACTGGGTGGAACAAACAGAACTTTCTCAGAAAGGAAAAGCTACTTCAGAAACTCAGAAGGATGTCAGCAGGACCATGATCAGAACCAGTGTCAAAGGGAAGCAGAGCAGATGGGCTGTGAATGAAGTAATATAGTCACCTCAAGGAAGCTTTCCAAAACATATGGTGCATCCAGTCCAAGGGAAAGTTTTACTTTCAGGATGAGCACAACAAAAAATAACCAGTTCTCTGAGAAAAAGACACCCTATTGGAGAAAGATTAACTAAAATCTTTCATACAATGTATAGTTAACAGAACAATCAAAATAGGTATTATTTATAAAGTTGAGCAAACATGCAGTTAAACCCCTGGATAGTTAAAAGAGGATAGTTAAAAGAGGATAATATGAACAGGCACAGATAACAATAAATAAAAGAGAAAAAAAAAGTAAAGATATGTACTGTAATTCTGAAAAATGGTTGATGAAGTAAACAATTAGAAAGCTAGAGAAAAACAGTTGAAAAGCAATGAAAACTAAATGCTAGAAAATGAATGACATATTTGATTGCTTAATGAATGTTAGACACTATTGAAAGTTCTTTGACTACTTTTTACTTAATTCTTTTGAATTGTAGTAGATAAATGGTATTACAACCCACTCTTCTATTACAATAAGGAAATTAAACTATGGCACTTTTCATAAAAGCTATTCCGAGTCACAGAACTAAGTGACAAACACTGACCTTAATGTGGAAGCCAATTCCAAGGTTCTCCCTGTCATCCACAAATCTACAAATAGAAGACTGAATATAGCACTTCCCTTTGATGCGTGAATAAACTGACAGACAGGTAGAAAGAAGTAAGAGTTGGGGATGGAAAGAATAGACCTTAGAACTCTAGAACCTACAGAAATATGTTTACTGTGTAACAGTAGCAAAATGGAAGCAATATTTAGATGATTAATAATTAAGAATTTCTCAGGATAGGAGAAGACAAGATTTTTTTTTCATAAAAACTTGAAGAGATTACTAATGATAACCAAGTCAAATTTGAACAATGCAAACTAGTATGAAATGTTAAGAAAGATGTTGTCACGATCAGGTTTTATTTTCATAAAGATCAACCACTAGCAAAGAAAAGTATTAAACACTCAGGATCAAAAGCAAGTTGTAACTAGCAGATCACTGCAGATCATCACAAATGAAATGATTAGTATGTATAGTGAGCAAACAAAAACAAGAAGATGATTCAAAAAGGGTCAGATGATGATAGGCCCTACCTTAGTAGAGAAATGCTGAAGTCTGTATATATGTAATGACATTTTAAGAAAATACTACTGATACACATGCTGATGGAAGGTTTTTCATAACATAACAGATTACACACAGAGAAAACACTGATATAGCAATACAGAGTAAATAATAAGGGCCTGAAACACATAAATCTAAATATAAAATGTGCTTTTTTGACGTGTTTGAAAAATGTTATTATTTTGCAACAGCATATCACAAAGTTTGTTTTATATAATACTAGTTCTATATGATGCTCTGCAGCATGTGAAAGGTTCATAATTCTATTAGCTTAGGGACAGCTAAAAATATATCTTGCTTTTAGGACATAAAATTACACACTATTAAATCAAAGCATCCAGAAACACTGTTTAAGAAATAGTACTGAAAATTTAAAATGTGGGGTCATTTCGTCCAGTTTCTTTTTTGTATATCCCCTTGAAACATTACACAAAATGAATACACACCAACATACACACAATTCTACAGATGTATGCTTATGTATTTATGAGACTCTGGCTTCTATACTCAATCAATGGATGTCCATTTATACTTATGAAATAAAACCATAAATGTTATGCTTTTCATATATGACTATTTTATAGGAAAAGAGATAGAGTTTGAAGTAAAAAATACCCAAAAAAAGATAGTTTACTTTAAATGTGGCTAATAATACCCAATAGATTACTAATAATGATATATCATGCAAAAAGAGAGTACTTATCACTTTAACATTAAAATAAGTTAAACAATATGCAATTGTATAAGCCATTCTCTTTACAGAGCCAATGAGCCAATAGGGATCACAGGTTCTGATTTCCCTTGTGACCTATTCCAATGCAGAACCAAGACACTCAGTTGCACCAAACCTCAATTCTTTCCATGAGGAAATTATATCTCATTGTATAATCATATCTGAGTGTCCTGTGGATTAACTGACTAGTCTCTTAAGTTTTGACTCAGTGACCCAGGTTACTTTCAAATTGTGGTCTCAAGATCATTTTAAAATCATGTAGAGAAAAAAAGGATAGTTTAAAAGGTGGAATCTTCAGACACTTGAGTTCCTCTGCCTTGAAGTTAACACAAGTTATTTTCACCTCTACTCTAATGACTAGAACTACAAACCTGAATACACAAAGAAATATGGAGCACATCCAGTCAGTGTTGCTGTGTATCTGTGTATCATATTGACAGCTTGAGCTTTCTGTCTTCATGTTCAGTGTTGAAGACTGTATCCAGTCCTTGTCCATGTTAGGAAGTTGCTCCATCACTAAACTATACCACCAGCCCTACTCTCTTTCCATCACTATTATCTCTTTATGGTAATATGTATTTGTTCCAGAGCCCATTTTCTCATAGCCTTAACTGTTTCATCCTGCTGAGAATTTTCAAAATGTATCTTTTTACAATCTGTATCTTTACATTTAAACTGCATTGTCACTGTTTTGAGCTTGAATGCATATAGGCTATATGATGGTGTATAGCCATCATCTTCATTTTTTTTCTCCAAACTCTTCAAAATTGCAATGATTGTATTATTCTCCTACTTAAAAGCAATCCACATGCTTTGTAGATTTTAGAGTCAAGCCCACACACCTTATTTTAGAAGTTCAAAGATGATCTGTCTGCTGTTGATATATGCACACATATTTAATAGCCTGTTTCCTCCCTTATGTATCTCGTTTAAATGTTACATTATACAGAAATCTGTCTTCCTAGCCTGACTTTAAGATAAGTGTTGTCTAGTGTGTTTCCCTTTCATTATCCAGTTCACCTACTATAACTTTTATAAAGTAATGTTTTGATTCCTGTTCAGTTTGTGAGCTCTTCATCAGATTGTAAAGTGGTTGAGAGTTGATGGTTGGGAAGGTTGTCAATCAGCTTACTACTTTCTCTCCAAGAACTCAGCACAGAAACAGTTGAAAATATTTGTGGAGTGACTGACGGAAGTACTCAATGTTACTCATGAGTTTACAAGGAAATCTCTACAACAATTGTCCTATCATCTCTATTGTGTTTGCAAAAAGGTATGTTATACAAGCTCAGGCACTGGGAGTAGTACCATATACCTTTAATTACAGCACATAGGAGGCAAAGGCAGGAGGACCTCTATAGGTTTGATATCAGCTTGGTCTACATAGAGAATTCTAGGCTGGTCAATGCTACATAGTGAGGCCTGTTGTCAAAACAAACTAACAGGAAGTTATAGAAACAGATAAAGCATTGAATCACTTTAAATAGTGATGATGATGTTGATGACAAAGACTGAAGATCAGAGCAAAGACACTAAACTTAATACAGTTTTAGCCACACAGTTCTGGGTTGAGGATACATCCAATAGCAGTTTGTTTAAGTCTTCCTGAAAGATACTGGGGTTTGAGCTTCTAGAGTAGGCTGTTCAATAAGCCAGCCATTGAGAAAAACAAAAATTTTATGTATATGTATATAAACATATATGTATTTGTATATAAACATATATATACATATATGCATATACATATGTATATATAGATATATATGTATGTATACAAGCTCAGGCACTGGGAGTAGTGAGATATCTATATGCACATATCTACATATGTGCACATATCTACATATATACATATTTTATATATGTATATATATAAAATCTTTTCAGAAGTTCTGTGCATTTATTTGTATTTTTGAATAACCATGTTTAATGTTATATTTCTTTTTATAGATTTGGAGAAATTTCTGCTGTTCATTCATTTATTTAAAGTTATTTAGAACCACAAATAAACATAGAGAACTTCTGAAAAGTATAAACACACACACATGCATATACACACTTAAACAGAGTATAAGCCAACCAATATATAAGCCAACAGAAGAGCAAATCACAACAGAAAACAAAAACAAACATTAGAAAGTAAGGCTCACTCTACCCAAAAACCATAACTCTACAATAACTGTGCTTAAGATATTCACTCTACCCAATGGCCATGATTCTTCCATGACTTTGCTCAAGATAGTGTGGCTGGAAAAATAAAAGGTTTCAAAAATGATGTAAGATCTCTAGATGATACAAACAAGCAGATGAATTCAATCTATCACCTAGACAGAAAGATCAGCAATATAAAGGGGGAAGGAAAGTCAGTAAGCTAATGAAAAAAGTCAGCAATATGAAAAAAATCTAGTCAAGTAAACAGATTTATTCTGTGATACTCAAGGCATAAAAACAAAAGCTGGTTGATAGACCTCCATAACTGACATGCCATATTTCAACACACTAACTCTATTAGAAAGTGTACAATGAATGCAACTTACATTAAATACTGTAGAAAAAACAAAAGTATTTTTAACTTGACAATTAAAAGAGCCTTAACACATGTACTAACATTTGTTTGAAATCCAGATCCTGTCCCAACTTTATATCTTGCTAACATAATATCATACAGAATTGCAGCTAACGTCCAAATATGTCTCTGAAAATGTCCAGAACCAGCCTTCCAAAATGAAGACTGTTATTTCCAATGTTGGATTGATTTCTACACCAGTACATGACTGAGTTCAGATAATTGGTCACATTTAAGAAAAGTACAAGAGTCATTATAACTTCTCTTTTTGATTCTCTGTTCCACAAGATCTAAAAACTTGAGGCAAGGGAGCTTGTCCCACCAGGAGTATAGGTAAGCAAAGGTGGATCAGGAACATATGTCCAATACAGCTCCCCAGTCACCATTGTCAGGGCAACCAGCAAGCTCACAGGTCAGCATCATTCTTTGACCCAGCATCAGCAGGTCTCACCCATTGCTCTGGCAGCCACTATGATCCTTCGACATCCTGCAGAAAAAACACAAACATGCCCTCTTCCCCATATTAAATACCTGATCTGGATCATGCCATATGCCAGTAAGTGGATCCTTCCCTTTCAACTCTGCATAAGTATGACTAGTTGTAGAGCGCCATAAACAACCAGCAGAAAGTTTCTTATTATCTAATTTAAAAAAATAAATAAAAATAACATGATTTAAATAAATTTGTGGTATATGGGAATATACCTATCCCCTTTTTATTTTATGAAGATATTGTTTTAAAGTTCCATAGGCCCTTTCCATAGTCCCTTGTCCTTCACAATTATAAGGAATCCCAGTAATAAGGGTAATATTAAATTGCTGCCAAAATGTCTCAAATGCTTGACTTGAGATAGCCAGTTCTGTTATCTGTATTTTATTTGTTTTGGGTTTTTGTGTTTGTTTGTTTTGTTTTTTAATTTGATATCTTATTTACCTACATTTCAGATGTTATACCCTTTCTCCATCCTCCCCCCCAGAAACCTCTTATTCCATTTCCCTCCTTCTATTTTTATGAGGGCATTTCCCCTCCCATTCACCCACTCCCACCTTCTGGCCTTCGAATTTCCCCTCACTGGGGCATCCTGCCTTCACAGGGCCAAGGACCTCCTCTTCCACTGATGCCCTACAAGTTTAAAGACACTTGCAGTGTATTTGGCATAATTCTAACCACTCTCTCGATGTTTTAACTTTGCATAGTGAACTTATGATTTTCAAGAATGCTGCTCTGCTAAGTGTTGATGTTACAGATACTGCTGATAAAATTATCCATGACCTGAGGTCAATATTTCTATTTTGGTCAAGCTTCAAGAATGGCATATATAACTTGATCATGCTAGTCCGTTTTTGTCCTGGGCATACTTTTGTTCCTTCCCATTGTGTTAAAGATTGTCTTTAATAACGTGTTGGTAGCCAAAGTACATGGCTTGAACCTGAAAATAAACCCCAAGACAGAGTTATTAAATTAACAGGCTGGCAAGCCAAGGATGAGTAAGATTCTGCACAGAGAATTACCAACCTAAGACATAAGTGCATTGCTTTTGATAATGCATATTCAATGACTAGTAAGGAAGGCATTATTATTGTCAGAATGACCTAAGACAAGATCAGTCTTATTTATGAAATAAAAAGGGGGAAGAGGAAGAGAGCTTTTGGGGGCTGCTTGGCAAGAATCTGGCATGGGCCAAAGACAAGTGGGCTGCTTGGCAGGAATATGACATTGGCCAAGGACAAGGAAATGGGTTTCAGGCAATAATCTGACATTAGGCTAGAACAAAGAACTAATTTCATGCAGGAATCTAAATTTTAGGCTAGAACAAGGAAGTAGGCTTCAGACATGAGAATGACTTTGGAGTAGGACAGGGAAGTAGGCTCATATATTTTGGTCATCCTGATAAGCCCTTGAAAACAGGGATCACAGGAATGTTCACAGAACTTTGTTTATTGTCTTGCTTGTTCTTTGACTATTTGTGTTTATTGTCTTGCTTTATCCTTAACTATTTGCATCTATGATATTGCTAATTCTTCAACCTAGAATTGACTTTAATACTTGCATGTAATTAAAATGGTATAAAAGCAAAAAGGAGGAGGGGGGATGGGATAGGGGTTTTCTAGGGAAGGGAAGTGGGAAAAGGGGATGGCATCTGAAATTTAAATAAATGAAAAAAAGGAAACAGAATTATAAAAAAAGTTTAATATGTTGTAAATGAAAAACATAATGAATCAAATATAAAAACCTAATAAACATCGCTCTAGGATTCCACCACTAAGAGAATTGATATCAAGGATGGAGAATGAGATCGACAAGTAAATAAATAAGCATAACAAACTTCGGAATCTACAGGACAGCAGACAGATGTGAAATAAATACTAAAATTATATATTTAAAAGTAATAATGAGATCAATGCAGAAAGTTTCCCAAATCTAGAAAAAGAAATAAAATAAATCATGAGTTACTTAGAACCACACATAAACACAGAGAAGAATTTCTGAAAAGATATGATAAACCCATTAGAATCGCAAAGCAAGGAAATAACACTAAAACCTGCAAAGAATAAACACCAATGCATTTTTCTTTTATGGAAAATATGTTTTTCATATATTATATCCTGGTTACAGTTTCTGTTTCTCTACCCTTCCCAGTTCTTTTCTTCCTCCTCTCCCACCTGATTCACCCCTTTTCTGTGTCTCATTAGAAAAAAAAAGCAAAAGGAGAAGTCTAAAATTATAATGAAACAACATAAAATTTAAAAAAACACACAAGAATAGGAAAAAACAAACAAATAGTGTGTGTGTGTGTGTGTGTGTGTGTGTGTGTGTGTGTGTGTGTGTGTG
>JANHMN010000012.1:54584991-54599638 GCA_030674055.1 Rhabdomys pumilio
AGAGAGAGAGAGAGAGAGAGAGAGAGAGAGAGAGAGAGAGAGAGAGAAGAGACTGATTCCCGCTTTGTTATAAATTGGAAGTTTCGTGAGGGACCCTGCCAGTTTTATCTAAAGGAGTCTAATATGATTAGCTAATTGTGCTAAAGGTTAATCAGAGCGGCCCGTGCCTCAGGGATCCATCTCTGATGATTTCGGTAATTGATGAAACCGGTTTCCATTGCTTCCTTCATTGAAGGATCCTTTAGTAGGGGCTTGTCCACTAGAAAAAAAGGCAAACTGATTCAGTTACGGTTTCCTTCCTCTTAGCTCTGTGTTTTCCTCCTTTTTGTTGTTACTCGTTTTATATTTCTAGTGCAAAGGATGGGGTGGGGGAACTCAAAGTGCAGCAGGAAGCATGAGCATGTCAAGGTTCTTTTCTGTTCTGTAAATTGCCTGGCAGTCTTAGGCGAGGCTTGCTTGAACCTCTGTCACCAGCTGCTGGAACTGGGGATTTTGGCTCTTACTCCTCCAGCTATAGGTTAAACCATTCTGGATTGAAATAAAAGCAAAAGAAGTTCTTGACTAACCCCTCTATATTTGGTGAGAGTGGGGAGGAATTTTTATCTCCAGGAAACTAGCAGAGGTTGGAAAGGATGGGCAGATGGCTTACTGTTCAACACAGAGTTCTATCCTATCAAGGTTCTAGGCGCTGTGGAGGTGAGAGAGTGATGTGGATAGCATTTCAGGGCTAGCCTTGGAAACTGCTTTTCACTCCTCCACCTACTTGTGCTGGCTTTGTAAACACTTCTGGATGGCTACTTTGTCTTGTTTGTTGGCAAACTGTAGGGAGAGGTAACTCAGACGCACTGAGGCTTTTGTGCGTGGGAACAGCAGACACTCAGTGGGAGCAAGCAGTGTGTATGTGTGTGAAGTTGACTGGCTCATTGTGTTTTGTAGAAACCACAGTGATGTGTGTAAGATGCTCCTGCCAAACAGGGAGTAGATTAAGCAGAGTAGTAATGCGTATGGGTATTTAACATGGAGCCTAGAGCTGTATGCAGTGGGTTACTGGCCAGTCCAATAAGTGAATCACTAGTTCTGATCACCCCTTTGGTCACTGGCTGATTAAGTCATCCTTTTCATTCACTTCATAGCTGATAAATCAAGATGCTTATGCAACGGGTCCCAGCTGATAGGAGCATGCATTCATTAAAGCTGATCTGTATTAGAATTTGTTCTGAACTGGAGTATAAACATACCATGTAATTGAATTGGTTAGGAAGTCTGCTCTTGCTCAAGACCTCCAGAAATCCAACAGCTCTGCTCAAAAAGGGCCCTGCCTTTCTTATTTGTGTCTTTCTGCAGGAAACTTGCCTTCTCATTTGAGGGATTCTGTCACAGGAATGTGTGAGCCCCTGGATAAATTTGGCTTGGTGACGGCAGTGTGCTCTCCCCAGAGATTCTGCCACATCCTCCTTGCTCCTTTTCTGCCCTGACCAGAATTTCTCACTTGCTAACCCCTGTGACAAGTCAGAAGATTTGCCCCTTCCATGATTTTCTGCCCCCAGGTTCTCTTTCCCAGTTTTGCCACTCTGATGAGAAACTGAGGCTAAGGTGTCCTCAACCAGCCATGGCTGTAAAGGGAATGAGGACCAGGGGAGCAGGCCTCCCTACAGTATGGGATTAGATTCTGCCAGGTTCTTCTTATCTAATTGTGTTGCTGCTAGCACAATTTCTGGAAATTGCTGGGAGAAAAATAACTAGCTCTCATGGAGCTCCATTCTCTGACTAAGAGGAACAGCCCAGTGGACTCATGCAATACCGTGGAGTGGAGTTCAGGAGAGACTTCCGGTGACCATGCGGAAGAGGCAACCATCAAAGCTGCTCTTTGCTATCAGAACAACCTGACATCGACACCAAGGGCAGCTGTGGTGGAAGTGTGTAGACTTAGCTCTTCTCCAGCATCCCCAACCTCCTTGCTCCAAGACAATGTCATTCCAACCAGCTTCTTCCCATCGGGACCTCTTGACTCAGGGAACAACCAAATAATGACTGATCGTAAAGTCTGTAATTGTTGTAGCCAGGAACTAGAGACTTCTTTTACTTACGTGGATGAGAATGTCAACTTGGAACAGAGAAGTCAGAGGTCACCGTCGGCCAAAGGCAGTAATCACCCTGGAGATCTTGGATGGGGAAACCCTAATGAATGGTCTCATGAGGCTGCCATGTCTTTGATGTCTGAAGACGACGATGACACAAGTTCAGCAGCCACATCTTCAGGGAAGTCTATAGACTATGGTTTCATCAGTGCTATCTTGTTCTTAGTCACCGGTATCTTGCTAGTGATCATTTCTTATATTGTTCCTCGGGAAGTGACAGTGGATCCCAACACAGTGGCAGCCCGGGAGATGGAACGCCTGGAAAAGGAGAGTGCAGTGTTAGGTGCGCACCTGGACCGTTGTGTGATCGCTGGGCTCTGCCTTCTCACCCTCGGGGGAGTTGTTCTCTCTTGCTTACTGATGATGTCTATGTGGAAAGGGGAGCTCTATCGTCGAAATAGATTTGCCTCTTCTAAAGAGTCTGCAAAACTCTATGGTTCTTTCAACTTCAGGATGAAAACTAGTACTAATGAAGATACTCTGGAACTGTCCCTGGTAGAGGAAGATGCCCTTGCTGTACAGAGTTAGTTGTAAAATCCTTGAGAGACAGTCATACATTATATATATATATATATATGTCAAGTGTGTTCCTTATTTGTTTGGCAAAAGTGTTTCTCCGTACACACAAGCTAAAAGCCAGTGAGTGTTTTGTTTTCATGAATCTTGTGTAAGAAAGACTATGTAAGCTGTAAAAGAAGCCATGGCCAGCTAATCCCTACTTGCTGCAAACTGAAAATTAATTCACCTAAAATCACCATAAGTTTCTACTTCTAAACAAAATACTTCCACTGACCTAATATACAAGTGTTGTCTTATACATAAACATGGATATTATTACTAGGGACTAGAAGGGCTCCTGCATAATGCGATCACTTGGCAATCTATTCTGTGAAACGTAAGGACTAATTAAATCTTAAGGCTTACATTTAATTTCCAAAGGTGCTTTTCCATTTTCTTGCTAAATTTTTTTCCTGTAATTTGGCTAAGCCCTAAAATGTAGATATTGGCAGTGTGAATATTTTGAAATCTTAAGGATGCTGGTTATTTTTTTAAAGCTATTAAGGTATATTTTAAATTATTACTATATTTAGAAGTGACAACTATGCCGTTAATATGTACCATCTAATAAAGATAATGTTACAAATCTTCTTCAGACCCATGTGAGGTTAACAAACTGTTATCACAAGATATTTTCCTTATGCCTTCTTTCCCAATGAAGTAGAAGCATTTGCTGATACATAGTTTGTTTTCTGCTTATGGATTTGCAGTCAGTTTGATGACCTGTGCCCTTAAAATCTTTGCCATTTCTAATATATGTGTGGCAGAGCATTAGACTTTTAAAATATATCTCCTGGCAGCCACCCATCCATTTGAGTCTGAACCGTGAGTGGGCTTGACATTCTCCCAGGTGCCATTTTGTGGTGATGACTTGGAGAAAACGTTCAGAATACGTGCAGCTAGACTCCTGAGAACTATGTCTAGCTAGCACAAGCCATTACTTAAAGAGTCCTTAAGCTGATAGCCAAATCTTACACTTGAGAGAGAATAAACAAACCGACTAAGTCAGTGGGAGTTGTGTTCATTACACGTCCTGACTCATCTTGCAATCTCTACCATTCTGAGAACCTTCTACTTCAGATCCTTAAGGACCATGCTCTTGCCTCATAACATGAAAATGTCTAGTTTATGGGAAGTACTGTACTGTGGGCAAGGTGGGCAGGAATGCAATGGGAAATGCAGCCTAAGAAAGGCCTCGAATTCTGCTGATGTCCCATGAAATGACCCCACCCTCCCACTTAGGTTTTTTTATTAGTATGTTATGAAGACAATTGAGTTCATTCTTAAAGAGGACTGGAGCCAGGAATGGGTGTAAGTGAAGGGATGAGCTAATGAGAAATGTATTTCATTGGAGATTCTTAAGACCACCTAAGTCTAATGCAGATATCTGTGTTGTCATTGAGGGGGAGAGGTGAACTGGATGAGTTTGCATATCTATATGAATGAGCCCTTGTGGATTTCAGAACCATTTGAGTTAGCTTTAATAAGAGGTAAAGGAAAATGCAGTAAGGAAGAGAGAGATAGGGATGACAATGTGTCACAGAATCCTTAGGTAAAAATAAGAGAAGTGTGAAAAAAAAACATCACCTTTGCTTCGCTCTGTGGAATAAAGTATGTGATCATGAAGTGCTCACTTACTGAGCCACAAAGTACTAGACAGACCTTGCATTTTGTGCTTCATTTTTCTGTGATTCTTCTGTCATCTGTGCTAGAGGCACAGTCTCAGAAGGGTAAGCTTAAACTTCTAGAGGAGTCTTCAGTTTTGAGCGCTAGTCTGCTTGAGGAACTACTTGGGAAATATTGAAGTAAGACAGGAGAAATCGGCTCCCATGGGTGTGGAGATATGAGTTGGGTTCAAACTGCAACAACAAGCCATGTAAAATAGAATTGAAACCAATTTAAATCCAGGCCTGTTGGATCATCCCTGGATCCCAACACTTGGGAGACTGAATCGAGATCAATGGAAATGCCAAGGCCAGCTTGGACTACATTGTGAATCCCAGAACAGAATACAGAGTGGGGCTTTGTTTCAAAACATTAAAATATAATAAAACATTCATGATTATTTATACGAGATCTCTGAATTTTTGTTTTTATTTATTTGTAAGCCATAATTAATTGGTTACATAGTGAATAAGACAGGACTAATTTGTGGTCCAATTTTCAGTTCTTCAGGACTTTGAAAATTAAACATGAATGCTGTATTTGCAATCATATAAAACTGATGATAAAAGAAGAAAAATGTCAGAGTTCATCATAGAGGAAGAGTTAATGAACTCACTATGTTGCTAAATCATATAGATAAGCCCTAAAGAAAGGGAGCATTTTTTTAAAATTCCATTTCAGAAAAGAAGATTTTAAATGAAAAGTAAGTAGATGATCATTTCTGCCTTCTCTGAAGCTGCCCAGACACGGAGAACATGGCATTTAAGTTCTGCTGCTCTGAGGGAAGACGCTTACACCCAAGGGGACAATTTCAAAAAAGATCAGCCGATGCTTTCTCTAGTCCTTGCTGACGTAATTCTGATAATTGCCTCACTTGGCTTTCCTCCAGGTATTCTATGTGTAACTGCCCTCACCCATTTTGTTAGTGCCTGACTTTGAGATGATTGATTGACTTTAAACTGAAGCTCAGGAGTATGGACATGAGTCATGGGTGCAGTGATTGCCTTGGATATGGGAGGCCCTGAGTGGAGCCTTCAGCACTGCAAGAAAATAAAGATAAAGGTAACACAAGCAAAGAAAAATTCTGAACTTTCTGCATTTTCTGCATTGTATCGATTTCAGTCCAATGTGGAGTAGTTTGGGTACTAGAATTACTTTGGCCTGAGCATGTGAGAAACCAGACACTGGACAGACTCCAGCTATGCTTTGACCTTGGATCTTTCTCTGGCTTCCTGGATATGTCTTCCTCAAGATGCCCATTGTTGTCTGTGGAACCATCATTAGGCAGTGTGAGCTCCTAACATTACTAATAAACTGTCACCTTTGTGGGCATTGGAACATGAGCTTGCTCATCTCTCTTTGCAATGGCATTCCCGGCCAGCCATTTAGAATTCCTGATGTAACCATGCAATGTGATGTGCTGGCCTTTCTCTTCTTTATGGGCATCTTGTTAGGTATCTAATTTGTGATTTAGAAGAATAGAAGTCTGCCAGGAACCTCCAAGTTCTCTCTGGCCTGGGATGTATTCACCCCCCAGATGATTGCTATGTCCCTTAAGTCAGTAAAAACAAAGATACTTACCTTGCTATCAAAAACTTGAAAATATCTGAGCCCATCCTCTTCCTTTAAAAAAAAAAATCTGGATTGAGGCTCAATTTGACCAGGGCTAGCACATTTCTTTTAGGTACAAATGTAAATAAACAAACTGCCACATCAAATTTTTTGTGCCTTCCTTTCCTTTGCCCCTAGAATGAAGTCAAATAATTAAAAATCCACCATGATAATTGAATATCAAGAATGAAGATTATGAGTGTGTATATATTTGTTTTCTTTTAAATTTCTTTACAAAAAGAAAGCATATTAAATAATTACATCTGAACATTCTGGATTTCACCTCTCAAATGTACACACATATGATTAATTAGGTTAATGGTCAGAGCAAAAGAGAAAATGTCTATGTAGCATTAGAGGTTTTTCAACTAATACTGCAGCAGCTCAAGCCACCACAGAAATGTGGCCTGACAAAAGGGATTCACAGTGCTTGTCACCAGTTCCCTGATGGCAGCAAGATAGAATATCATCTGCTGGATCTGACTGCATCGAAGAACAAGTCCTATCCTTTGAGCTTTATGGAATAGCTTTAGCTTTTATAAGACGAGGCACAAACAATAATCATGATGAGGAGAATTAAAATGAAGTCCCCGTAGGTTTCTCCCTGCACTGGGGAACTCATAAGACAGATAATTAACGGTTTTGACTGTTGGTCTCCTTTTGGCGATATCTTTTTATGATCTACACAGTCTTCTGTGTAAACATAAAATATTATAAAATATCTCTTTTAGTTTTTATGGGCACACAACTTTGGAATGAATTTGCCTGAGTGATACCAATACTGTCAATTGCAAGATGTTGCTCAAACACAGAATTGCTTTTCTTACTCATTGCTTTTGCTTGTTAAGTATGCAGGCCGAAGTGTACAAGTCTACATATATGTCAAGGTATGTTTTGTAAGTACGTAACTTTAATATTCCAATGCTATTTTTAGAATAGTTTTATTGGAATTTGCCATGCCTTAATGTTGATTTTGTAAACAAGAAGTTTTTCACAGGTAACTATAAAGAGTTTGAAACCAACCTCAGAATGAAATACTATAAGTATACAAACATTCTTTGCCATTGTTGTACAGAGTCTCACAAGTGCTTTTTGATTTCTTTTTAACCTTACAATTACAAGCTCATAAGTATGCAGAATATTTATAAATGATTTTACCTTGAGTTACAGTTTTTTTTAACTGAGAAATGTAGACAGCCCTGTCCTTGACTCCAACGTTGAATGACTCCTCTGTGGTTTAGAAACAGCTAGTCTTACTTCTCATCTCTGCCTGATTGCTTCAAATACAGAATGCAAGCAAGTTTGAGTATGAAGACAAAGATGAATCTTCCCTCTGCTGTGTATTTCTCCGTTATTCTCTTCTATTTTTTCATTCTACTTTTCTTGCCAAAGCAAAGTAATTGATGTCGATTTGTGTTTTCTGATATTATAAAGGGAAATCACAAAACATGATGGGCCTTTCCCTCATGGCATATATAAATAGTGTATTCTCTCATTTTAAAATATAAATATTTATTGAGAAGTTTTCAGTGTGTTTAACTTTTAATTGAAGTCTAATATAATGCATATTTGGTCTTTTAAAATATCTTTTAAAGTTATTCATGTACAAAAAAATAAAAGTAATATTTATCCCAAAAGTCAAGTGTAACATTCTTCTTGCTACCTTATCATTAAGTGATCTCATTAGTTTTGCTTTGTATATATGACATAGTGAAAGCTATTTAGATTTCTCTAAATTACTTGGTATTGAACTTAAAGTGTGAATTGCAAGATTTGAATAGGCATTTTAAGAACACTTAGCCAAAAAATGTAGGGTTTTTTTCCTTGACCAGTATGACTTAATGCCTTTACCAGGGAAATCTACATAGGAGTGGCAAGGGAATGAAGAAAAGATAGACAGACACACATACAGAAAAGCTAGGGTCAGGTGGGAAACAATTACCAAACAACCCAGAACCTCAGCATTTTTATTATGTCCAGAACAGAGACAGGAATTAGCTATTCTGTACACATGATACCTGCCGTTGAGCAGTCTCATACTGTAAACATCCAGGAGGAGAAAGCTACAGTTGCTGTTTTACGCACACACGGGTTAATCATTTGTAAACACTAGTATTTGGCCTTTCTGATCCTGACCAGTGGAAAGGCCTACCAGTTTCCCATGGGTCCAAGTTCTTGGCCCTTGACATTACTGTGTCCATGTCAAAACGCAGATTCATTTCGGACTTCCTTTACTTTTCTCAGGGCTCCTCAGCTTCTCACAGAAGTAAATACTGAGTGATAGTTTATTCTTTATCTCAACCTTTTCAACTGAATTTTGATACCCATTTCCTTTTGTAATCTTAGGTATAATTGTATCTTTATTATGTATAAATGTTGTCAAGGTCAATTGGATCTAAAAAGAGAATTGGAAGCAAAAACTCATAGATATTTTTCCCACTATTTTAAAAGAGAAACTGATACTCTTGCTTATTATTAAGAAGCAAGAGTATTTAGTTATTTCCACATGTATATTTCTAGAATACCATTTGTTTTGTTAACTAACTCTGGTCATCTAGCAGGAGTTAATAAAGATAAATTTCACAGTCTTCTTCTACAAGGTCCTTGCAGATTACAGAAAGGATAGGTTTTGGAACATTCTGTCATGTTGCCCTCTTTGAAGATGATGCTGTTTACAAAACTGGAGAATAAAGAGGAGTTTGAAAGGTAGCAAACAGATACTCCATCACTTACCAGTCTTAGCTGACTGTTGGCCTTGTGCAAGCCAATCATGGTTTCATTATATACTTAAAAGCAGGTGAGACAGGAGTATGCCAAAAGCCACTGATGACTGCTGTCATTTCTAATATCTCTGTTTTTGTCAAGCACACTACATCAATAAACATAAAGGTTTGTATGCTCTCAAGTGATAGCAACATCCATTTAATATTTCTATAGTGAGGTCAAAACTTATTTGCTTATTAATGTTTGCTTTCTAACAATGAATGGGAAAAAATAAGCTGAAAAAATGTTAAGCTATTGCTCCAACATATATAATACTAAGCAGTAGAAAATGAAAATTTAGGATTTTTTCATGGACAATTTTATTTCTTTCCAAAGTTAGAAGAACTTCTACCCAAGCAAAAACTACTATTTATGCTATTTTGCTTTATATTATCATTTTTAAAATGGTTCCTGGAAACCTACACAAGTATTTTTTTCTTTAGTGTTAAAAATAAAATATAGTTGTTTTTCCTAAGTACAAAATTATATAGTCTTGCAGTGTAGATTTCAGGAAGAGAGAGAAGCCGTATTTGAATGATTCCTCTCCATCAATATTTTGTATTTATGTAGTATGTCTTGCACAGTCTTCACAGCACTTGATTCAATAAGAGTGTCAGAATCAAGAAGACACATGTCTTGAAGTTTGAATGATTGTTCATTTCCTCTTCTCTTGCCCAATGGTTAGAGCCAAAGCTTCATTGTCTATGGTATGATGGTATTTGACTTGCTGGATGTTTATGAATCTTAAATTTATCACCATGGTAGACTATGTTTCTTCTTCCTGTCTCTCATGTCCGTCTTCCTCTTCTCTCCACAATTCTTTTATACTTTCCTTTCCCATTCCTTTCCTTTTTCCCCCTTCTCCTTCATGATCACAGTCATCATCCTTCTCGATATTTTCAAGGACAAATCCATCCCTCCAGTGCCTCCTGTTTCTGCATTGTAAGCATCCCCCCTTTTTTCTTTATAAGAGAAAGAAGTAATGTAAAGTACTGTCGTTTGCTTAATTGCATAATATAATTGTAGAATACTTTGTACTCAAATTCTCCAGACCTTGAATAGTTAGAGCCCCATCTGTATGCTCAGTGACAGAAAATTCAATTGTCTTTTGAATAGAAGGATTTTGTCATACAGAAACTGAGCAAAGTCCTCTTGTTTAATTAAAATACCACTCCCATCCTCCTTATTCTCCTCTCCTCTCTTTTTCTATATTAGCCCTGTTGAAACCTAAAAGACTATGTGAAATGATCTCTCTGGCAAAAGGCTTTTCTTCATTTACCCAGACTGCAGAGTTCATGTGCTTCAATTTATCTTTGACTTTTACTTAATCTGTCAAACTATCAAAAACAACTCTGGAATACAAATGATATTAAGAAAAAGTGCAGTTCCAGAACAGAGAAATCTTGTCTCAAAAACAAATAAATATACACAGGCAAAAAGAAAAGGAAAAAAGAAAAGAAGAAAAGAAAAGAAAAAGAAAAATTACCACAAGTTGATCTCATTTTCTCCAGGATAATTAAATAAAATATTCTACAGTACCATTTCCAGCTAAGTAAATTCATGGCAAGGAAACCTGGGCAACAGAGCAGAAAGAAAGCAAAGCCAGCACTCACTGGCCTTTAACAATACCATCTCCAAACGATGTCTGAGGAGAATTTCCAGGTAGCAGACAGAATGAAAAGGGCTGAGGTGACTGATGCTAGATTCTAAACTGTAATAGATAACTGAGAAACTGAGGTTCAAAATTTGATCAGTAATGAAAGCTTATGTTGGCAATTGTTCTAGAGACAGAGCTGCTGAGGAAAATTTCAAAAGAGACTCATTAAGCTGAAAAGGGGAAGCTCTTGAGTCAGAAAGATAATTCAGGTCTGGAGAAAAGAAAATTTGATTTTGAGCATTTGATTATGATGGGAAAGGAGTGGTGTTTCTTAAGAAAATTTTCTGTCAAACCATGGGTCTTTGCCCATTTGAACCTTGGAAAAGCAACTGGTCACCAATATCATGCTAATAGAAAGTAAGCTGGGAAATACAGGCAACCTTCTAACAAAGCTACTGCTAAGTAACTCATTCAGATGTTGTCCTAGAGAATTAAGAATAATAAACTTCCAGAGGTTTAATTGAGGCTTCTAGAACAGTAGGCAAGCAGGTGCATTCAGAATGCAGAAAGGAGCTAGATAAGAGGATTCTCCCTCATCCTTTGTAGAAGAGCTGCAGAATTCCTGTCTGGCAAAATCTCAGGACTTTTGTAAACTGGTAACCACTAGAAGAAAGTTTCTGTTGTTTACCATGTCTCTATTTCATGGTCCTGTCCTTCATATTCAATGACTTATCTTTTTTTTTTTTTTTTTACAGTTTGATATACAGCATGAAGAGACAACTGAACCTTATGATGCATTTTGGAGGTATTAGCTTAGGAACTACAGGCAATAAAGAGGACTTTCACTTGGGGGTTGAGACAGCACAAAATATAGAAAAGGACAGACCAAAATAGGTCCACCACAAACACACATCTCGCTTCCTTTTGGTAGAGTTGCTGCAACAGAGCTTCCTCATAGACTAGGACTGTATTCCCCAGCTCTCTCTGCATTCGAATGGGTCCCCATGACTAACTGTGAACAGTAATGTGTGAGTGTCAATTCCCTGCTAATGTGTTTATAAACAAGCCTGTCGCTGTTTCCATTCCTCTTCAGTATAGTCGCTGGGTAAAGCTTCCTGTGGTCTGAAAGACTTCAGTGAAGATGCAAATCCTCCATTGCTCTGGAAGATATTTACTCCACAGTTCCTCAGAAGGATCTGTCATTATGTGGCTTCCATGTCCACTCTAGCTGTCAATAGCTAGCAGGCAGAAAATGAAGGCTTGGAGTATTTTGTGGGAGGTTTCCACATTCATTTGCTCACCTGTCAATATTGCCGAGATGAGAGGCTGTATTTGCCCAGCATTGCGTCCATGATAAAAAAGAGATATGGGTGTGTCTCTGTGAAAAAAAAAAGGCTAGACTCTGACTCTGACACAACACTTGGCCTTCCTAGAAGTAATTTCTTGTTAAATGTCTACATTTCTAATTATTACTGTTCATTTTTGCTTGCCAAAATATTCCCTCAAGGTCACTAAGAGCATTAAGCTTTTTTCATCTCAAGTGAATTGCATTAGGTAATGCATATTGAAACCTCAATTTATATCATGTTCAGTGTATAATTTCTACATAGCTATGCAACAAGTTATTCCAAAAACTCATAGCTAAAATATAATCAAGCTTTCATGATACACAGTTCCTATTGGTTCTGCATTTGTGACCAGCAAGGTTGTGTGGTTCTAAAAGTTTCAGTCACAATGTTCTGTGATATTTTTTCTATTCTTTGTGTCTATGTGAATATGGATGTGAATATTCATGTGTGCATGTATGAATGTGGTACACGTGTGTCATGATGTACCTGTGCATTTGATCGGGTGTCACTCTTTGCCTTTAACCTCTTTTGCAACAGGTCCTCTTGTTTATCTGTCACTGCATACACTATGCTACTTGTCCCCACACTAGGTTTACAGTCTGGCACTATCAGGTAAAAAGAACACTTTTACATGTGTTCTAGGTTTTGAACTTAAGTTCTCACACTTGCTGGTAAGCACTTTTCCTACTGAGCTGACTCCTGAGCTTGAGATACTTATGTGGATGACAAGTCAGAGCCTGGGATCTCAACTTCATACTTCTTTACAATAATTTCTCCTACTGGATTTCTAGATTTGATGGCATATCTGCTGAGCTCCTCTGGACACAGTGATGCAACTGGAAATGGGGAAACTATAAAGACTCATTGTTTTATGGTCAAATAAAGAAATAAAGAATTGATTTTAATTTGATTTAATGTTTATTTAGAAATAAAAAATTGATTTTTCTATGATGCTCCAATTATTTAAGGGGTTTCTACGTCCATCACATAGTTTAAAAGACAGGAATAAGACTACATTTTTAAAAAGAAGATTATCATAAAAGATTCATATATATGTTAAAAATCTTTATACTCAGTATTTGTTTGTTTCTAAACCCTTTTATCCTTTTCATATTAGTATGTTTTTTACTTAACTATTTCTTCAGTGTTTCTATTTTAATTCCTATTTTTTAGGAAAGAATTATATTTATTGAGTATATTTTAACAACATATGGCATTTGATCATATATAAAAAGTCAGGACTGACTATGGACCCTTCAGACAAAATCAAGCTCCCACATTGAAACGGAGGGAATCAGAAGTCAGTGGATATGGTCTAGAATGAAATTAATTAGCTGCCCCAAATAAAGAAATGATCACTTTACTTCAAAATGTAAGATATACGTCATGACTTGGGTGACCCAATTTTTCTTTGTTTCTACTTTTTATTGATTCTTTGTGAATTTCCCATCATGGAATTCAATCCCAGTCATCTCCCGATCCCTTCATGTCTGTCTTCTGCCCTTGCAACTTCCCCTTGACAAAAGAAATAAGAATAAAAAACAAAAACAACAACAAAAACAAAACAAAAAAAAAAAACCAGTTGTAGTATGTCACAGTGTGCCGTACAGTACATCTTTCCTCCACATATCTTTAATTGCAAATGTTCATTACAATGAGTCACTGGTCTGGCTTGAGGCCTCTGGCATCTGCAATACAGCCAATACTGGATCCTTCACCTAGACTACTCTTGAATATCCAGTTGTTGCCCTGTATCATGGAGATTCTGCAGATTTGATTCTGTAGGACCAGCTCCTTCACATGTTCCAGCAGCTCATAGATGGGGTAGGTGTTGGGTTAGTTCAAAGCCCTAAAGCTAGGTCTGGGAGTTAGCTGAGTTGGCCAGCCTTTCAGCTCTCTCACACTCATATGACCAGGGTGAGGTCTACACCACTGCCTAGGCTAGTTCACCCAGTGCAAGGTATAGCCAGCTCTCCTGTAGTACATGGTTGAAACCTTCAAAGTAACCATTTTCCCAAGAATCCTCATTAAAAGACCTTTAGAAATCTTTAAAAGAATGAAGTTGTCTTTATAAAAATAATTGCTCATGTATTAGTTTTTTAAAAAGCAAAAACTGAAAACACTCGGAACAATAGGAAGACTGCTAATCTCATGCAGTGTGTGGCTATGCAGTTGTCAAACGGTTTTAAAGATTTTTTTACTGTTATGAAGAAATTTTCATAAAGTAACACTATATGCCAAAATCGGTGACATAGAGCTTTTCTTCAGACAGCATCCTTCCAGTTATGAGCTATACATGATTGATATATGCATGAGACTGTGACAAACAATGAGATGGAAGTAGTGCTGGATTTAGAGTAAGCTTTTTGCTTTTTCCTTTCTGTATTTTAATTTCCTGTTGTTTTAAATGTACTTTAATTTTTAAATAAACATTCATGGTAAACACAATACATGTCAAAATAAATTCAAAAGATTTACAAATATGACCACATGTTTTATTTAATTCTTCTAAGCAGTCTGTGAGATAAGTAGTGATGTACCTCAATTTTATTGATGATGAAACTGAATAACAGCAAAATTAATATATTTCTGCAAGATCCTATAGCTAGTAATCCCTAGAAGAACAAGTTTATGCACTGAATAAACTACA
This sequence comes from Rhabdomys pumilio, assembly GCA_030674055.1. NCBI lineage: Eukaryota > Metazoa > Chordata > Mammalia > Rodentia > Muridae > Rhabdomys > Rhabdomys pumilio. The sequence goes on from JANHMN010000012.1 coordinate 54,599,323, forward strand.
GTGTGCTTAGGAAAAGTATTTGAAATTAGGAAGAAAAATAGTGTCATGAAAAAATTATGAATAATAAATTAATTAATTTTTACTTCTGTGGCTTTTGAAAAGGATTTTTACAAATGGTGATTCAGTTATCTATTAAGTCACTATTCTGACATCTAGAAATGGTACCATGGTTGGAGTTACAAGAGATAGATACAGAAACTTGATTGTGAGCTTGCCTCTTTGGGCTTCATGCTAAAGAAGGATGGATGGGGCTCCCAGGGTCTCTCTCTCTCTCTCTCTCTCTCTCTCTCTCTCTCTCTCTCTCTCTCTCTCTCTC
>JANHMN010000012.1:54608670-54622721 GCA_030674055.1 Rhabdomys pumilio
GGGATTTTGTTAGGGAACTGAGGTTCTAGTTAGAGACCTGGGGACCTCCTCAGTGAGCTGAGGCCCTTGTCAGGGAACTGAGGTCATTGTCAGGGAGGTGGGATCCTTGTCATGGAGTTAGGAAGCTTGTTATGGAGCTGGGGACCTTGTTAAGGAGCTTGGGTCCTTGTCAGGGAACTGAGGTCTTTTTCAGGGAGCTGAAGTCCTTGTCAGAGAGCTAGGGTACCTGGTTAGGTATTTTTTGTTCTTGATTTTGTTGTTGGTTTTGTTGTTGTATGGAGGTTGATTTGATAGTGGGGAAAGAAGCTTATGCCTCTTCCTGTGGAAAGTGCATACCTTTTGTTTTTTTAAAGGCCCACCATAGGTTCTTAATTACACTACACACACTCTCTCCAGTAGTACTTAAGGTGTCCTTTTCACACACCATCAGCATCATCTGTTGTTACTTGTTTTACTATTGATAGGCATTACAACAGGGCTGAAATGGAATCTCAAGTTTTAATTGGAATTTCTTTGATGAACATGGACTTATAATATTTATGTGTATTATTATTAGGCCTCTTCTTTTCTCTTGCTTCCTGGTTGCTGTGAAGTGAGCAGACTTCCTCTGCTACATGAGCTTTCCATATGTATTTTGCTGTCATATATACAAAGCAACGGACCAAACAATCATGGAGTGAACCTATGACTCTATCAACCAGAGTAAACTTTTTCAGAAAACAGCTAGCTTATATCTCAAGCTGTCTTTCACACTGACAGAAAGGTGCTGAGCACAATTTCAAGGTATTTTTATTCAGATGCCCACAAAATATGTTCTTAAGCATGCATGCTTCTATTTATTTATTTATTTATTTATTTATTTATTTATTTATTTATTTACATTTCAGATGCCATCCCTCTTCTCCGTTCCCCTCACCCATTAATTCCCTATCTCATCCATCCTTTCTCCTTTTTTGCCTTTATACTGTATAAATTACATGCAAGTATTAAGGCCTATTCTAGGTTGAGGAGATAGCAATACAATAGATGCAAATAGTTCAAGAACAAGGAAGGCAATACACCCAGATAATCCAAGAACATGCACGACAATAAACAGATTCCCATGATCACTCCTGTGATCACTATTTCTAAGGGCTTAACAGGATGATCAAAGTATCTAAGCCTACTTCCCTGTCCTAGTCCCAAGTCATTTTCATGCCTGAAACCTATTTCTTTGTTCTAGCTTAAGATTTAGATTTTTGCCTGTAATTACTTCTTTGTTCTAGTCTAAGATGTAGGTTCCTGCCTGAAATTTCTTCTTTGTCTCACCCAATATCAGATTCCTACCTGCAGTTCATTTTCTTGTACTTGGCCTATGTCATATTCCTGCCAGGCAGCCCCCAAAGCTCTCCATATCTCCCCCTTTTTTATTGCATAAACCAGACTGAGCCTGTCTTATGTCATTCTGACAAGAAAGCCTTCCTTACCCATTGTGGATTATGCATTGTCATAAGCAATGTACTTATGTCTTAGGTGGTAAGGCTTTGTGTAGACTCTTACCCAATCTTGGCTTGCCAGCCTGTTAAACTAATAACTCTGTCTGGGAGTCCATTATCAGTTTCAAGTCATGTACCTTGGCTGCCAGCCTGTTGATGTAGTTAGAAATAAGCTTTAACATGATGGACAGGAACAAAAATATTTTCAGGACAAAAAAGGCTAGCCTGATCAAACTATATATGCCATTCCTGAGGTTTGACCAAAATGGAAATAATGACCTCAGTCCATGGATAATTTTATTGGCATCATCTGCAGGATCAAAGCTCAACAGAGCAGCATTTTTAAATTCATAATCTCACTATACAAAGTTAACACACCCAGAGAAGTGTTAGAATTATGCCAAATATCCTAAAGGTGTCTTTAAACTTTTTTCTAACTATAATGACAATCATTGTAAATTTTAAAAGTAACACTACTCCAATCATATTTGTCATGACACTTGAGATGGCTCCTAACTCTTGAACCATGAACCTCCTTCAGATAATTTGAATAGGTTATAGAGCATCATTTGTTGTTCCAGATACCTATATAAATCCTTGTGTATACTCAATATACTAGTAACATTTGTTTTTGCTAAATACTTAACAAAAATAGTTGTCTTAACTCCTTGTGTCAATGCTATTGTAGAAGCAGTGGTGCTCGCAATTAATGAAATTAAAGCTGTTATACTAGCAATAATCAAGCCCGCTACCCTCTTGCTTCTGCTGAAAGCCTAACTCACTTCTTCCAATGCTTTCAAGCTTTTTTCAAAGAATCAAGGTTTTCTAATACTCAGGGCAGTGAGATGAAAGCTGGTTGATAGACCCCTGTAACAGACATGTCAGGCTTCAACACACTAACACAATTGGAAATTATACAGTCAATACAACTTACAATAAATACTGTAGAGGAGACAAAACCAATTTTAGCTTGACAATTAAAAGACACTTAAAACATACACTAACCCTTGTTTGATATTCAGATCCTGTCCCAACTTTATCTCTTGCTATTACAACATTATAGTGAACTACATCTAACTTCCAAACATGTCTCTGACAATGTCCAGACCCAGCATTCCAAATGTAGCCTACTATTTCCAATATTGGATTGATTTCTAGATCTGTACATAATTGAGTCCTAAGAGCTGGTCACCTTTAAGAAAACTACAAGAGACATTATAATTTCCCTTTTTGATTCTCTATACCACAAAGTCTAAAAACTTGAGGCAAGACAGGTTGTCCCATCTGGTATATAGTCAAGCAAAGATGGGTCAGGAACATATGTCTAATACAGCTCCCCAGTATCCCTTGTCATGGCACTCAGCAGACTCACAGGTTGGCATCATTCTTTGTCTCAGCAACAGTATGTCTCACCAATCTTTTTAAAGTTCCATGGGCCACTTCCACAAAACCTTGTCCTTGGGGATTTTACAAAATCCCCGTAATAAATTGTTGACAAAAAGTCTACAATTACCAGACCCATTATCTGGTTTTGTTTTGGGTTTGTTTTTTTTGGGGGGGGGGATATTTTATTTATTTACCTTTCAAAAATTATCTCCTCTCTCATTCCCTCAAAAAACTCCTTACCCCATCCCTCCTCCTCCTACTTCTATAAGGGTGTGCTCCCACCATCTACCCATTCCCACCTTTCCACTCTTGAACCCCCCAACTCTAGGGAATCCAAAACTTTCAGGGACCCAGACCCTCCTCTTTCATTTATGCCTGACAAGACCATCCTCAACTACCTATAGAAGTGGAGCCATAAGTCCCTCCCTTTGTGTTTCCAGGCTAGAGGTATAATTTTGGGAGCTCTGGTTGAGTATTTTGATACTCCTTTTAAGAAGGACCAAAGCACCCACATTTTGGTCTTCCTACTTCTTCATTAGCTTTATATGGTCTATGTGTTGTATCTTAGGTATTGTCAGCTTTGGGGCTAATATCCACTTATCAGTGAGTGCATACCATGTGTGTTCTTTTGTGATTTTGTTATCTCACTTAGGATGATATTTCCCAGTTCCATCCACTTGTCTAAGAATTTCATGAACTCATTGTTTTTAATAACTGAGTAGTACTCCATTGTGTAAATGTACCTCATTTTTTTGTATCCATTCATTCCTCTGTTGAAGGACATCTGGGTTCTTTTCAGCTTCACTCTATTATAAATGAGGCTTATATGAACTAAGTGGAGCATGTGTTCCTGTTGTATGTTAGAACATCTTTTGGGTATATGCCCAGGAGTGGTATAGCTGTGTCCTCGGGTAATACTATGCTCAATTTTTGAGGAAACTCCAGACTGCTTTTTATAGTGGTTGTATCAACTTACATTATCACCAACAATGGAGGAGTGTTCCTCTTTCTCCACATCCTCGCCAACATCTGTTGTCACCTTAGTTTTTGGTATTAGCCATTCTGACTGGTGTGGTGTGGAATCTCAGGGTTCTTTTGATTTGCATTTCCCAGATGTCTAAGGATGTTGACATTTCTTTAAGTGTTTCTCAGTCATTTGAGATTCTTCAGTTAAGAATTCTTTGTTTAGCTCTGAAACCCACTTTAATAGGGTTATTTGATTGTCTAGAGTCTAGTAGCTTCAATTATCTATGTATCTTGGATATTAGCCCTCTATGAGATGTAGGATTGGTAAAGATCTTTTACTAATCTGTTGGTTGCTTCATTGTTCTATTAATGGTTTCCTTTGCTTTACAGAAGCTTTGGAGTTTTATGAGGTCCCATTTGTCAATTCTTGATCTTACAGCATGAGCTATTGGTGTTCAGGAACTTTTCCCCTGTGCTCATGTGTTTGAGGCTTTTTCCCAATTTCTCTTCTATTAGTTTCAGTGTAGCTGATTTTGTGTGGAGGTCTTTGATCCACTTGCACTTGAGCTTTGTACAAGGAGATAAGTATGGATCAATTTGAATTCCTCTACATGCTGACCTCAAGTTGGACCAGCACCATTTGTTGAAAATGCTGTCTTTTTTCCACTGGATGGTTTTAGCTCCTTTGTCAGCGACCAAGTGGCCATAGGTATGGGGGTTCTTTCTGGGTCTTCTATTTTGTTCCATTGATCGTCCTGCCTGTCTTTGTACCAATACCATTAAGTTTTAATCACTATTGCTCTGTAGTACAGTTTGAAGTCAGGGATGATGATTCCCCTCAAAGTTCTTTTATTGTTGAGAATAGTTTTCGCTATTTTGTTTTTTTTTTTGTTGTTGTTGTTGTTGTTATTCCAAATGAACTTGCAAATTACTCTTTCTATGTTTGTGAAGAATTGAGTGGGAATTTTGATGGGGATTGAATTAAATCTGTTGATTGCTCTAGGCAAGATAGACAAGGCTACTGATTTTTTTTTTAAGTTAATTTTATATCCAGCCACTTTGCTAAAGTTGTTTGTCAGGTTTAGGAAATATCTGGTGGAAGTTTTGGGGTCAAGTAAGTATAGTATCATATCATCTGCAAATAGTGAAATTTTGACCTTCCTTTTTAATTTGCATCCCTTTGACTTCCTTTTGTTGTCTAATTGCTCCGGCTAGGTCTTCCAGTATTATATTAAATAGGTAAGGAGAGAGTGGGCAACTTTGCTAGTCCCTGATTTTAGTGGGATTGCTTCAAGTTTTGGCTCTTTAAATTGGGAATCTTCACTTTCTTCTCTACCTATAATTTTTATGTTTTTTTCTTCTTGTTTTATCCTGGATTTCCTGAATGTTTTGGGTTAAGAACTTTTAGCACTTTGTGCTTTCTTTGACAGTTGTGTCAATATATTATATGGTATCTTCTGCACCCGAAATTCTCTCTTCTATCTCTTGTATTCCTTTTATGATGCTGCATCTATGACTCCTCATTTCTTTCTTAGGTTTTCTATCTCCAATGTAGTTTCCCTTTGTGATTTTTCAATTTTTTCTACTTTCATTTTTATGTGCTGGATGGTTTTGTTCAATTTCTTCACCTATTTGTTTGTGTTCTCTCTTAATTCCTTAAGGGATTTTTGTGTTTCCTCTTTAAGGGCTTCTACCTGTTTACCTGTGTTCTCAGGTTTTTTTGAAAATGTTACTTATGTCCTTCTTAAAGTCCTCTGTCCTCATCAATAGAAGTGATTTTAAATCTGAATCTCACTTTTCTGGTGATATGGGGAGTTCAGGACTTTCTGTTGCGGGAGAACTAGGTTTTAATGATGCCAAGTACCCTGGGTTGCTGATGCTTATGTTCGTTCTCTTGCCCTTCACCATCTGGATCTCCTTAGTGCTCCCTGTGCTGTCTCTGACTGGAGCTTGTCTTTCTTAATATCTTGGTCGTATCAAAACTGTTTGGGGTGGGTGTTGCTGCTGTGGTTAGAGCTCAAGCCCAAGATCAGCTCAGAGCTCTGGTGCAGACCTGAAGGAACATTGTGTCTCGGGCCAGGAGTAAATTCCTAGGTCTCAGTGGGTCCCAGTTAATCTGTGTTTGGGGGCTGGTATTGTTGTCTCCTTACCAAAGATACTGCTGAGGTTAGAGCTCCTGGGAGCCCAGCCTCCTCGGGGTTTTGTGCAACTGGATGCAGAGGTGAAGCCCAGGATCTGCCTCATGTATGCTTTTTATACCAATAAAAGCACAGCAGCATATCTCCATTCTTTGCTCCAATTTACTGACTCAATCTATAATGAAGACCTTGAAAAGCTAGCTCATTTATACAGTGGTTATAGATTCTTCATTATATGGGTCATATAATTTAGTCCTTTTTAAGTTATTTCAAAATTTCTCATTATAGACATTTACAGAGTAAATTATAGAAATTGAAATACATATTGATGATATGTGTGAGTGTTAAATTTTGATTGATACCCTCTGTGATAGCTATTCTTGGTTGTCAACTTGACTATATCTGGAATAAACTACAACCTATATGGGGAAGGCACACCTCTCAGATATATTCTGTTTGGTTTGAAGTGAGTAAATCTACTTCTAATCCAGACCTTTGAGGTAGGAATATACATCTCTGATCCAGGTCCTGAGCCAGGAAGACACATCTTTAACCTGGATCACACTTTTCCCTGGCAACTTATATAAAGACATGGAAGAAGGAAAGTCATGCTCTTTGCCTGTTTCTCTCACTTTGCTAGAACATCCATGCCTTTATTGGTATACGAGCTTACTTCTTTGTGATTCCAGAATATACAAAAGGTCAGCGGAGACCCAGCCTTGTGGGACTGAGCAACTACTAGATTCTTGGACCTTCCATTCATAAATGGTCATTGTTGGATTAATGGATGGAGAGATTTATTCCACAAGATCTGTGAATCTAGGGAACCCAACTAATATACCTTAAAATCTCTCCCTTAAAATATTACAATTAAGCTTTTTGCCATTAGCATATGAAACTGTTCTCTTTTGCTGGTAGTTGATTAATGTGGTTCATAGAAATTTTGATGAATAAGGCATTCTAGGATAGATTTGTAATCCTTTGCCTCCCTTGAATGTCATTTTTTTTTAATTTCCATTGAGATTAAAGCTATCTGAAATTTGGTTTACTTTGCCCTATAACAATTATTATACTTCTATTTTGAAGACATTTATTTTATACATTATTTTAAATAGTACAATTGTTTCATATACTTACCACAATAATATATATCATCTGGTATCAGTAAAATTATATTTCCTTTTGACTCAGTTTTTTGTTTGCTTGCTTGCTTTTTCCCATTAGCAAGGCTTACTTGCTGGTTTTTGGGTTTTTTTTTTATTTCTGTAATTTACTTAAAAGTACATTGGAGGGAGTGTGTGCTGATGGCTCAGCAGTTAAAAGCACTGACTGCTCTTCCAGGGGTCCTGAGTTCAATTACCAGCAACCACATGGTAGCTCATAACCATCTGTAATGGGATCCGATGCCCTCTTCTGGTGTGTCTGAAGACAATGACAGTGTACTCATATACATAAAATAAAGCAATATAGTTTTTAAAAGTCCATTAGGTGTGCTATTTGTCTATATGGTTTGTTGTATTCTTTTTAGAATAATTTGTTCAATTTTTCCCAGAACTGGAAGTCTGTTAAATTTATATCTAGTTTATTATAAAAATCCATTGGATAATAGAGTGTTGATCCCGATATCCCTGTTATCAGCTGAGTTACTGCCCCAGAATATGTTCTAGTTTTATATTTTCATTTTTAAATATTCAGTGAGGAAGAAGACTGAAACTCCTTTTTAAAAAATTATATAAGTTAGAAAAGAAACATTAAATTCAGCAGAAAAGAAAATACACACCATTTGGTACATAAAGGACTGAATAAAAATGAGTAATAGTATATATTTAAGGGTATGTTTCAACCCCTCTACTTTAGCGAAATTTTCTCTTGATTGATACTGGAAGTAGGGCGGGGATATAGGGCAAAATTGGACAAAGAATTCATAGGAACTTAGTGCTTAGATGCATTATTCATTCCAGTACCATTAGGCTCATTTTCTCTGTCACAACTATAAATTTTAAAAGTACATATATGGCTACTTCTGAGAGGCATTAAAGGTAATTTATTGTTTTTGTTTTTGTTTTTGTTTTTTTAAGGAGAGAAGTAGTTTATAGCAGAAAGCACTTACATCAACTTTGTTAAGGTATTTTCTCCAATAAAAGTAAGTGCATCATCTCATGTGCAGTGTAGGAATACTCTAAGAAGCATAGCAAAGAAATAATGTTAAAATTTTTACAATAGTTGAAGTGACTGTCATTTGTTTCCTTATTAAGAGATTTTATGATGAAATAAATATTAATATGTCAAACCTGACAAAGCATAGTATTTGCAAGTTATAATTGTGTGCTTCTTTACAAAGATGCCAGCATAAGAAAGTCATAAATCTTTTATTAAATTATCACAACAGAAAGATTGTTATCACTCAGCCTACATTGTCCTAATCAGGCATTCCAGTCTCCCTTTGCAAACAGAAAAAATATACTGACTCTATAAGCTCCTGACTTCTTTATAAATCTCAAAATCAAATTGGAAAAATGGACAGTCTTCCCTTAAGCTTTTGCTCCTTTGGGCGTGGCCTTTTGTCTTCTATGAAATGATCAATGGAATTACTGAGCTCTCTGGTTCACAAAAGACACTTATTGGGAATAATAAAGCATATTGGCACCATAATACTAGCCTGCGCTATCACTGGTCAAAGGGAAGTTTCTCTAATGTGATTTCATCCTTGGACTTTCCACAGCACTTAGACTAGATGTCTTTAGGTTCGATGATTGTCAGTATAGCAATAGGATGGCAGTTTATAACTTTGGGACTTTTCACTGAATTAGAAAAGGAAAGAAAAAAAACCAGAGTTCCTGTGTACTTTGCTAAAACAGATGGATATGAGCTGAGCAATTTGTTCCAGAATTCTAAAGTCAGACGCTTTGCTATCATTTCCTAACAGATTTGTCTGAATTGTAGAAATGATAAAATATCATTTTTCTATCAAAGGTGGATTTATAGCCCAAAATTCTGGGATGTTGCCTTCTGTTAGTTAGAAGTAGATAAAGTACAAGTTGTGTAAAGGCTTAATGAAAGAATTACACATCTGTGAGATACAGAAATAAATTATTTCTAAACAAACTAATTTTCAACTGTACTTTGGCTCTTACTTAACAGTATTTCTTCAGTGTTGCTGTCAAATAATCAGGATATTACCTTTTAAATTCAGGATCCTTTTAAGCATTGAATGAATGGCAAACACACAAAAAGGAGACAAATACTTTTTATTCCTTTGTATTCTATAATACTTAATTTTTACTAGTATGCTTTTCCTTTGGTATTGTTTTACCAATATGATCATTCTTATTTAAATGTTAAGTTCATTTAATATAGTAACAATCTTATATTGATATTTACAATAATTTCCAACTGAAGTACTTATTTTATTTAGATGCACTATTTTAAAATAGTTTCTCCATTTTTTAATGGTTCAGGGAATCATTAGCAAAACTCACAATCATATTTTGTTTAATAAGCATAAAAAGCAACATTTGAAGCATAGAAAGCACATGTGGAATTGACTTGAATGAGTTAATTCAAATATTTTTTATTAGGATTGAACTTTAAAAAATAAAAGTCAATGTTGCCGATTTCATTGTGAAATGTACCATTTAGGGTCAAATTGTAAATGTATGCTGAATAGTTTTAAGTGGGAGCTCTATATTTATTTTCTTATATGTTATTTTACATTATAGCCTAAAAATATAACAAATCTGATTATTCATTCTTTTCAAAGATTTTTCCCAACCTACTCAACACAGCAAAATTTCAGATCACAATAGATGGTAGAACTAGGACACTAGGACATTTCATTATTAAAACAAGTTAACACAATGTTTATTTACAAAGATATCCCTAGGGAAAGCACTAGCAAAAACACATAAATAGTTTAACCACATCCAAGCAAACATAGGGAATAAATAATCTCAGGCCATCAAATGAAAAGATGGTAAGCCTGTATACACACACACACACACACACACACACACACAAACACACACACAAACATACAACTACCAAAACAACAAAATGAAACAAAATTCTATTCATTTATATCTGAAGTGGAAATTTAATGGTTATTTGGAAAGTCAGTTGTGTTAGATAGTGTTTCCTGGGGCAAACAGGCAAATGAACATTTTGCTGAAACACATAGATGAAAAGGTGTTCTTTTGAAACAAGCACATAAAAGGACACATGATGAAGGATTCTTCACTACCAAAACTCATGTCCTGGTCTGCCTTACACTGAGTAGTTGAGATCCATTTGCTGGAACTCCATAGAGAGAAATGCACCAAATCCTTCTGGTGGTATGCTTCCTCAGAACCAGACCAATTGACAGAATGATATCAGCTAAGACAGACTTACCTGGAGTTTTGCTAAGACTAACAGGCTGAGGCAAGATCCTTGGAAGGAATATAAATATTCCTTGGAGGCTGAGCTTGGCTTGCTAGTAGATCTAGCTGTACAAAATTTGTTGGTCTCATTTCTTTGCTGATCTTTGCTTTGCTGAGAGGCACAGCTGTGAACTTCTCCTGGTGTCTCTCCTGATCCCTACTGCATGTGCCAATTTGGCTAAGGCTTGGCTATTCCTGCTAGGTTGTGTCAATGCTGCTACTAACCTGAAACTTGTGAGTGGATGGAGCTGCTGCTGCTGACCTGTGAACTGAACTGATGATTTCCTGACAACAAAAATGGGATTTTCTCCAAAGAACCATCTCTAAACAGGTCCACTTCCCCTGTATCCTTTATTTTCCACTACCTGTGGTGGATGGTGGGCTAGAAAGGTAAAGTGTTATAAATGGGCTTTGAAAAAATTTAAAGTTACAGATGTCTTTCAATGGTCTCAATTTCTCAATAAAAAGATACAGACTAACAAAATGATGTATCAGTTTTGGTGTTATTTATTTATTTATTTATTTTTTGCATCCAAGAAACATATCTGAACATCAAGGATAGACATTGTCTCAGGGAATAAAATATGTTCCAGGCAAATGGACCCAAGAATCCATTTTAATACATGGAAAAATAGACTTCGATCAAAACTAACCAGAAGCAATAGGGAAGGATTCCACATACTAAAGCAAAAATCTATCATGATGACATTGCAATTATTAATATTTATGCACCAAACACAAGAGTACAAAAAACATGACTACAGTTTAAATCACATATTAACCTTCATACACTGATACTGGAGGACTTTAATATGCCACTTTCACCAATAGACATGTCATACAGATAAACTAAATAGAAATACTGAGGAAACAAATGTTATAAACCAAATGAACCTAACAGATATTTACAGAGCATTTCACCCAAACACAAAAGAATATCCCTTTTTCTTAGCACCTCACAGAACTTTCTTCAAAATTGATTATGTACTCAAGCAAATATCAACAAATACAACAGAATTGAAATAATAACTCACTGCATCTTGTGTGACCATCATGGATTAAGCTGTGTATCAACAACAGAAAGCTCACACACTCATGGAAGCTGAACAACTCTCTGTTGAATAAAAAATGAGCCAGGACAGAAATTAAAGATTTTCTAGAATTGAAAGAAAATGAATACACAACATACCCCAAATGATGGGACACTATGAAAGCTCTAAGAGGCAATTATATTACTAAATATAAGTGCCTACAATTAAAAAAAAAATGAAGAGATCTCATACTAGTGATGTAACAACACCTCTGAAAGCCCTTGAACAAAATGAAGAAAGCACACCCAAGGTTTAGATGTCAAGAAATTACCAAAATCTGGACAGAAATAAATAAAAGAGAAATGAACAAAAAACAATAACAATACAAAGAAACAAACAAACAAAAAACAAAGATCTGGTTCTTTGACAAACCCATTAAGGTTGACAAACGTTTTTCCATATTAACTAAAAGGTTGGAGAGAGAGAGAGAGTATCCTAATTAACAAAACTGTAAAGAAGAAGAAGAAGAAGAAGAAGAAGAAGAAGAAGAAGAAGAAGAAAAGAGACCTAACAATGGCATGCTTAAAAAACATGTACTCTGCCGAATTGGAAAATCTAAAAGAAATGGACAATTTTTTTATGCATACCACCACATAAACATATGAAGAAGCAGACAAAAAACCCAACCCCCACATGTTCACCTCGTTATATGCAGAAAGGTCTTTGAGAAAATTTAACACCCCTTAATAGTCAAAGTTCTAGAAAGATTAGGAATACAAGGAACACACTTCTATATAATAAAGGCAGTTTATAGCAAGCCCACAGCCAACATCAACTTAAATGGAGAAAAACTCAAAAGAGAAAAATGTTGTCTACTCTATGTTTTCAATACAGTATTCAAAGTCTTAGCTGCAGCGGTAAGACAACTGAAGGGCAAAAGGGATACAAATTGAAAAGGAAGCAATCAAAATATCTTTATACACATATGATATGATAGCCTCTATAAATGCCTATGAAATTTCCACTGGGAAATTTCTACCACTGATAGACACTTTCAGCAAATTAGCTGGATCCAAAATTAACTACCACATATCAGCGGCCCACCCATACACAAATGATAACCAGAATGAGCAAGAAACATTTTTGCAATAGCCTCAAATCAAATAATATAAATGCTTTGGTATAACATTAACCAAACACATAAAAAGATTTCATGATAAAACCTTTAACACAAGAATTAAAGAAGATATTGGATAATTTAATTTAATAATAAATTAAAGAAGATATTACAAAAAAGAAATTTAAAAAGATTAAAAGATGGGAAAATCATCCAAGGACCAGTAGGATTAACAGTAAAAATGACAATCATACAAAAAACAATCCACAGGTTTATTGTTACTGTTGTTGTTGTTGTTGTTGTTATTATTATTATTATTATTAATCATTCCATTTGTTTACATCTCAAATGATATCCCACTTCCTGATTTCCTTCCACAACTCCCTCATACTACATCTTCAGTCTCCCCCCTCCCCTTTGCCTCTATGAGTGTGTTTTCCTACCCACCCTCTCCTGCCTACAATTTCAGCATCACCCTATGCTAAGGCATCAGACCTCACAGAACCAAAGGCCTCTCCTCTCATTGATGTCAGACAAGGTCATCCTCTGCTACATATGCATTTGGAGCCATGGATCCCTTCCTGTACACTCCTTGGTTGGTGGTCTAGTTCCTGGGAGCATTGGGTGGTTCAACCAGGTGACATTGTTCTTCCTATGGGGTTGCAATTCCCCTCCACTCCTCCAGGCCTTCCACCAGCTTCCCCCAACCCCTCCGGGTCCCCAAGTCTGATGGTTGACTCCAAGCATCAACATTTGCATTGGTCAACTGCTGGCAGATCCTCCCAAGGAATATCCACCCTGTTCCTATCAGCAAGCGCCTCTTAGTAATAGTCACAATATCAGGGTTTGGTGGGGAAGTCCATTTCTTTGTCTCTGTCTTTGCATTGGGCAGGAACATTTCTGGGATAAAAACTTTGAGATGAGTAGGTGGCTCCATCCCTTGACAGGGGCCATGCCTACCTAATGGAGATAGTCTCTACAAGTTCTATCTCCCCTTCACTGCACATTTTGGCTCAAGTCATCCCCATTGGGTCCTAGGAGCTTCTCTCTTCCCTAGCATCTGTGACCCTCCAGTGACTATCTCTAGTTCCTCATTCCCCACTACTACATATTTTTATTCAATTCCCTGACCATCTGTACCTTGCTACAATCCCTTCTAGTACCTGATGCTACCTCCTTATTTCTTCCTCTCCTCTCTCCTTCCCAGGTCCCCCATCCCTTCACCTTCCACAATCACCTGTCCCCCGCCCCCAAAACAGGACTGAAGCATCCACACTCTGGTCTTCCTCCAAAGCTCCATATGGTCTGTGGTTTGTATTACCAACAAAATTCCAACAAAAAATTTCAAAGTTCTTCAAAGGATATTTTTCAGGTTCCTGTGGAAGCAAATACAAACACACACACACACACACACACACACACAAACAAACAAACATGCACACACAGAAGAGAGAGAGAGAGACACACACACACAGAGAGAGAGAGAGAGAGAGAGAGAGAGAGAGAGAGAGAGAGAGAGA